>CM024694.1:16326051-16878568 GCA_014182845.1 Corymbia calophylla | reverse complement strand
GTTTAATTCGAGTTCGGCTTGGCTATTGAATTTTGAGAGCCTATAGTCAACAGGAAAAATAAAAATAAGGAATCTTGGAATTTTGACCGATCATGGATTATGTGCATTTGACAAGTCATTGAAATGTCTCTTGCACTGATCGAGCTTGGTTTGAAATTTTACCAAAGACTTGCACGTATAGTAGATTATCACTAGCTCTCGTGGACATTGGTACCGATATTTGGATCGAATTACATAAATCTTGAACATACTATATTCTTTTTTTTTTGTTTTTTTGGTAATTTCATGTTGACATAAATTATAAGATCCCAGTTAACTTTGTCAGACTAGATGAAGAATGAATTCTGCTAAATTAGATAACGATAAGAAAGAACACTTTCATTTAATGGATACCCCTATCACTCATTGAAAAAGAGGAACCCTTATCTTCATCTTCATCTTCATCTTCATCACAAAGAGTAGGGAAAACTAAAACCTTCCCTCACGACTGTGCGAGAAAACTTTATTATGATCCTTTACATACCTATACAAACGTATAAACATCGCCGAAGTCTCTCCATCTATGCCGCGGGTGGGTGCGTATGAAGCGCACTCCGGCCTGTAATAGCAATTGAATATTTACATCGATTGTCTTATCGTAATTTCCACAAAATTTGAGTGTGATCTAACCATTAACGAACGCGTACTTGTCGATTTCGTAAAACTATGTGCTTGAATTTCTAGGGAGGTCGCAGGAAAGAGAGAGCTCGTGTGCGCGTGTTATTTTTTTCTCTCTCTTGTATCATTTTTCTTTTCTATTGTATATTGCCAGCCTCAATTGTCTCTCTAAAAATCCTAATTGTGGGAACCCCTCTTTATATATACTATGAGTTAGGGTTTTCTTTTAAGAACACAATATCTTACTTTCCCATATTGGACTCTAAGAGATATACCCTATCTTTAACAATATGAAACTCTCCTATTATCTATTACGATTTAAATTGTGATAATATCAAGTTAAATTACTCCCCAAGTTTGATTTTAATTAATCAATGTTTTCCAACTCGTCACCCCCATGCACAAATTTCGGCCAATATGTCGGATTTAAGGGCTTGGCCAAATTTTACCGTGATCTTATCGGGAGATGTACCCTCACTTAAGTTAATTCCAATGCAATCATATGGGTTTAATTAAAATGCTCAAAATATTTATATGTAATTTAATTAATATTTTTGTTTAGGAGTTGAGGTCAATCCCCAATTTCCTATTGCAATGATCGACTAGATGAGGATCATCAAAATTTAGATGTCAATGTACTATTGATATCATTCTCGATATAAAAAGAAGAATTTATGACCGTAACATGTTTAAATTGAGCAATACTTTGTTTTTTTTTGGGTTAGATGTCGAAGAGTACATTAAGAAGCTTCGACACATATCTTATGTCCATAGTCCAACTCCAAGGCGAGTGTGAACAATTCATGCACGAGCCATATATTAGAGATTAGACGTGTCGAGAATATTCGAGTCATGCGTGAGGTGCACTTACACTAGATTTGCTTGCCAGTTAGATTAGAAGTATAGAGATGTTGACATAGATATGATTAGACCGAAATAAGACACGGTTTCATGAATTACGTGGAAACCTTATCCAAAAGCTCCTTTTTTCTATCTCCTTTCACAACGAGGAAAGTAGTCGACAGGCTGGGCCGGCTTAAGCCTTTGGGGAATCATTGGCGAAGCTTGTTTTTTGGTCATGAATTAGGAGAGCATGAATGTGGTGCATTTGCGTTTGCGTCATGAACTAGGAAAGCATCTTCCCTTTCGCCATTCGGAGATTACCCTCTCTATTTTTTTTACTTTGGAATAGTTTATCGCATCATGTAATCCGGGTTCGATTTGGCTATTGAATTTCGAGAGCCTGTAGTCAACAGGAAAAATAATAAAAAAATGAATCTTGGAATTTATAATATTCCACCAATGGACAAGTTTGTAAACTAATAATTTGATCTTCTCCAAATGGTATTTTAATTTATTTTAATTTTAAACTTTGAGTCTTTTTTAACATAACCTTGCAAAAAAAAAAAAAATTAACCATGAAATTTGATCAAAAACTTGTGTGGATTATCACTACTCGCTTTACCATAAATATATATACCGACTTTAGAATTGAATCACGTAAATCTTCGGCATGTTTTGTTATTTCTCATGTATTTTCTCTGATAATTTCATGTTGACATAAATTGTAAGATCCCGATTAACTTCCACATTAATATTACAACAAGATGAAGAACGAATTCTGCTAAAATTAGATAACAATAAGAAAGAATACTTAGTATTTCATTTGACATGTGGCCATGTCACTCACGGAAAAGAAGAACCTTTGTCTCCTACATCTTCATTATACAGAACAAGGGAAAACCTTCCCTCACGACTCTGCGTGGAAATTTTATTTATTTACATACCTATACAAACATCGCCAAGGTCTCTCCATCTATGCCGCGGGTGAGCCGGTCATGTTGGGCACATCGGCCTCCGATAGCGCCACCAGGAAGCGCTCGAATATCTCTTGCTTCACCGCTTCCTCCGCGGCCACCATGTCTTTATAGTTCAAGGACTCGTCGTTGTAGATATCCCACCACTTCTTCACCAGCATCTTGATATCGTCCCGATCCATGTTCTCTTCCTTGCCTGTGTACCGCCACGGCTTGGACCCGGTGGCACCATAATGGACGACCTTCACCTCGTCCAGCTCGACTTTCTCAGGATGACGCCACAACATCGCGAGCACCAGGTTGTAGACATAAGGTATAGGCTCGTAAACGTGGTTGAAGTACTTGTTTAAGAAGTCTTGCTCAGCAAATGGAGTCCGAGGTATGATTTTGAGGGTTTCGAGCAAATCGTGGTAGGTATCAAGGTTTGGCTCATACATGAACATGCCGGCATTGAAGTAGAGAGGCGGCCTAGGAACGACATGGTCGGGCCAGTGGACAGTGTCGGGGCACTGTTGGCAATAATCAATGGAGTATTGAGGGGTGTGACTCCATTTCTTCTCGCAGAAACAGTCTTTGACGGCATAGAAGAAGCTGTTCGGGAGGTGAAAGAGGTGATCAATGTTGTCGAAAACTTGGATGTTCCCATCCAAGTAGATCATCTTGCTGTACTCTACAAACTACAATTCAAGAAGCCTGACCAATGAGTCAGGATTCCAAAGGAAACAAAGATCTAAGATATAGCGAAATATTTCAAAACCAAACATACCTTCCAGATCCTAAGCTTGGAATAGTTGATGACATAATTGGCCATGGGGAACTCGAACTGGTTCTCTGGCGGATAGATGGGCTCGATCTCCCTCACGATACAGCCCTGATCCACTAGGATTCTCCGGTGATCTTCTGCCACGCTCGGCAAGACTGCTGCCACAAGTGGGTACTTGCTCTTGGCCTTCCTCAGCCCCTTGGCTAGTCCGGCCACACCCATCACTTGATCGCCATTCTTGGCCAGATACGTCACGTAGGCCCAGCTCAGCTTCACGATGCCATCAGCGGCAGCATCGTCGGCAGGGATGATGGGAGCCATTTTCTTTGGTAGGGAAAGGTTCAAGGTTTCTCTGCGAACGGAATGGAGCGTGTGGGTCTGAGAAGGATCTGCAAATCCTTGGCTGTGTTTAAGTTTATGGACTCGGCAAGTAGAGGAGATACAGCGTTTATATATAAACAGAGAATTAATTTTTAATTAGGGCGACGAAATAACTTGGAGATAAGGTTGTGATGACCACC
This sequence comes from Corymbia calophylla, assembly GCA_014182845.1. Classification (NCBI taxonomy): domain Eukaryota; kingdom Viridiplantae; phylum Streptophyta; class Magnoliopsida; order Myrtales; family Myrtaceae; genus Corymbia; species Corymbia calophylla. The sequence continues at coordinate 16,874,810 of CM024694.1, read as the reverse complement.
CTGGAGTTTCACCCCGACAAACCAAGATAACCTTAGCTACAAACTTCATAATCACAAGGCCGAACCGGGGAATTCGTGTGACTAGAGGAAAATTGTAAGGGCGATTATAGTGAAAATATATCCTTGAGTTTCTAGGATATGGTGGTGGCTGCTTCTGAGCTGGAGCCAGCATAAAGCGGCACACTTGTTTTGACTGGAAATTTGAGCCAAAACCCAGAAAGAAAATAATTGGAGAAATAGAAAGATCTTTAGGCACAACACAGAACGAAAATAATTGTAGAAGGATAAACATCGCAGCCGAGCTAACGTGGTGCCACCCGTAAATCCCATTTTTAATTGAGTTTTGGGGATATTAACCTTTGATTCCAGAGCAGGAAATGCCGCCACAGCGTAATGAATTACGCCAATTATGAGGAGTTGGAAAATCATGAAGGTGATGGGTTATACACGGCAGCAGCTCAATTCGGACCCAAGCTTAGCTCCTGTGTTTCACCTTCAAACAAGCCAAAACCGAAGCATTTGGAGGAGTTCCCTTGATGACAACTCCCCCTGCGAAGTCGTATTCCTCCCGTGCCCTGTGTTAGGTGCACTTGTTTTCCGGGGTCATCTTGCCGTGCTGCTCTCCCAGAAGATCTTCAATTCAGATAAGACTCACAAAACATAATCTTGAGAGAAAAAACACGAGGAAGGAACTAAAGACTTTCAGCAAGACATAGCTGAACCCAAAAAAATGTGGTGATTTCACCTACAAACCAATGTAACCTTAGCTGCAAACTTCATAATTGCAAGGCCGTACCGGGGAATTCGCGTAACTAGAGAAAAGTTGTAAGGGCGATTATACTGAAAATATATATCACTGAGTTTCTAGGATATGGTGGTGGTTGTTTCTGAGCTGGAGCCAGCATAAAGCGGCACACATGTTTTGACTATAGAAAAGAGGAGTTTACGGCCAAAACCCAAAAAGAAAATAATTGTAGAAGGATAAGCATCCGAGCTTACGTGCTTGTTTATCCTACTTGAGTTCTGGTGCTGTTAATCACTGATTCCCGAGCTGGAAATGCCGCGACACCATAATTAATTACGCTGATTATGAGGACTTGGAAAATCAGCCCTTGGAAAATCAGCCCAACGTCATACTTCCATAAGTAAATTTCACGACTGCTTGTGTCTTATATTAAGGCTCTGTTTGTTTCGCCAAAAACAAATTCTGAAAAAACATTTTCTTGGATTTTCCATCATTCTTTTCAAAAAAGAAAAGAGAAAGAATTGCTAAGGAAAAAATGTTTTCTATCAACTATAAAAATCTTCTAATATAAGGGAAAATATCTTCGGCCTTTCAAGTAGAGGGGAAAATTTTCCTCACTCACTCTCTCTTATCTCACATGCCTGATGGTCCCCTCTTCTTCTTTTTTTTTTTTTTTTTTTTTTTTAAATAAAAATTCGATTTAAAAAAAAAAACTCTCCATCATGTGAGAGCTCTCTAGCATTAGGTTTGTGCTCCTTAATTCAGGTATCCTTATTCTTCAACTTAGCTCAAGTTGAATCTCCATCAATGCCCAATTTCATCCTTATAGATTCACATTGCTACATCACAATGCGTACTTGTCTAGAAAGTGCAACCATTGGCCCAACTTTATCTCTACGAGCTGTTATTACATCATAACGTTTACCTGCCTAGAAAGTACAACTATCGACTCTGATATAATTTATCAGAAATGTGTGGCAAAAGCTCGATACTTTCACCTAGGAAAATCTTCAAGAGGAAACTCAAGTCCAAATCCATCTAGTTGAAGCCATATTCACTCAAAGGTTTAAGCCAACGAGTTATAAGCCAACTAGGATATATTAACCCTTACACATTACATCAATTCTCAGATATGGGATATCTCTAATATAGCTACACGTTTATCCTAACGGTTAATAATACTTCTCAATCCTAACTTTCAAAGAAGACAAAGATCTAAGATACAAGGAAGTATTGAATCACAAAACATACCTCCCAAATTCGGAGCTTGGAGTAGTTGGTCACATAATAGGCTATGGCAAAACCAAGTATGGTTCTCCAGTGGAGAGACGGGCTCGATCTCCCTTATGATACAGCCCTAATCCACTCAGATCTTCCGATGATCTGCTAGCACGTCTGGCAAGATCACTACCACGAGCGGGTACTTGCTCTTCGCCTTCCCCTTGGCCAACCTGACCACACCCTTCACGTAATCGCCATTTCTGGCCCAAAAACGTCACGTAGGCACAGCTAGGCTGGTTCTCGGGCTTCAGCTTCGCGACGCCATCGGCGGCAGCATCGGCCGTAGCGATGATGGGAGCCATTTCTTGGGCAAGGAAAGGTTTGTGGCTTTTGTAAAGTGGAATGGAGAATAATGGGTGCTTGGGAAGGTTTTGCAATTGCTTTGCTGAGTTGGAGTTATTGACTTGACAGGAGGAGGGTGCACGGTTCATATAGAGATGGATTTTTAATTAAGGAGACTAAATCTTGGAGATAATGCGGTGATTGATTGTCTAATTCCTATGATCGGAACATGGGATGGACGCTGCTTGTATTGAGGAGTTTCACACCCGACAAAACCAAAGACTTTGTCTGTCCATTGGACGGTGGACGGTGGCGATTTCCGAGGATTATCGTCACGCACTCGCCCAAAATCGGGAGTCAATAAGTCTATAATCCCCTTCCGTGAGAAAGTGGCTTAACTCTTTTTGACTAACCGGTGCAATGGCGGAAGGATAAGCTTAAAGCGGATGAGGATGTTGTCAGCTCATCAGTCTTATCAAGATTTGGTGTCCATCTCAATTATCTTGTTTGCACATGATATATTTCTTGTTATATTTTATCTAGGGACACGGAAGTGAAAATCTGAAATTTCCCAAAAACTCGATGAATCGATCAAGTGCAAGATTTTGATCCATGCAAGTAATCCTAATTAAAGCAATTTGGGATGCGGTTGATAAGTCTCGAAAAAACGGTCTCTGATTTCCGAACTAAAAATGTCACGGCACCTCAACCAATTATGCCAGCCTTAAGGGTATTTAAAAACGTTAGCCTTTCACTAATAAATTTCACAAAAGTTCCTGTTATACACTAAATGAATAAATTGTGAGGCCAGGATGAACTTATATCTCTATTATATGAATCGCGATTCTTTATTTATACCCAATAATTTTTCAAATCAAATCATTTGTTTTTGATGAGTTGATTAAATAATTTTTACTTTAATAAAAAAATGTTAAGTTCATTTATTAATTTATTTTCCACGCCCATGGTGGATTAATTTATTAATCCATAGAAATCTACGGAAAGATTTCTATTGAACCAATAAAACCACCAGATAGTACAAATGGCGCAGCTCAATTCAACCCTCTCGATTTTCCACCAACTGACATTTATATGGAGATGAGGCCTTGGTGGTTGCGTGTTCGTTCCGTTTCCATCGTCGTTGTCATCATCATGCACCCATTTTGTTGTAAATAAACAATCCTATCATAAATCATTTTTAATTTTGAAATTATATAACAATGGAAATAGTAACCCTAGTTGCCATGTTCGACGGCTTCGCTCGATCTGTGGCGGTGGAATCTCCGATCCAAGTAGAAGCAGAGGGGGTCCTTGAAACCCTAAGAAGGTTGTCGAAAAACAAAAACACAGGAGAAGAAGCCCTCAGCTGGGAAATAGAGACAGATCAACTGGAACTTGCAAAGGCGATCAGTGTGATCGCAGATCAGAAGCAACTCCCCACGTGCGCAACTGAAGACCACTTCAGCTGGGAAGTGCAGGCCCACCTCCGACAAGCCCAGGCCATCTTAGAAAATTTGCGGCCCATCAAGATTTTACATTGTAAACGAGATGCTAACAGAGCAGCGGATTGGGCAGCGCCAACGAAACCGAACGTTGCCGACCCAATTGGGCCCAATACCCACCGTCAAGCCTCATCGAAATTTTATGTTGAGATGTATCTCACCCTCTCCTTAGCAATGAAATTATCGATCTTTCGACCAAAAAAAAAAAAAAAAAAAAAAAAAACCCTAGTCGCCATGTCTATATCTACTTTACCAAATTATAGATACATCAATTTATAATGGAACTAAAAAATGGCCCAACTAGGTAGTTAGAGTTACTAGGCCAGGCCATGGAAAGAAAAAGCTCACTCATGAGAAGAGATTTTTTTTTTTCCTTCTAAATATCTCTTTAGAATCTTTTCTTTTATCTAAATAGGATTATACTAGTATTAAAATATAATAAAGAGAGGTAAACGAAGGATGTTTTTGTAAGTCTTATTTTTGTGTAATTTAAGATAATAATTATTCGTTTTCAAATGGGAAAGATGGGATTGTTGATCCGTCGTACCAAGTTTTTCGACGCTCTTTTCCTCGCTCTTGTTCCATCCAATTTGTATTTAATTTAGCAATTTTTGTCCTCCTTAGTGAGTCGTAGGGGTGATTGGTTCCCGGTTTGGTTCGATTCCAAGATCGGTTCCCATTTTTTTTTGGGGACCGTGGACCGGACCAGGACCGTCCTAGGACCGGGAACTAAACGGACCAATGGTTCAAGTCTAGTCCGGTCTAGTCCAATAGGACCGACCACTTAGCAAAAAAAAAAATACTAGAAATATTACTTTAGGGTTTATTACATTTTTTAAGAAATTTAAAAAATATATTTTAAATAGAAAATTATCAGTCTAGTCCAGTCCGATTCCCCCTCGGAACTGGGAACCGGACCGAAAATCACCGGTTCCATTTTTATGGAACCGGAAGGTCGACGTCTTTCTCTCGGAATCGAACCAAACCTGGCCGGTCAGGCTCGGTCAAGCGATTCTCCGTTTGGACGGTCCAATGTGCTCATCCCTGTGAGTTGATCATATTCGTGTGTATGGATCTTTTCAGCAGCAGGATCGGCTGTCTTTTCTTCCTGTTGTCTTTTCTCTTTTCTCGGTTTCAGACGTCAGGATTAGGTTTGACACAGAGAGAGAGAGAGAGAGAGGGTAGAAGAAGAAGAAAATGACGCCTTAAGCATAAGAAATGAAGCTGTGGATGTTAAACTTTTCCCCCTCTTGACCAAGATTTATCAGCATGTTAGATTTGAAGTTTGTGATACGCCAAAGCAAAGATTGTTTGAATACGAAATATTTTTAAATTTATTTTCAGATCTTAACAACACATGGAAAAATATCATCATTATTTTTTTAAAATATATATAAAAATGCTACATTTTTCGCGATACCTAATTTTATGATTCTTATGATCGTGAGATGGAATGAAAGCTGCCTGCGTCTAGGAGTCTCATTCAGACAGAACAAAGATTTTTGCGTCTCCTAGGATGAGTACAAATGTCTTGAGTCATTTCCTGGAATCACGACAACATTGGATACCTATTTCTCAAATAAAATACAACTCTCAATTACTTATTATAATTAACTTGTCAATTGGGCAAAATTTTCAAGCAAAAATAATTTATGGTACATCCCTCGTAATTAATTAGGTGAGACTTGGCTGAGAGGACTTAATTGCATTTTCCCCCAAGGATTTAGGACTAAGTTCGTGCGGCAGGTGGAGGATTTGATAAAATAATAACTATTCTTGGCAATCAAACAAAAAATTAAAAAAGAAGAAAATTCTACCCTTTATTAGCTTCCGTCCGATATTCCTTTTAAATTGCTTATGTGAAAAAATACATGGAAAAGTAATTTGGATAATCGGCTTGTAACGTCAACATTAGATTATTCACTAAATTCAGACAAGAGCAGTGCCGATCGTATGTAAATTGTGCGAAATTTTATTCACACATTCGGTCAAATCTGAGAGTTATCAAATTAGGACATAATAAAAAGCTTGCTGACCTACTTCCACATGACTAGTGAATAATCTAATACGTATAGGGTATTAGGAAAGACCTTGCGTAAGTCAATCCTAGAAAAAAATCATTTGTGCAGATTTGATAAAACAGCAGTCATATGTTATCCAATCTATATTTTAATTAATGATATTCTACTTAAAAAAAGGTAAAATATCCATGAAAAGGAGTGACTAAAAACTAAAATTGAAGGCACGACTCCACATAATGTGCACATGGCACGTCACACAAGCTTAGCGAAGATCTTGGGTGACGAATCTTAGAAAACATTATTTATGTAGATTCGGTAAAATGAATGTTCTTTTGTTTTAATCCTTTGTTTGATTGCCAAGAATGGTTATTAATTTATCAAAACTTGTGCACTCCAGCTAGCACTAAGCATAGAGGATCAAATGACCCTTCTTGCTCTAATATTTATTTAGTCTCATTTTAAATGTGGTGCGAGTTGAGGATCGACTGGTTCGTGTCGATCACGAGAATTTCCTCATCCCTAGTTAATTACAAAAATTGCGCTTTTCCAGGGTGGCGTAGCGACCTAAGGGATAGGTGATTAGTTTAATCCAACCTGTAGTTTAAAAGGAAAAAAAAAGAAGAAGAAGAAGAAGAAGAGGAAAAACCTAGGGCGAAGGGAATGGGGGGCTGCCTTCAGTCTAAAACTCCTCATTGGGCCTCAGTTCACTCACGGACATCATTAAACATCGGACAATAATGGGCCTGGCCCATGATACTTTGAGGATTGCTCAGCCAAAAAAGCCCATCACGCCGTGGAACTGCGTCCGAAATCCAAAGTGTTTTTTTTTTGGGGCTAAAAATAGAGTACACGATGCTTGTGAATTGGGCTCGCGTATTCTCGAAATAGGCACTGCCTTCTCATTCTGTGTTGGAGGTTCAAAAAAATCATGAAATAAACCTCAAAATATACCCTTTATAACGTATTTACCATAAATTTTAAAATCTCGAATTTATATTTATCCTCCGTTAATGTTCCGTTAGATGAATTATTATCCAAAATAATGTTTTTACTTCACTTAATTGGCGTGGGCATAATTTTAATATTGTTTGCTTTCTAGCGCTTATGCAAGCAAATTTTTAACAATTTTTGTTAATTAAACTTTGACGGAGTGTAAATTGTCATACTTGTACAACTTTCGAATTTTTTGTGTCATTGAAAAGAATTTAAGGTCAATGTACCACGGTAGGTATAATTTAAGGTTGTTAGTGATTTTTGCCTTAATTCTTTGATTGCAAAAAGCATAAAAACAAGAATAAGGGGAAGCAATGTTCATAAAAGAGCTTGTGTTCTTTATGAACTGAACACCTCCATGTGGTCCTAAAAGGACCATCAATTTTGGCCTAAATACCCCTAGATCTGGTCCGATCTTTCATCCCAAAAATTGAGGATCAACATTGTGTGATTGATCCCTAGGTTGGAAATCTTGGATTGGATTGGCCCAACCCAATCGCCACCCCTAACCACCATTGCACCCATCCAACTCTTAAAATATTTACATTTTATATTAGCTTGATAAATATATATTGGATAAAATTGTAATTGAAGTTATATATCTCTTTTTCTATTATAATAAAATGTGTGTGTATATATACACACATATATAAATTTAAACTTCTTCGTTACACAAAAAGAAAAATTAAAGTATTTGTATTACAATGAACATAAAAAAATTATATTAACATAATTGAAGCATAACTCTTCAATTTCAAATGGAAAGTTAGTTAGTTTTTTTTTTTTTTCTTGCAACTTATGATTGCTTCATCGAAAGACGATGATCGACTTGCAGATTAAATGGAAGGGTTGGTGCCTTGTGATGCGAGAAAGTCCATTGCCGCACGCTGAGCCGTTGGATGCCGTCCAAATCCTGCGGTTGCGATAGGGTGAGGGGATGGGCAATCAAGGGCACTTCTAAAGCGACAAGCGCAGGCGGTCCTGATTGGGCCTCCCAGGAGGGTTTCCACAGGGAGAGAGACAAGCGTAGGCGGTCCTGACTGGGCCTCCCAGGAGGTTTTCCAGAGAGAGAGAGGGGGCTGATGGAGCCACGTGTGACCCGGCTCATCGGGAAAAACTACTAGGGTTTGTCCTAGTAACCACCCTAAGCATATGCAGGGGAGAGGTGGGGGTTTGAATCCCTTCCTTCTCAGGAGATGTTGGGGGTAGTTCTCAGTCTGCCAATTTAGGATAGTTTCAGCAGCAGAGGGCTGCTTGCGTTGTCCTTAGGCATCAAGCGGCCAGTGGGGTTAGGTATCTTGGGTGAGTGCCGATATCGTTGGTGAGGGTCAAAGAATTTTTCCAATGGAGGGAATTTCCGAGTACTTGTTGGACTCAGGCTCTTTGGTTTCAAGTGGATGAAAGTCATCAGGTGAAAACATACATATGCTGGATAGAACAGGAGGTGGTTTAGGCTTAGGTACACAAGTACCTAGCCTGGGTAGGTTTATGGGACAAGAAGGGTTCTTTTTTACCCATTTTTGGATCGGCTTATAAAAAGGCGATATGGTCATGGGTTTGGCTGATGGTGGTTCAAGAGAAGTATCTGGCTTGCAAGGGGATGGAATTGAGGTCACCTTGAAATTTGGGAATAATGTAACAAAAACAATGCCCGCATTCATTGTTGTTTGGATAGTACCAACACAAGCTTGCTGGTATTGCAAAAATCTAGTGTCCAAAAGGGCAATCCCGATGTAAGAATGGTAGGCTTTTTCGGGCTAATCGGATGGCTTCAAAATAGAGGTGGGCATATTCCTGGTGGATCCATTGAGCAGGAAACTCAGGAGGAATCTGAAGGGTAACAAACTGTTCTTGTTCAGTTGCCCGGATGGGGTGTTGATCAAATCGTGAAGACTGTACATACTCCTTGACTGTTCGAGGGGTATGCTTAATTAGGTGTTTGATGGATCGAAGTGGAGAGAAAGAGGCTGGTTTAGCAAAAGCAGTGTAGAGATTCATCATGGAAAGTTGAGTTTTTGAAATCTTACTATCCTCAGTGAGGTAAGCAACCTCATAGAGGTAGTCTATTTTTGAACATGAAGATTTTCGAAGTTCTGGAGAAGGTTGAAGTGAAAGATTTGAGGAAAGAGAAATGGGAAGAGTAGTGGAAGAGTCTGATGTATCCATTTGAAAGGAAGTTCTCTTTTAGTATTAAAACGGGGTTTTGAACAAATGAAGATGATTCAAAGAGGAGCAGATTTCAACTCCCACCTCCTGCACAAAAGCTGGACAAAAGTCTGAGCGCTAAAACAGGAACATAGTAGGATATAAAGTAGGACCGATAAAAAAAAAAAAACAAAGTTGTGTGGCCCTACGCGGACGCCACTACCTAAAACAGTCTAACCGGATGGACCATGAAATCTGGACAAAGGAGAAAATCTTTGAGCATGAAATCGAAAAGGGAAGACGACTAGAAAGGCAAACTGCAGAATTCAACGCTCGAACTCTTATGATAACCCATTTTTGGATTCGTTCCAGATACCCACTTAAAAAAGATGAATAATTTAGTGAGGATGAAGTCTGCTACATCTGTAAAATAAGACCTTGACGAACGAGTGCGGGCCACCATCGCATAAAAACGAATCGCCCCTGAAAGGAAAAAAAACGCCATCCCCATCGAATATTTCTTTCCTCTTGCCCAGATCCGTCCTCTCTCGGATGGTCCTGATCCGTCCAAGTCGTGTGGCCCCCGCGCGGACGCGGCCGCCTAAATTGTCATGTAATCCTTCTATATAAAGTGAAAAGAAAATCAAACCGAGGCTGGGTCCCTTCCATGTGACATAATTGGTTTAGTGATTTCATGCTCACTTATCTCCAATCAGTGAAAAGAAGTATTTTTGCTTCCGGACCACTTTTCCAGCCAGATACCCATCGTATGTGGCAAAAACTCTAGCTTCCGTAGCTGGTAATTAGATTGCATGATCGCTTAGATAAATTAACCTTCAAAAAGTCAATAGTAACGGGTCCAAACACCGAATTCAAGTTCAATGCCAAGCTCGGGTGCCTAGCCCGAGAGTCTCATTCTCTAATCACAAGACAAAAAGTCCCACAGTCCCAAAATATAATTTCTCTATGCAGAGCGAAAAGGGTAGGTCCATCTTCTAGTTCTTTTCGACAAAAAGTCCCGAAGTCCTTCCGAGTGCAACTTCTTGAAAATCCATAAAAACTTCCACCAACGATGGCTGATCAATCTAATTAGCTGGGCGCACATCGTTGAACACATTTACTGAACAATTGACGTTTAAGTCCGATTGGCGAAAATGGCAGCATTTAACAACATTGAAAATTCAGGATAAGTAGAGACTTACCTTGACTTTTAACATTTTTGGAATGTTATTATTAGGTTTAATGAATTTTTTCCTTTTAATTTATCTCTCACTAATGATTGCGTATTCCACTCTCGCACCTCTAAAAAAGGCTGTTCTTCTTCTTGTCATGCACACTCTGTGTTTGCTAGTGGTGCTGGTCACTAAGGTCGAGGTTTCCGCTGCCAAGGCTTGCTTGGGGTTGTGCAACCTCGACATGACCCAAATCTAGTCCTTTGATAGCGATGGAGTCCGAAATCAAATGAAAAGAAATCAAGACATGAATGAGAGCATGAGTTTTGTATAGGATGATAAAAAAATGGAGAATTCTTCTTGAGGATGACATAATGATATGTTAAATTAGACTTAAACGTACAAATCAACATACCAAATCAATAAATATCAATTAGTCAATAAACACAGTTGTAGATTGGATTTAAATGTCAAATCGAAATATTAAATCTATAAACGTCGATTATTCAATTAATGCGTTTATCAATTTGACATTTTCAAGAAGAAATTGTACATGAAACCATTAAATTCGAAAAGGTATGACCGAATCCCTTTACAAGATGACGAAGGAAGAGAGAGAAAAGAATGAATTAGGATACCATTGTACAAGTTCATCGGCGCTGAGGACATGCCCCAAAAGCGGAAGATTTCATATCAATTCTTTTCATAAAGATATTAAATAGTCATAGGTAAAGAATTTGCATGATGTATACCGGCCAATGTCAAACTTCATTATATTATAAATAACATTGACTATGGATCTGCAACTTCAAAATGACAAAGATTCATGAAAAATAGTTAGCTCATTTTGTTTTCCTTGAACATCTTCATTCACAAAGTTATGTATAAAACTTTGATTTCACAATGTCAGTTTTTACTTGGGATTGATCGAAGGCGGGGTCAAACATTGGTCTACCGTGGTTTCCCGATTCAAATTCACAAAACATGAACATAGTCTCTATGGCATCCGATCACTAAATGTCAAATAAAATATGACTCTAAATTACTTATTCATTTAATTTAATTTTTATTTCTTTTCTTTTTTATGGAGATGGTTGAATTACCTTTCGAAGGAATCCAACAGAATTTAATTTCTATTTTTTGTGTGTGGAGATGGTTGAAATATCTTATGAAGGAATCTAACGGTCATGATCGATTCTTTTCATTCTTTTTCCGTGTCATTTCATGATGGGATTTAATTAGGCCTTTGGAAGTCAAACGTTCATAGTACGGCTTCTAGAAAATCGTGAAAAGAAATATCATCAACAAAATGTTGATCAATCTACTTAGCTAGGACCGACCAAAAATTTTTTTAGTTAACTAGGTAGGCATCGTTAAAGGCGTTTATCGAATAATTAAACATTATTGATTTGATGTTTAAGTTTGATTTGAAAAAATGTCAGTGGTAGAAAGACTGACGAGGAAATAGCCCCATATGTGATAAAAGAAAATCACTTGGCTAACTCTATCGTTGGGCCACCTGTCAATCGGTCAAGTGGCTAGTCTTTTGGTTCGTCCCCATGCTGGATAGGCTTGTTTGATTGCCAATACGATTATTCGAAGATGAATAAACTTTTAAATTATTTATTCTGAACTTTAGGAGGTAAATACGAGATATTCTTACTTACAGAAAGATATATAATTTGTAACCCCGTCGCACCGGCACGTTGTAGAGAAATCGCTCCGCTAACCCAATATTTTCTGGGTGCATCTGAGGAGAGGAGGCCGACTTGAAAGAAACTGGGCTTTACTTTTCCTGAACTTTCCATGGATCCAGCTCGGAAGCAAAGTGGCCTAACGAAAGGCGTCGCCTTCAATCGCTCTCCCTCCCTCCTCCTGCCCCCTCAAGTTCACCATCAAGAAGGCCAAGTTCAAACCCTCCAAGAAGCACGTCGTGTCTTTTACTAAGGCCAAAGTTCCTCTTCCTTTTTCTTTTTCCTCCTACAGTTTTGATTAAATTAATCGCCTATCCCTTACCCGCCACACCACCCGGAATAGTATGATTTTTGTAATTATCCATTGTGATCGCGATTCGGGACAAGGAAATTCTTGTGGCCTACGCAAACTAGTCAATCCTCAACTTGCACCTCATCCAAAATGAGACAAAATAAATATTAAAGCGAGAAGGGTCATCTGATTCCCTTTGCTTGAGCGCACTAGCTTTGATAAATTAATAAACCATTCTTGGCAATCAAACAAAAAATTAAAGCAAAAGAACATTCTTTTTACCAATTCTACGCAAATAATTTCGTCTAAAATTTATTACCCAAGATCAACGCTCAACTTGTACTATTATGTGCACATTATGTGGGGTCTTGCATTCTATTTTAGTTTTAGTCCCTTTCGTGGATTTTTTGCATTTTTTTTTTTTAGAATACCTTTAATAGATCGGATAACGTGCAATTGACATTTTACCATATCTGCACATGTAATGTTTTCCAAGATTAATTTAACCAAGGTCTTCCCTAATAGCACGTGCAACGGACTGCGTGCATGTTATGTTCTTTAAACAACTGAAGAAGTCGGGAGTACTATTTTAGTTTTTTCACATTTTTTTGGTTGAAATATGTCTTTTTTTTTTCAAAAGAATATATTAATAAAATATAGGTTGTGCTTGGAACGGTTGGTGGCATTTTTTTATTGTGGTTATTTTCCTGGTTGTCGATTTTCAAGAGCAGATCATACTTGGAACGGTGGAATACCAAAGGCACGATCGAATCCCATCAAAAAACAACATTTAGAAAAAGAAGGAAAAGAATGAATCGTGATCGATCCTGAGGGAGAGGACCAAACCGTACGAAGTCACAGGTTTTTTTTTTTTTTTTTTATCGAAATAGAGAGCTTGCATAAAATCAACCCAAATTTGGGGACCCAAAAGATGGGCATTAGTACAAAGCATATTCCAAAGATAGGGGGGATTGCACCTAGTTCAATGGTAAACATTTAGCGCGATGGTTTTTTGCTAGCCAGTCTGCAGCGGTGTTGGTCTCGTGAGGAGAGAAGACAATTTGGATATTGGGCAGATGCGACAAAATTTTCCTGCACTCCTGGACTGGGACTCGCGCCTCCCATGTTGTGTAATGCTGTTGGGTGATTGCTTCAGCTAAAAACTTGTTATCAGTTTCCACCAAAACGACGTCACACTAGGAGGAGGGGAAAAGGGAAAGGGGCACCGCAGCTGAAGGAAATTGCAGTCGGGCATTGAAGAAAATTAGGGCAACCCAAAAGATAACAAACACTTTACAACTTTCTTCCTTAGGTCATACCCAAAAAGAACCAAAAGTTTCCCCCTAACAACGCCCTCGCTCTACATGCCACTAACCGAGGAACCTGAAAACATAAATGGTAGAATGAGTAACCACAGTTCAGTAAGTAGTACATATCTTCTAAGCAGATCGGATAAGCACTATGCATGGATTCCAAGAAATCCCATAACTTTTAAACTCCATCCAATATATAAAATACATAATGAATCATATAAGAGTTACTTTTATACTCATATGAAAAACTCATTTAAATAACCATTATAATACAAGAATCAATGGTCAAGTCCATTGAATAATCTCCATTCAAAAATCACACGTCAATGGTCCATCCATTGACCAATTTATTGCTCAATCTCTTACCATGGTCACGACACAACGCCTTACGACAAGGCAACCAAGATTCCCCCTAGCAAGGTCTCCACCTATAATGCCGGTGGCTCGATCCAAAAGGATATCCTACCCGGTATGCATACCAACATGCCCTTCAATGAGCTCACAGCAATAATGAGCAAAATAATCATCCTCTAATACCAGAAATCCAATTCAAAAATCAATATAATAAGCCAAGCAAATACCTTTCTGCAACATCGTCATCCACCATTTCTCAAGTCATCCACATACTTTTCCATAAACCATTTGCAAAGCACTTATAAACATATTTTGCCTTCCAATACTTTGCATAATATGCTTTCTAAACCTTTATAAACAATTAAAATGTAGTCCATGCCCGATCTGATTTTTATGCAATAATAATGTTATTTCATAATCCCATATCATATATAATCCATATAATTTTCTCACATGAATTTTACAAATTCAAAGAAGATATAGTACCACTCACCTCGTCGCCTACGACCCAATAAAACTGTATTTGAATTGTTAAACTCGCGGTTCTAACAAATAATTGAGGAATGAGTTAAAACCCGATAAAACTCTACCTCAATTATTGAGACAACTAAATCACGCATTAACACTAATAAAATGACCCCTAAGAGTTAACAAAACGCCTATCAAAAGCAATTTATTCAAAACCGTTCATGAAGCAAGACTAAGGTGCAAAACTTGATTATGCCACAACTTTCTCATCCGAACTCCGGTCCAAGCAATCTTGTCGTCAAAATGAAGATAATTCCCAGTACTAGAAGACCCATAAGTTGGACAATCCAATTTTGAGCCGAAACCGACAAAATCAGATTTCAAAGTAACCGCGCGCATACTGTTCATCCAGTGGGCAAAAGTTCAAAATTCCATTTCGGACAAACCATAAGCTCAAATCCAATTCCGTAAAATCCTACGGGTCCATGACGTCCTAAACTACCATTCTTATAAATTTTCACAGCTCAATAACTCAAAAATCAGACTTCACCGTTCAATATTCCCAATTTTCCGAATTTGAGCCCTAAACCGGAAAAATGCTTCGATTGGAGGAATAAGAAGCATGTGTACTCATCCGGTGTTGCGTAAAATAGTCGAGTCGGCTTTGCGAGGCTCCCACAGTGCACACGTGTGAAACCCTCTTCTTCTTTCCCTTTATTCTTCTCTCCCTCTCTTCCCTTTTCTCTCGTTTTTCTTTCTCCTTCCCGACTGCTTCTGGTTTCCGAAAGTGGGAGACAAAACCCCACTTATTCTCTCTCATCTCCTTTTACTTTTCAACTCTCTTTCTTTTTTTTTTCTTTTTTAAAAAAACAAATGAGTCTCACCAGTCAAAGAGTTGAAATATTACACCTTCAGCCCAGAATTATTTTTCCTCTTACATGCAGATTTCAGGAGCTTGGAATGTTTCACATAAACCTGACCTGTACGTTGCCTTCACAGGCACGTACTATTTAATTAGAGATATATTAGGGAATCGCATTAATGCATTTAATATATGGCCCAAAAAATAATTAGAATAATCACCTATCCATTACGTTGCCACACCACACCCGAAAAGTGCAATTTTTATAATTATTTAATGTGATCGCAATATGAGACGGGGAAATTCTTGTGGCTTGCGTGGGCTAGTTGATCCTCAACTCGCACCACATCCAAAATGAGACAATATAAATAAATAAATAATAGAGCAAGAAGGATCGTATGATTCTCTTTGCTTAGTGCCGGCTGGAGCGCACCGGTTTGATAAATTAATAACCGTTCTTGGCAATCAAACAAAAAATTAAAGCAAATGAACATACTTTTTATCAAATCTGTGCAAATAAAGTCATCTAAGATTTATTACCCAAGATCTACGCTAAGCTTGTAACATTATGGGCATATTATGTGGGATCGTGCGTTGTATTTTAGTTTTAGTCTCTCTTCTTCATGGATTTTTCCCTTTTTTTAGTAGAATATCTTTAATCAAATATACATTGAATAATGTGCGACTGATGTTTTACCAAATATGCACGGGTGATGTTTTCTAAGATCAATTTACCCAAGGTCATCCCTAATAGCATGTACGATGGACCATGTGCACATTATGTTCTCCAGACAATTGAAGGAGTCAAGTGTTCTATTTTAGTTTTGTAATAATATCACGAAAAACCCCAAATTTATACACATTTGATAAATTTACCATTTGTTAGTTTCCGTTAAATTTTATTGTAAAATTATTGAGTTGGATGACCTGCGATAGTTAACTAGTGTACTTGTTTGTGATTTTACTCTCCATTTGTTACAGTTATACTGGTGTTGTGATTTTTTGTTGTATCAATCTAATTTAATGAAGGGTATATTTGTTATATTAGTTTGAAGTAAATTTATCACCGATGTATCAATTGAGGGTTTTTGTGTTTATTTGAGTAAATTTGTTACAAGTGGGGTTTTTGTGATATTAACTCTTTTTTTTTTTTAATGTGCCTTTTTTTTTATAAAGAATATCATTAATCAAATATAGGTTACGCTTGGAACGATTGGTGGCATTTTTTAATTTTTAATTTTATTGTGGTTATTTCTTGGTTATCGATTTTCAAGAGCTGGTCGTACTTGGCCAACAAGAAACAACGTAGAAAAAGAAGGGAAAGAATGAATCGTGATCGACGCTAAGGGAATGGACAAAACCAAACAAAGTCACTCGATAACGTGTAGCTTTATGTACACGCGATTATAGTACGCACATATGTAGGCCCCGGTCACAACTAAATTCATAATTTAATCGTAAGTATCGATCATCAACTTTTTGTTGAAGCATCTTAAGTGGCACTTAACTTTTAAATTTATATTTTTTTTAATAAAATTGCTCTTACAATATTCCTCTAATTACATGAATACCCCAATAGTCTTGTGATTAGTGAAGTCGGTTGCTAGGGTTATATTAGTAAATCTGCAAAAAGCCTGGCTTTTTAGTCTCCCTAAAGATTTGAGGACATTAACAACCTCTCACAATTTCTAGTTCGTTTGTAATAAATTTATCCTAATATACACAAAAATTTTCAAATTGGTACATTTGTAATAAATTTACCTTTCATTAGTTTTCGTTAAATTAGATTAATATTATAAAAAATACAAAATGGTACGATGACAAACGAGGATAAAATCCCAAACCGGTACATCCGTTAACTGCTACGTGTCAATTAACTTAATAATTTGATAGTAAAATTTAACGTAAACTAACAAATAATAAATTTGTCATAAATGTATCAGTTTAGAGTTGTTTTTAATGTTAATCCTAATTTATTTTTAAAAAACCCTAATATTTATTTGGATGAGATATTTTGATTTTTAATATAAAATAAACAAATAAGTAAAAGTAGTCGGACCCAGGATAGCGGAACTAAACCAGCTATTATTTTATGATTTTCATGATTCGTGAATTAAGAATAGCGTGTTTAGGTTTTCCTAGATCATGTCCACCGATGGATAGGAAAAGCGGGGACCATGCGAATGGATAGCTTGTTTAGTCAAAATATCTCCTCCAAATAAATTTTATCTCCTCCTCTTTTTTTTTATTATAAATTTCCTTATGCTTGCAGAAAATAATTCCTGCCATGCGCAACTATTCAAGTTGTAAGTTCACATAGTTTCGTACTCTGTCTTCAGTGGAAAATGAGGCATGAATAAGAGAAATATTTGCTAGGGACACGTGCTTCATGCGACGATTGAATGTGGGTGCCTAGGAAACGGGACCGATTCTGCAGGAAACGACGGAGAAATCTGTACTTTATCGAAGTTATCTTGATTGCTTCAGCCTTTGACATTAATTAATGTCCCTGACCCAATTGGATCGAACATTCGAACGACGCCAGAAAAGGCACCTTTGTCGGGTCCCAACTTGGTATATCCCCGACTCAATTGCCCAAACATTCGAGTAAATATTAGATACATTTTATGTGCCGGCATGGCAAATAAGAAAGATCACAAACTTGCGACATGTGTCTTAGATGGCCCCACACATCGGACTCTTCTCTCTCTCCTTTCTCTCTCTGCACGCTCTCTCTTTCCCACCCTGTCAAATCACCGGACCAACGAACTTCATGATGGCGAAGTCGGGGTGGAGGTGGAGGCCGCACGGTGGCTCGTTCGACATCGTGCACGGTGGTTCGTCGGATGAGTCACTGCATCTTTGTCCAATCGATGAAACATTGCGCTTAATCGACAAGCAATGGTGAGACAACCTTTCGAGGCCGAGGCCGCGCAGTGGTTAGTCGGACAAGCCACCGCGCCCTCATTCGACCGACCCATCGCCGGATTGCTGCCTCCTCTTGACTATGGCCTCTCTCTCCCACTTCGAGTCACGACCGAGCCCTCGTCCGACGAGCCACTGTGCAGCCTCCGCTTTCGCTTCGAAAGGTTGCCTCCCTCGTTCAAAGTTCGTCGGTCGGTCGGACAAGGGCTCAGTGCGGAGACATGGGGCGGCGAAGAGAGAGTGTGTGCAAGGAGAGGAGAGAGGAGAGAGAAAGTTTGCAGAGGAGACAGGAGAGAGCATGCAAAGGGAAGAGAGAGGAAAGGAGAGAGGAGAATCTGATCCGTGGGTCGCTCCGGGACACGTTTCGCAAGCTTATCGCCCTTCTTATTTGCCATGGTACCAACTTGGTATATGAGAAAAGTGCCCAATATTTTCTCCGAACTTTCAAGCAAAAGTCTTTGGTACTGTACAAAAGAAGAAGCATTAAAGTGGAGAGAAAAGTAAAATTTCATTTTACGATCTCCCAGTTCGGTTCAGCGCTCTCCTGCTCTCCTGCTCCCTCTCCTCTCCCTCTCCCTCTTGCTCAAAAGCCGACACCGCGTCGCGGTCGTCAAAAAACCCATCCTTAAGAGCAGAAATGGGGATCCGGACTCTCGCGATAACCATCACCTCGGCCATGGCCCTCGAGGCCCACGACGATGTCTACCTCGTCGTCTCTCTCTCTGGCGATCAGAAGCAGCGCGCCCCAGTCCACAAGAAGAAAGGCAGCTCGAACCCCTGGTCGGGCCACACCTTCTTCTTCACCGTCAACGAGGACGGATTCTTGCCGACGGCTGCCTCAAGTTCAAGATCAAGAAGGCCAAGCGCATCTTCCTCCTCAAGAAGGGCGTCGGTGAGGTCGATGTGCCAGTCAGGGATCTGCTCAAGAAAGCCTTCGCTGGGGACACGGAGCAGGAGGTGCTGAGGTACGAAGTGAAGTCATTGTCCGGGGAGATCCAGGGCGTTCTACAATTTTACTGTAAGCTATTGCCCCCGCCGGCGATTAAGGCAGACGAGCCAGTCACGGTTTCTCCATCTGCAAGCCGCCGCCGCCTGCCTCATATACGGCCGCTGCGCACCTGCCACCAACTGGGGTAGCGCCATCGCCAGTCACAGATTATTCTGCTGCAATGGCGGTGCCTGCCTCGAATCCGGCCGTCCCGCACCCACCACCAACCGGGCCAGCGCTGCCACCGTCGGGATATTCGCCGGCGGAACCAGTAACAGAGGTAGCGCCACCACCGGAGCTAGTCACGGATTATCTTGCTGCAAGGGCGCCACCTGCCTCAAATCTGGCCGCTGTGCACCAGCCACCAACTGAGGCAGCGCTGCCGCTGTCAGATACCCCAATGGCTGGGTACCCGCCGTCAGGTATGCCCAACGCCGCGTCCAGTTATGGTTATTTGCCACACCACGCGCCGCCACTGGCTTATCCACTGTGGGCAAACATGCATCCCTCGGCTGGTTACGGGCTCGCAGCCCCTGCGAGATGCTCACCGGGGGTATACCCTCCGTCGGGTATGCCCAACGCCGTGTCCAATTATAGTTATCCATCACCTGCAGGATATTTGCCGAATCCCGCGCCGCCTCAGGGTTATCCACCGCGGGCAAACATGCATCCCCCGGCTGGATATGGGCATACAGCCCCGTTGGGCATGCCCAACACCGCGTCCAATTATGGTTGTTTGCCGCATGGTTATACACCGCCAACAAACATGCATCCCCCGGCTGGATACGGGCGCGCGGCCCCACAGCCGTATGCCTCCGAGAGCATCGCGGCGAGGGTGGGCAGCGGGGTCGCCGTTGACATGATAACGGATTGGATCGGTTCATTTAATAACGCCGGGTCTGATGACGGGACTTCTTCCGATGCCTGGTTTTGAGTGGAGGGAGTTCTCTTGTTTTTCTTCAGCTGGTTTCGATGTCTAAACTCGTCAGTTAAAGTACGCCGGATACGTTCTTCGTTGCCCGTTCATTTGTATGTTGGTCTGAGTCCCGTTTCAATTTGTTTGATTTTCGTTTATTTAAAGAAAAATTGTCAGATTTCTTATTGTGCTTAAATTAAGATGAGAATGATGTTGTTGAGCGATTGAGATGGTAGTTTTTTCCTCTCTAGTGGTACGTGGTTGTGACCTATTGCCCTTTTCTTTTCTCTATGTTATTTAGAACCGTGCTTCTCTTCTTTCCTTCTTTTTTTTTTTTTTTTTTTCTCTTCTTCCTTCTTTTCCTCTCTGGTGGTACGTGGGTGTGACCTATTGCCCTTTTCTTTTCTCTATGTTATTTAGAACCGTGCTTCTCTTCTTCCCTTTTCTCTCTTTTTTTTTTTTTTTCTCTTCTTCCTCCTTTCGCTTTTTTTCCCCATAGTGGCTGATGAGTTTCCGATGAGAATCATGAGGCCTTTGCCCGACCTCATCTCCCCTCGCCAATGGCCTCATCCAAATCTAGGCATCGGCAAGGGCTTCACGGCCCTTGCCCATTAGTTGGCAAGCCTTGCCGGCCACTGCAGGAAAAGGAATTAGAGGAGGAAGAAGAGAAAAAAGTAAAGGGAAAAGCAAAAGCAAAATAGAAAAGTTGATGATAAAATTTGAAAAAATTGAATATTATTAAAATATTGCAATATAAAGGATAACAGGAGCATGCCAACGACGCAAAAGAGACGTCGTGGTCATGGGATGTTAAAGATTTTGGGTGCATGCTGCCTTTTTTTGGTACGAGGATCTGCACTGCCAGTGCCAAAAAAACAAAACATTTCAGCAGTGCACGCGCTCTTGGTCTTCTCAATCAATACAAAATTTGGGAATTTTAAGGCGAACATTCGATTTGTAGGTTTTTCTATTTTTCTATTTTTAAAAATATATTTAGAACAAAATTCGGTTTATTAATGCAATTTCATTTTTTTATTTCTTGAACAAACTTTTAATTCAGAAATAGGAGTTCGAATTCCATCTCTTGAAATAGAAATCAAAATTTTTTTGACAATATTTAATTTACGGAATAAAAGTGAGAAATAAAAAAATCTTTTTTATTGGTCAAAAGTAATTTTTTTTTGACTTTTCTATTTCTGAAATAAATGTGAAAAATTAAAACTCTTTTTATCAGTCGCTCTCGTCATCGCCCACCCCCCATGGCCTGCTGCCCACTGCTCACCGACCGCCTTTCGCCATCACTTAGGAGGGAGAAATTTTGTATCGTTATCAAATGAATTTCTATTCCAAGATCAGAAATTTTATATTGTTATCAAACGCCTATTTTGTTTTAAAAACTCATCAGGTGAATAAAAATAAAAAAATCAATTTCTAACTAGAAATTAATTTTTTAATAGATAGAATGATTATCATTCGTGCTCTTAATTGATTTCTTTGCACTATAAAATCTAAATTGCAATCCCATCAAGTGGCCTAAAAAAACAAATGATTACCAGCCGTTAAAGTAAGAAAATGATTTGACTTGGACTATGGTTTGTTTAATTAGTACTTTTTGTGGTCCATCATTGTCTATTTAACAAGATGTAATCGATCAGGAAGATGAAGAGCCACGTGTCCTTTCCTCAATTGCCATGATGATCATGTACGCAATTTTGATTGATATGTTAATTGATATGTCAAAACGATAAACTAGTTTAAAGTTGTACTTGAAATGGTTCAATCTAAAGGTGCGATCAAATATCATCATGACCCCACACAGAAAAAGAAGGAAAAGAATCGGTCAAGATCAATCGTGAGAAAGAGAACCAAACTAGATAAAGTCACTCCATAACATGTAAGTTTATGCACACATGATTCTTGTTATCTATGGGTGGCCGACCTTCGGGTTTTAGACAAAACATAGATTCTGAAATCATGATCACAGGATGCATTATAGGACTGACCATTATCATACTGAAAAAAGCATTTCATCATCCTTAACATTTGCCGCATTAGAGTTTACCAAAACATGGTTTGAGGTAATTCGGTAAACGCGTTATATACCTGACTAATTTAATGTGCTAAATTTAACCCACTGACTTTGCAAGAAATATTTTCTTAATTCGTCAGTTGCTGCAAGAAAAGAGACGAATTATCGGTTTTCAAGAAGTTGTACTAGGAACGGTTGACTCTCAAGAGGCCTGATCCCATCCCATCGCGAAACAACACGGGAAAAGAAGAAAAGAATCAATCATGTTCGATAATGAGAAAGAGACCAAACCAGACAAAGTAACTCGATCCAAAGTACTCAGGATTGCACCGCGTACTTATGCGTCGGTCAGGCCATCGCCTCTCTTGCACGACCCATTTTAGCCGCCATTGCAGATTCACACAGGACTCTCTCTCTCTCTCAACCTTTTTATTCTCTGTAGGAATCCATCTCTCTCGTTGATAGAGTTTCTCTCTCTCTTGGGCAGAGCTCCCCTCTATCCCCTCCATGGGTGAAAGTAAACCCAAAACCCTAGAATCCTTGTGATCCTGAGTTTGCCTTCTTCCAAATGGATCCTCACTTCACTCAACGCCCCAAAAAAGTCAAAATTCTGCTACCCAAGCTCCCAATATCTCCGCACGACCATCCACCCAAACCCTAAAACCTCCATCGAAACCTCTTTTCTCTCCCTCTCCCCCATCCCCACCCTCACACCCTCACTCTCACACAATCCAACGACTATAGAACTCTCTTCAATCAGGCCATACTTTGTCATACTTTGTCCTCAAACAGATCTGCCTCACGCCATTTCCTTCTGCCTATAGAGCTCCCTTCAATCAGGCGCCCTCTACCCACCCCAAACCCTTTGATTTACCTTTAAACACCGTCAAAGGCTCTCTAGATCGTCTTCAAGGCAACCCCAGAATTCAAAGCCGAGATTTGTAGCAATCCTATCAGTACCCAATAGTGTCCGTGCAACAGCACATTCAAATGGAAGGTGAGGTGGAGAATGAGCTGCGATTAGCTGCTTTATGTAAGAGTTTAGGTCACTTGTGGTCTGAAGATGATGTTGTGGAGGCGAGAAGGGAAATCCCCTTGGATTTTTTCTTTTGATCTTCGAAAAAAAAGAAAAAAACCTTTTTATTCTCTGTCATCGTCAAATTTTTGGAGCTTCCTTGCCTTGGATTTAGCTACGAGTACTTTATCGATGCCGAACGAAAAGGGTGTGTCCATCTTCTCTTTTGGACAAAAAGTCCCAAAGTCCTCTTTCTTTGGAATTCAACCATTCCAAGCACCACTTCCTCTTGAAAATTGATATAACCTTCCACCAACCAACGATGGTCCATCAATCTAATTCTGCTGGGCGTATATTGTCAAACGCGTTTGCTGAATTAACTGAAGTTTACCGATTTGAAGTTGAAGTCCAATTTAGAAAAATACACATTCTTAGAATTCCGAACGTATTTTCACATGTTTAGAAGCATCGGAGATCGGACACATCCCCATGCACCGCCAGAGTGCTCAGCACATGTAGCGCATGCACTGGGAGTGCAAAACCACGTGCCGCCACCGATTTGTTCGTCTTGACGAGAGGAGTCCATATATGTGATTAAAATTCATTTTCCAGTACCAAAAAAATCACAAAAACAAGCAAAACTTGGTTAAGAAAAATCCCGATTCAAAACATTGGTGTAGGCACATCTAGCCACTACCGGTAGCGCGCCAACCACCAATGCACTCATCTCGCCAAGACGAATTCGATTCCATTATCAAAATCAAATTTAGATGGGCAAAGATTCTAAGGTCAGGCTAAGCGCAGTTGCACGAGTTCTAAGCTATGCTTGGCTCTGATACCAAATGTTAGCCGTTCTAACGGCGTTTCAAGATCGACATAGCTAGAAACTTGTGTGTAACAACCAAGAAAGAAGAAGATTTGCATACCTGTTTTCGAATCCATCGAAGCTAATGTGGAATAACGTCGATCGGGTCTTCGAATGCTATCGATCTTCTCCTCTATCGCCCTCCAAGCCCTAGCCTGATGAGATGGCCTCTTTTCTTCCCACGACCCCTCCTTGTATAAGGTGGTATATGGGTAACTTCGAAGAGAAGTTCTTACAAGAGAAGTTACTTCCAATAGAAGTTACTTCTTAAGAGGGTTAGAGAAGGGACCTTTAGCGCTATTTATAGAGTTTCCGACCAGGCCCTCTCATCACGGGTCGGGCTTAACTTAGCCCACACAAGCCAGGCTCATATTGACTTATTAAGAAAAACTTATATCTCATTTCAACAGACCAACCCCGTAAAACGGCAAATTACAATCTCAATTAATGCAGCTCACATTAGGAAAACTCTTACACCCAAAACCGAATGAAAAGAAATCAAGATGGAATGAGAGCATGAATTTACTTAGGATGATGAAAAATGGAGAATTAATTCCAAGTATGACTTCTTCTTGAGGGGAGAGGGTTGTGAAACCGCGGGGCACTTTTGAAAGTAACAGGAATTAATAGGGTCGATTGCAATTGAGGCAAATCCGTTTTCCTGGATTTTCCATGGATCCAACCCAGCTGAGAAGCAAATGGCCAATGGAAAATGACTCGCGAAAACCAAACAAAAAACGTCGCCTTCAATTGCTCTCTTTCTCGCCCTCCGTGCGTGTAATGTAAACGCATGAACACAAACGCACTTTCCTAACAAAAAGAACCGAAACAACTTCGCTTAGGCTCGAAGCATCAGTTTTTGATCTTCTAAGGATTTCGTTTTGGCCAATCAAAGAGAAAAGCATGGCCGATTTGCGATCGTACTTATTGATTACTCTGCTGATGACTCGATATGAACTCCAAACCGATCCATGAGTTGATATTTTAGGGTCAACAAGGTGATCATACGAGGATCTCCCCAAATTAAAGGCCAAAACCAAATTCTATTCGATGCCCTGTCCTGCAATGACTGCTCTGCTGTTAGGGTCAATATACATTTATAGTGGAGCGTAGTAGTTTAACACAAATTGGGGATCTCTGGGGAACCATTGCGATGATCAAGGCAAGGTGCAACTACATTCAGTCAGAGATTATGAAAAAATGAACAGTGGAGGAATTAAATCACTTCTCAGAACTTTGCCATCACTTCTAGCATCACACCTTAAATCTTACAGGGAGATGGATAATGATATGGCCGTCTTTCCACGCAAATGACATAACCTCAAACTACCATTGCCATTACACGATTGTTGCTGTTACACCCAAAACGATTGACAATGATTAGACTGCCATATAAGACTTGGCCGAGAGGACTTATTTGCATTTTTCCTCAAAAGTTTAGGACTAAGTTGATTCAAAAGATTTAAGACTCGATGAATTTTGCATAATAGGTGTAGGACTACTTGTGCAATTTTCTCTTTCACAGTAATGCTAAATGAAAGTACGATGATTGATTCAGTAAAATGATTCCCCTACTTGCCTACAAAACATGCTTAAAATGTTCAAAATGGACGAGCAAGATCCACGCTTGCTAATCATGTGTACAAAAACTCACCTGTTATCAAGTGGCTTTGTCTGATTTGGTCCTCTTCCTTATGATCGATCACGGTTCGCTCTTTCCCTTCTTTTTCTATGCTGTTTCGTGATAGGATTCGACCATGCCTTTGGGATTCCACCGTTCCTAGTACAACCTGTTCTTGAAAATTGATAACCAAGAAAATATTCATGATAAAAAGAAAGAAAGAAATGCCACCAGACGTTCCAAGTACAACCTATATTTGATTAATGATATTCTTTAATTAAAAAAAAAGGAAAAATTTCGACCAAAAGATGTGAAAAAACTAAAATAGTATATTTGACTCCTTCGGTTGTCTAGAGAACATAACATGCGCATGGTCCGTCGTACATGCTATTAGGGAAAATCTTATAAAAAATCATTTGTATATATTTGGTAAAACATCAGTTGCACGTTATCCACTCTATATTTGATTAATGATATTTTACTAAAAAAGGGCAAATATCCATGAAGAAGAGCGACTAAAACTAAAATAGAACAAACGACTCCACTGAATGTGCACATGGCACATTGTACAAGCTTAGCGAAGATCTTGGGTAACAAATCTTAGAAGGCATCATCTGTGTAGATTTGGTAAAAGAGAATGTTCTTTTGTCTTAATTTTTTGTTTGATTGCCAAGAATGGTTATTAATTTATCAAAACTGGTAGAGAGAATCAAATGACCCTTCTTGCTCTGATATTTATTTATTAATTTTATTTTGGATGGGGTGCAAGTTGAGGATGGAGTGGCTTGCGTTGACCATAAGAATTTCCTACTCCGGATCACATTGAATAATTACAAAAATCGCTAAAATCCAGCAAGCTCAAGCATTGTCAGATCTGACAATGTCGAGCTCGCCCAACATTAGCAAGCTAGGCAAGGCTATGCAGCAGATTGAGCTTTGCCGACCCTAGGCGAGCTCATCCTTGCCTATGGCCAATTGCCGGTTGTGGTAACCAATTAAGTGTCGGCCTTTGATCTCTGCAGGGGATTTTGAGCAAAAGCAGTCTGCACGTAGTTGGTGAGATTAAGATGAGTGACCTCTAATTTACAAGTTGAAATTATTGCCATATCTTTTAAAAACGGTTTTTACATTAGCCTTTCACCAATTTATTTCACAAAAGCTTGGGCTTTACATTAAATTAATAAGAATATGAACGTGATTCAAAAGTGAACTAAATCTCTCATACATAAATCATGATTCTTTAAATATTTGATACTTTTCAAGTTAAATCATCTTTCTTTTTGGGTAATTAAATAAAATCATTCTCATTTAGCACAATAATTAAGTTTATATTTCTATATAGATCTTATCTCCGTAAACATATTTTTATTTTTCCATATACAAAACATGCGCCTTTTAATTTTTACAATATGTCATTTTGCTAACTGTTCTGATGTTATAAACTTTGGAGAAAAGAAAATTTGACAATATGGGAACAATTGGTATTTCTCCATCACTCAACAATATAAATCTCATCTTTGATTGATGCACAGTAAGAAATCTGATAAACTTTCTTCCAATAAACCAAATTTAACAAATTGATGCAGAACTCAAACCAAACTTGCATACTAAGTAAAAGCATATACTTGTGCAATGAACTTGCTTCTCAGTGAATGTGCAACAAAATATGCAACTGAGAAAGGGCACGAAAAACAAGAAAAGGTAGGGAAGGAACATCAAGAAAACTCACTTTACTCAGGACCACACGTCAGGAAGAAACCCGTCACCATCCTCGGGGTCATTAAAGCTCTGTTTGATAATCAGTCAAATAATGTCTCATTTTACTCGTTTGCTCCTTAGAGCCAAAAAAGAACATAAATTTATTTAATAACATTTTTGTTCTCGAAAATAAATTTGAAACAAAATCGAAAAACAAAATAAAAAAAGTTACTTATTTATTCCCAAAAACAATTCTAGAATCAAACATTTTCTTTCTTCTCTCTTTTCTTCTCTTTTTTTTCTTTTCTTTTTCCTCAACCTTTAGCCAGTCACCGGCCTTGGGATGGTTGGTAGCCTTGTCGAAGCCTCATTAGCTGAGCCGAGCTGATGGTTGGCGAGGCTTAGCTCTCTTTGGCTAGGTGAGGGCGACCCTCGTCGGTAGCTAGGCGAACTCAACCTCGCCAAATTTGGGCAAGGTTGAAACTCGCCCAACTACCGGCAAGGCTTGGCTGACGAGCCTATTGGCCCTTGTTTGGCCGGTTGCCGACCATCTCGAGGCCTATGACCAGCTAAGGATTGAAGGAAAAGAAGAAAAGAGAAAAAGAGAAAAATCTAATAAAATTATTAAAAAATTAAAAGAAAATAGTTCGGGCTAGAAAATTATGCAAATTTAATTTTATTCCCATTTAGGAAATTTTGGATAATTATCAAATGCCTTCAAATACTCTAAAACTCATCTAGGAAACTAAATAAAAAAATTAATTTTTGAGCAGAAATTGTTCTTAGAAACATAGTGATTACTAAATGCACTCTAATTGAGCCCATGATATTTGACACGATACCTATTTCATCACTCTTTAGTTTAGTCGGTGAAACGAGTTAATCTTAATTATTGGAGGCCAGTACGGCCATGGTAATATATGATCGGCCAGTTTCTTTTCTTCCATTTAAAGCTAAAGTTAGACTCGTCGAGTTTGCGGATGACCATTCGCGAGGGACCATCCACAGAGCTCGTGGATGGTTGCCAAGCTCTGTAGGCTTCACCGATGGCCGGCGGGCCATTGGTGATGAAGAAGAAGATGAATTAGAAAAAGAAAAAAGAAAAAATAATAGATAACGAAAATGCCCTTAATCGCCAAAAAAGTAAGGTCCTTATTTGAAACAGACATGACCACTTTAGGCTCTTATTTAAAACAAGATCCACTTCATGCCTTTATTTGAGAAAGCGATGGCACTTCAAGCCATTATTTGAAATAATGGCATTTTTTTGAATTTTCCCAATATTTTTTTGAAATTTCAATAGAAAAAAAAAACTAAATTAATGATAGTTTGATAAAAGACACCAAAGCAAAAACTCGCTATGTTCCCAATCATTTTCAATGTCACAATTGTCTTACTATCATAAATTTTGTTCAAATTGCACAAAATTTTAGTTTAAAGTGAGAATTTCTTTGAATTACCAACCTTGAGCTCTCACTAGAAAAGGTGATAAAATTTGATGAACAAATTTTTAAAGGCATCATGCAATAATTGCATTCTATTAATTATATTCAGTTGTCATATTATAAGATACATGTTTAAAAATAAGCCGCGTCACAAATTTTTTATAGTTCATATACTTATTATGGGTTACTAATTTGTGTAATTTTAAACCATAAAATTAAGGGTGCAAAAATTTGCCATTAAAATCTATAGAGCAATCAAGAAACCACATATTCCATATTGAACACTTATAACAAGTTTAAATATAAATTTCAATACCGACAAAAAAAAATACAAATTTCAATCATGCTAAAATAATAATAATGCTTGGAAACGGTTCTGATATCAATGTTAAATTATTTTACATAGTCTAGATTGTCAAAAATTGACTTACCTATTGTAGAACAATAAGAGAATTGACTAGAACTATTGGTTGAATCACCGGCACTTAATGGATGAATTTATGACACCACGATATTGACGAGGAAATGAACTGAGGACTCTTTAGGTACGCTGATTTCTTGTGATACTTGACTGGATTTTTGCTATGAACCGAGAATGGAGTATATGTGCCGATAACTTGTTGTTTTGGGCACGTTGAGTTTTAATGGCGGTTTGGAAGTTCACGTTGCTGGTTATCAAAATTTGGTGCGTTCTCTGTCCATAGAGAAGACTAGGACCTGGGCATGGGAGGAGGACGTGGACTAGAAGAAGAAAGAAGAGGCTAGATAGAAATAAGAAAGGATTTTGGGTTTAACCCTAGCAGAATTCGGATTGGAGATTTTTGGGCTAATTTCGTTTTAACGAGGGTTGGGTTTAGAGCTTCATGCAATTATGGGCTTAGATTTGGAGGTAATAATTTTGGAATTGGACTTTGAGAATTTTTGGCTAAAGAGGGCTTTTAGGATGGGCTTGTATAGCTTTGATGCAAGAGTGGGCTTGTCGTGGTTTTTTCTCAATTCGGGCTTGTTTTGAGTTAATCAAGAACGGGCTTAACTTGGGAGTTTTCTGATTTGGGCTTACTCTGGTTAGAATCGGATTTGGGTAGAGTAATCAAGCCCATTTCTTTTCTAGGCTTTTACCTTTTTATATCCATGGCCTAGATTTGGTCCAGGGGTGATCAATTCCAGCGTGAGTGATTCCTACCCTAGAACTAGAACTGCCTGTTAAGGACTGGTTATGAAAAATTGGAGTCGAGAATCGTTTGTAGGATCCATGGATTTGGTCTAAATATCCCCAACAAAACCACAACATAATAATGGGTGCAAAATGAAAAGTGGTCTTCAAAGGACGATGGCAGATTCTGCATCCCTAATTCCATTTAGGATGAAAGGATGATCAAATGAAATGAATCGGTCATGTTTTGCTTACACGGGAGCTAAAAAAATGGGAGGAGCTCCAAGCAAGAGACAGAGGAAATGAGCAGAAACATAGTCAACAATGATAAGGATGTTGCAAATCAAAATCTCTCACTCAAGATCCATTCGTTTCATGGAAAAGAACTTTCAGGAAAATATTTTTTGGATTTTCCGACGTTCGTTTCATGGAAAATGAACTAGTTGGGGAAAATATTTTTCATCAATGAAAAAAATATTCTAAAATAGGGGAAAATATCTTCCACTTTTCAAGATGGGGAAAACATTTTCCTCACTCACTTTCTCTTATTTCACACCCATGTGAACCTTTCCATATTATTTTTCATTTAAAAAAAATCTAATTTTAGGCTCTGATTGTTTCAAAGCAAATAACTTCTAGGAAATTGTTTTTTCAAATTTTTCAGCGTTCGTTTCACAGAGAATAAATTCATTGGAGAAAATATTTTCATAAAGAAAAAAAGTCTTTTAAAATGAGGGAAAATGTTTTCCATTTTTCACACTCATTCTCTTTTATCTCACACCCCCTACTAGTCCCCACTTCTTTCCTTCTATTTTTTTTTAATTTTGGTTTTTTTAAAATTCAAAATTTTGTTATTTTTTAATAAAATCGATTTTTTATTTTTTTTCTTTCTTTTTGCTCTTCTTCTTTTTCAGTCGGTTGCTAGCCATGCATGGTTGGCAATCGGCTACAAGCAAGCTTGTAGCTTGTTGATCTAGTGTTGCTAGATTGTGGTGAGGCTCGGGCATCAAACGGATCTGGCAAGGCCCCAGCCTCGCCACCTCGAGCTTGAGCCTCAAGCTCACCTTGCTAATGAGCCAAGAGCCTAAGCTCGTTAGAGGTGGGCTAACCTTAAGCCTCGCTGGCAAGGTGAGCTTGAGGCTCACTGTGGTTGGTCGTCGGGCGATCGTCGCTAAAGAGAGAACACGAAAAAAAGAAAGAAAAAGAAAAGATTAAAAATCGACTTTTAAAAAATAAATAATTAAAAATCGATTTTAAAAATAAAATAATAATAAAATCATTGAAAAGAGTGTATAAAGGAAAATATTTTCCCTATTGAATAGTAGAAAATATTTTTCACTTCATTTTCAGGTTTCACTAGAACACTAAAAAATAATTACATTTTCCTGTAAAATGGCTTCCTCGAAAATACTTTACGAAAATGTTACATTTGCTAGTCGGCAGTTATGATAATAGTCAATGACCGGCCAAAAGTTGGTGGCCAAAGGCAAGCTTAAAACTCACTGACCTCAGGCTATCTCGCCATTTGCCAGATTGGGCTGGCTAGCCAAGTAAGTAGAGAGCTCAACCTCGAGCTTGCTACTCGCTTGGCTCACTATAGATGGCGAGGGGCAAGCTTGAGGCCTCAAGTCTTGACAGACGGCGAACCAACTTGTTGATCTAGTGAGGCTCGATGCCTTAAGCTTGTCGCTCGCCAAATCAGCGAGCTAGACGAGTGTCGAGCTCGGGCTTCACCAGATTGATTAGCGCAAGTCTCTAGCTAGTTGATTTGGTGAGCCTAGAGCTCGCCTTTAGTTGGGCGACAACCGGTGCCTAGCTAAAGAAGAAGAAGTAGAAAATAAAGAAAATAAAAATAAAAATAAAAAATAATGAAAAAATCGATTTTAAAAAATAAATTAAATATCATTTTAAAAAATAAATTAAATAAAAAAAAAATTATTGAAAAAGAGTGCATGAAAGAAAATATTTTCCTTACCAAATAGAGAAAAATATTTTTGCTTCATTTTCAAGTTTTAACTAGATAACGAAAAATAATTACATTTTCCTGCAGAATAACTTTCAAGAAAACATCTTCCGAAAACGTGATATTTTCTGCAAAATGAACGAAATCTAAATGGAGATAAATCTCTAAGAGGGATGAAATTTTCGATCGCAGTAGAATGCAAAAGGTATGAGCAAAGAAATCAATTGCACAATTTCGAGAGTTTCGAGCTTATGATGATGAAGTAGGCGGCAAGAAGGAGAAATCCCGAGGGACCAAAGGCAGGCTAGGTGAGAGTCCCCCAAGAGGAAAGCCGCTCCGATGCCGGACGCGAAGAGGTCGGTGACGAGAATGGGAGAGCTGGCGATGACGGACTTCCGCGTGGGAGGGGCCGACCGGATCAAGGTCGGGGTCTTTGAGAGAGCTCCTTGCGTCAACATGGCGTTCGGCAACATCACTAGCTAAGGAGGGCCGAGGCTTGAGATGGAGATTCGGGATGAGTGGGTGCCGAATTGATGATGAATTGTTTTTTCAACCTTGATCAGCAATGCACGAGTAGGGGTGTCAAGAACCGAATTGAAAACCGAACCGAAATAGAAAATGAACCGAAATTTTGTGCGTTTTTAGTTTCGTTTCGGTTAACCAAAAAATAACCATTAACTTTTCGGTTCGGTTCGGTTAACCGAACCCAACCGGAATTCTTAATTAAAAGTGAACAATCTCTTTTCATCATTATCTCTTCTTCATTTAGGTCCCAATAAATAAAGTAAAAATAGAGAAACCAAAAAACCGTCCCAAACCGAATACAAACCGAACCGCATTTTCGATTCGGTTCGTATTCGGTTTGCGGTTCGGTTCGTATTCGGTTTGGGACGGTTTCAATTCGGTTCGGTATTATCCCTTTTCGGTTCGGTTCAGTTCGGTTTTTCAAAAAAAT
The DNA here is from genome assembly GCA_014182845.1 of Corymbia calophylla. NCBI lineage: Eukaryota > Viridiplantae > Streptophyta > Magnoliopsida > Myrtales > Myrtaceae > Corymbia > Corymbia calophylla. The sequence goes on along the minus strand of CM024694.1, from coordinate 16,842,113 downwards.
TGAACTGAACTGAATCGTTTACACCCCCATGCATGAGGGTAGTTTAGAAATGTGATTAGAATCTAGTTAGGAGTCAATGATGTTAGCCTATTACTTTTCAAACACAAATGAGAGTTAATAGTCATTACCTTTAATTAATAAATTCCTAGTTTGATTAGGAGGTGGTTGAGTTAATCGAATTACAAGGGCAAAGCCGAATTCGTTAATCCAATTCCAAATGGCTTATTTGTTTGCCAATTAGTGACTAGATTAGGTTTACTATAAATAGAATTAAGTTTTTAGATTCAAGTTTATGGGGGTTCATGTCCCAAAACTTAAAAACGAGGCCATATATTTTATTTACCCGACAAGTATCAAGTTTTCAATGCTTGTGTGCTTAATGCTTGCACTTCCGATACTTGGTTGTTTCATTACCACGTCGGATTTCAGTAACTTGGTCATTAATTTCCTCTCTAGAATGGTTAGGGCTAGTTTAGAACCATAATGAAACCTTCAAGAACATTGCATGATTACTTAATGGTTTGGATACCTTTAGGTTCATAGCCGGTAATTAGATTGCATGATCACTTAGATAAATAACCTTCAAAGTCAATAGTAACGGGTTCGAACACCGAATTCAAGTTCAATACCAAGCTCGGGTGCCTAGCCCGAGAGTCTCATTCTCTAATCACAAGACAAAAAGTCCCAAAGTCCCAAAATTTAATTTCTCTATGCAGAGCGAAAAGGGCGGGTCCATCTTCTAGTTCTTTTCAACAAAAAGTCCCGAAGTCCTCTTTCTTTGTAACTCAACCCTTCCGAGTGCAACTTCTTGACAATCAATAAAAACTTCCACCAACAATGCCTGATCAATCTAATTAGCCGGGCGCACATCATTGAACGCATTTACTAAATAATTGAAGTTTAAGTCCGATTGGCAAAATGCTAGCATTTAACAACATTGAAAATTCAGGATAAGTAGAGACTTACCTTGACTCTTTAACATTTTTGGAATGTTATTATTAGGTTTAATGGATTTTTTCCTTCTAATTTATCTCTCACTAATGATTGCGTATTCCACTCTCCCACCTCTAAAAAACGCTGTTATTCTTCTTGTCATGCACACTCTTCGTGCTTGCTAGTGGTGCTGGTCATTGAGGTCGAGGTTTCCGTTGTCAAGGCTTGCCTGGAGTTCTGCGACCTCGGCATGACCCAGATCTGGTCCTTCAATAGCAATGGAGTCCGAAATCAAATGAAAAGAAATCAAGACGTGAATGAGAGCATGAGTTTTGCATAGGATGTTGAAAAGATGGAGAGTTAATTCCAAGTATGGAGAATTCTTCTTGAGGATGACATAATGATATGTTAAATTGGACTTAAACATACAAATGAACATATCAAGTCAATAAATGTCAATTAGTCAATAAACATAGTTGTAGATTGGATTTACATGTCAAATCAAAATATCAAATCTATAAACATTGATTATTCAATTAATGCGTTTATTGATTTGACATTTTCAACAAGAAATCGTACATGAAATCGTTAAATTCAAAAAAGTATGATTGAATCCCTTTACAAGATGAGGAAGGAAGAGAGAGAAAAGAGTGAATTAGGATACCATTGTACAAGTTCATCGACGCTGAGGACATACCCCAAGAGCGGAAGATTTCATGTCATTTCTTTTCATAAAGGTATTAAATAGTCATAGGTAAATAATTTGCATGATGTATACCTGACAATTGTCAAACTTCATTATATTATAAATAACATTGACTATGGATTTGCAACTTCAAAATGACAAAAAGATTCATGAAAAACAGTTAGCTCATTTCATTTACCTTGAACATCTCCGTTCAATAAGTTATGTATGAAACTTTGATTTCACAATGTCGGTTTTTACTTGGGATTGATCGAAGGTGGGATCAAACGCTGGTCTACCGCGGTTTCCCGATTCAAATTCACAAAACATGAACATAGTCTCGACGTCATCCAATCACTAAATGTCAAATAAAATACGACTCTCAATTACTTATTCAATTAATTTAATTTCTATTTCTTTTCTTTTTATGGAGATGGTTGAATTACCTTATGAAGGAATCCAACGGTCATGATCAATTCTTTTCATTCTTTTCCCGTGTTATTTTGTCGTGGGATTTAATCAGGCCTTTGAAAGTTAAACGTTCCCTGTACGGCTTCAAGAAAATCAATAAAAAGAAATATCACCAACAAAATGCTGATCAATCTAATTAGTTGGGACTGACGAAAAAGAAAAAAAATCTAGTTAGTTGGGCATGCATCGTTAAAGGCATTTATTGAATAATTAACCATTATCGATTTGGAAGACTATCAGTAGGAGAAAGATTGATGAGGAAATAGCCGATATGTGATAAAAGAAAATCACTTGGCTAACTCCATCGTTGGGCCACTTGTTGATCGGGCAAGTGGCCAGTCCTTTGTTTTATCCCCATGTTGGATAAGCTCATTTGATTGACAGTACGATTATTCAGATATAAAAAAATCGTTAAATTATTGCCTCCAAATTTTAGAACGTAAAATATAAAGATAATTTTATCTTATTAAAAAAGAAAAGTATATAATTTGGAATAATGGGTGCAACATGGGCACCGCCGCACCGGCACGTTGTAGTAAGATGGTCTAACTCCATCGTTGGGCCACATGTCGATCGGTCAGTGGGCAGGCTCGTTTCATCGATAGTACGGTCGTAATAGCGGGTGGATAGCTTTGACTTTCTTCTTTTTATCTTTATTTTGTATAGCTGGTTAATCAATCATGAAGGAAGTAGCTGGTTCTGGTAGTTAGACCGTCGTGTCTGTCACGGACACGCGCCGAGCGCGTGAACTATGGACGGAGGCGAGCGGCGTCCCCGTGGAAATGTGCGGCACGCGCTTAGAGTGAGCGTGGGGAAACGAGAAGTTGGATGGAATATCCGGTGCATCTGAGGGGCGGCCGAGGTGAAACTGGGGTCAACGCGAAGTCTACGGATTGAACGAGCGGCCGGGGCATCCCTGTATAAATCGCGCTCTCGTCAACCACTTCCTTCATCTCAAACACTGCCTTGCCTAGTCAATCTCTCTCTCTCTCTCTCTCTCTCTCTGGTGTTTGGGGGTTGAAGGAACACCAAAAAATGGGAAGAGAAGGCTCTCGAGATCCTCCAAAACCATCCTCGAGGGCAGACAAGGAGTCGTCGACTCAGGAGATAACCACAAAGAGCAACAAGAGGCAGCGCAGCCCCGACCGCAAGTCGAAGACCAAGAAGGCCAAGCTCACCTGTCTCAATGAGGACGTCGAAGAGGTCCATGTGCCGATCAGGGATCTGCTCGACAACGCCGCCGCCGGCGTGAAGTCGAAGGTGCTGAAATACAAAGTGAAGTCGTCGTCCGGGGAGACCAAGGGCGTTCTCCAAATTTGCTGTGAGCTACTGCCCCCGCCGGCGAAGAAGGTGGGCGAGCCAGTCACGGATTCTCCAGCTGCAAGTGCGTGGCCTGCCTCAAATCCGGCCGCCGCACATCCGCCACCAACCGGGGCAGCGCCGCCTCCGCGGGCATACCCACCGTCGGCGTATCCGCCGGCGGCATACCACCCGTCGTGGTATCCCCCGCCTGGATACTCGCCGTCGGGGTATCCGCCCAATTCTCTGCCACCTCCAGGGTATCCGCCGAACCCCGGACTGCCACAAGGAATGTATCCTCCGCCTAGATACTGGCCCGCAGCCCCACAGCCGGATGCCCGGAGGGACTTCTTGGCTACGGTGTTGGGCAAGGTATTCGGCAACGTGATATCGAGTGGGTTCGATTCAGTTAATATTGCCGGGTCCGCTGACGGGTTCTTTCCAATGCCTGGGATGCCTAGTCTTGATATGTAAACGAGTTTCCTAGTTTTTGGTGTTCCTTTCCTGTGCCATTTCTTGTTTTTCGTGCCTCTTCTCAGATACATATTTGGTTGAACATTCTCACAGGAATGAGTTCATCTCATACGTATTTGGCTTCAGTTGTTGAGTAAGTTTGGTTTCAGTTCTGTGTAAATTTGCTAAATTTGGTTTATTTGAAGAAAATTTGTCAGATTGCTTATTGTGCTTCCATTAAGATTATATTGATGTTGTTTGGTGACTAAGATGGTAATCTTTTAGTCTGTGGTAGCACGATGGCGTGACCTATTGGCTTTGTGTGTGTGTGTGTTTTTTTTTTGCTTTCTCTATGTTAATTAGAATCGTGCAGTAGGGGTGTAAACAGTTGGGTTCAGTTTTTTTGAAAAACCGAACCGAACCGAACCGATAAGGGATAATATTGAACCAAACTGAAACCGTCCCGAACCAAACTGAACCGGACGATTTTTCGGTTTTTATATTTTTGCTTTACTTATTGGGATCTAAATGAAGAAGAGATGATGATAAAGAGGGATTGTTAACTTTTAATTAATAATTCCGGTTTGGTTCGGTTAATCGAACCAGACCGAAAACAGAATCGAACCGAAAAGTTAATGGTTATTTTTCGGTTAACCGAACCGAACCGAAAATGCACAAAATTTCGGTTCGGTTTTCTATTTCGATTCGGTTTTCGGTTCGGTTCTCGACACCCCTATCGTGCAAGATAGGTTTTTTATCTTTAATAAATAGTTATTATTTCAGCAACTAATTTTTGCCCTAACATTTGCTTGGTCAATTTTCCAATAAAGTTGAGGATATCAACAATCCCCAAAAATTCTATATATTAAGTGACTTTGGATTACTTGAGCATGAGAATACTTATCGTAGCACCATATCCAATCTTGCTAAATCACATTGTAAATGATTACTAGTTAGAATATTTATTGTTCAATATTTGATAGTTCATGTTTGGGGCGTCACATAGATCGACTAATATATATGCTCATTTTCTTGTCGCTAAAGGGGCCAAAAAGGAAATGTTCAACGCACCAATGAACAATTCAGTGCACATAATATCGAATACCCCACTAGCAAAAATATAAAATGACTTAATTATTTTTTAGGCCATATATAAAATGCGTCATTGGGATTCCCAAATATGTCTTTAATAAATAATATGTGCTTCTGAAGGCAATGTACAAGTTTATTCGAAACATTCTGAGCTCCCGAAATGTGTACATAAGAGGAAAATTGAAAGAGCATGAATATATCCTTTCAACTTATGTGAAAAGTTAGGGTTTCAACTCCCAAGAAGAAAATGAAGGAGACAGATACAAAAAAATCTTGTGATATCGATGAAGGGGCAAAATGGCTTGACTGTTTTGGAAGAGGACAAAATACACGGGTTAGACCCAGTCTTCAATTGAAGTGGCATAAAGGCCCCACCATGTGGGAATGGAATCTTCGCTCTACGGTCAACTTTGTACAACTCCCAAATAACCTCGACACGTACTTGGTTAATTATTCATTTGGTAAGATGCAATAACAGAGGTCACAAGATTTATATTTAATTTGACATTAATATATAAGTTTAGGACCTTTTTTAATACCAGCACTGTGCGCATCTATGACAAGTAAAACTTGCATGGCAATGTTGATCTTTCTCCGAAGGAGACTTCTTGATTAGCATTCAACAATAAATATATGGTTAATATGAGAAAAATCAATCATCTTTTCTTTGGTCAGAGAAAAATCAATCAATTAAGCAACACCAATTCAATGCGAAAGTAATATGCCAATGCAAATTTATATTATAACAAAGAAACAAAGATGAGTGTAAGAAAAAATTGACACTAAAGATGCTTGGCAGCTATTATATTTCTCACTTAATTTACTCAATAGCTGATGAGACAATGACAACCTGTACCTCTCCCTGTGTTCGCATCACATAGCCTTGACTCAAGACAAGTTTTAGCCAATGAGCTAAATCTAGAACATATTCATGCAAAAATCTTAGCCATCACCTTTTTATTCTCTTCATATGTAAAAAAAAAGGGGGTAAAATGGACGTAACAGAACAGAGAAAAAAAAATCTGTGGTAAAACCCGTCGTTATCGTGGTGAACAAAAAAATAATAATAATTGTTCCCCTATTGTAAAATTTTCTTTCTCCAAATTTACGATATTGGAATAGTGAGCAAAATGAAATATTGTAGAAATTAAAGGGTGCACATTTTACGTGTGGAGAAATAAATATGTTTAGGGAGATTCGATATAGTTAGGAACATAAACTTAATTATTGTGCAAAATGAGAATGATTTAATTTATTTACCCAAAAAGAAAGATGATTTAACTTCAAAAGTATCAAATTTTTAAAGAATCATGATTTACGTACGAAAGATTTAGTTCACTTTCGAATAACCACAAGCTTTTGTGAAATTTATTGGTGAAAGGATGATGTTAAAAAGACTTTTAAAAATCTCCAGCATAGCTGGTTGTGATATTTCAATAACTTCAGCTTGGAAATTGTAGATCACTCATTCTAATCTCACAAACTTTGTGCAAACCACTTTAGCTCAAATCAAAGGCCGATACTTAATGGGTTCATTATTGTTGTAAGGTGTTTCATGGACCTCTAAGTTGTCAAAACGTGGTCATGGCCCCTAGATCATAAAGACTGACTTTCTAAGTTTGTTTTATGACATTGAGACATGTATTCTATAAGCCAAATAACCATATCTAGACCAAATTTAGTTAGGATTACAATATAGTCAGTTTATGAGTATATATTATCTTTATCATTTTTTAAAAAAATTAATAAAAAATATCTTCATTAGAGTCGATCATGTCATGTAAAATGATCAATGTTCACGTCAGTAATTTTCAGATTTTATTTATATTATTAAATCTGCAAAAAGCTTGAATATTGAGCCTCCAAAAGGATTCCACAACATTGATTATTTAGCGCATATCTTAGCACCATACACCAAACCCGGATTTTGCTTACTAGCGTCCCATTGACCCAGACTGATCCACGTGAAATTTGATCTATTGGTGGAGATCCGAAACGACTTCGATAAAGGAGAAGCTGGACAGAGAAAAACTTCAGTTCGTCGGTGTGAAACTCCTAGATGCAAGTAGCTTTCATCCCATGTCACGATCATAAGATTCCTGAAATTAGGTTCCGTTTATTTTAATATATATAACATTTAAAAAAATTCAAGAAAATAATATTTTACGGTGTCTAACTGAAACATGAAGATTAATTAGAAAAGATTTTCCTTTGTTTAGTATAAAAAATTGATTTGATTTTCCTGAAGAAAAATACAAAAAGTTGGAATTTTTTTAAATTTTTTTTCTTTTTCTTCCTTACTTAATCAATCACAACGGACGGTGACCGGCTACAAGCGAGGACCACCTCACCCTAAGCCAGCCCAACGCGGACGAGCTAGGCAACGCCATTTATCTCTAGTATCATAAGAATATGTAATGGTCAATAAATAAGGCCAGGAACTTTTTCTGAGCACGAGTATAGAGCCCCGTTGGTGGAAACTTACGATTCAGAAACGTGGGTCACCTGAACATCTTTAGACATCCTTTGTTGATCTTGATGGTGAACCGAAGTTCGATGACGTAACTGCTGACGTCAAATGGCTATGCGCTATTTCTTTTTGATTTGTCTGCTCTTGTAATGCCCCCATCTTGGGAAATTGCTTCATCGATATGACCATTACAGATCAACACAAGTCGGCAAAAGCATTGCATAGTCACCCGGATAGCTGTTTCGTTTCTTGAATGATCACAACTATGTGTATGCATCTGGTTTAGGATAGTTAAATGGGTAAGTCAGGTCGAAAATAATCCGACCCAAACTGACCGATTTAACCATTGATCTATTTATATCAAGACAAATTTAGCAATCCATAATGGACTTGTATCTCTATTTAGTAATTTTTTTCCTTAAATTTGTTGTCTTTGAAGAATGGGCTACTCCATGGACTGCCTCATTGAGTTAGTGAGGGAGCCATGAAGGTTGATTCATGGGTAGAATGTAAACGTGGTGTTGAAAGTCCAGCTCGGGCCCTCCATAAATCATGAAATGAGTTCAAGCTTTGGTTATTGGTTGAGTATAGATGATGTCTTAATATTTTGTGCTCCATAAAAGCCCAATTTACGTTTCTCTCATATATATATATACTGATTTTGTTGAGCAAACTTCACAATATGTTTTAAAATTTGACAAAACCTTTCACAAGTGTTCATGATTCTAATGAAAGAATTTTCAGGTGACATTCTTGGAGCAAATAGGTTCAAACTTTGTTCTAAATATCATCAAACTCAGAGACTTATTTGCCTATTCAAGAAGTCCTAAATCTGTACATCCAAAGACGTTGTTGTCTCGTAACAATTGGGTTATATGAAGACAACAGTTAGCATGTGCAAGTATCTTCAAGATGACATACATTTTCGGGCGTTACGAGAAGTATTCAGATCTTGATAATCAATTTGGATTAAGCAAAGCACAACGGCTAGTAATTCGGCTTAGATTTCTTTCTATGAATATAGTGATTGTTGTCTATCCAAAAGGATGAATACTAACGTAATCCTCTTGTTGCAAGGATTCATAATTCAATTGACAATCATTTAGAGAGAGACATTTTTTTCCTAACAAAGAACTCTACTTATGCAAACCCAACCTATATTGCATGGGCAATAGAATCAAGGGAGAATATAATCTTGCAAGCCGAGCAGTAATAAGATCTTCTCATATTATTCAGGTCCAACGGATTGATTAGATGAATGATCCTTGGAATTATTGTCCAATGGTTAGCTTGGAAATCAAGGAATATAAAAGGAGATCGTGGTGCTAAAGAAAGATAACAAGATCTAAAGTCTACAATTCCAAAGTTTAAAGAGAGCTTCCACATTTTCATATTTGTCTCTATGAGCTGAAATTGTAATCCTTGAGAGGTTGTTTACAGGACTGTGTTAGATTAGAAGATACTATCACCTATACTTGAGTAGAAAGTACTCATACACTGTAATCTAATCAATTCTCTAATGAGATTTAGCCAATAGGCTGTCAGTGTGAGAGAGTAAACATAGGCTTACTATGAGCCGAACCACCATAATTGTTGTGTGAAATATTCTCTATCTTTGAATCTCTCTTTTATTCCATTTGGTAGTTTCTTGCACATTAAAAGATCAAAGTACTGCCTAGTCTTTCCTCAGACATCGTTCTTCTGTGATATTGTACTTGGTCATATTAATTTCCACTTTAATTATGTATAATCATCTATTCAGCTCCTTGTAGGTGATAGTACTAGCCACATCAATTGGTATCTGAGCAAGTTACTCATCATTTTCTGAAGTGCTATATTCCTTCAAGCTTACGATCTATCATGGCTAGCAACATTACATGAAGTCTTTTCAGAGGACAAAGTGATACTAGACCTCTGTACTTTGATGGAAAGGACTATAACATCTAGAGAAACAAAATGAAGGCGTTTATCATATCCAAGGATCCCTTGGAGTGGGATGTAGGCCTGAAAGGGGTTAAACCTGAAGCTACATCATCTATTACCAAAAAAGAAAAGAAAAGGAGATAGCAAAGCACTTGAAGTTGCCACCTTATCCGAGACAAACATAGTCAAAAGAGAAGTTTTAGATACAAATGCAATTTTTATTATTATTATTTATTATTATTATTATTATTATTATTATTATTATTATTATTATTATTATTATTATTATTATTATTTTGTGCTTGATCTCCATTTGATATAATTGAATTTCTTCATGTCAAACAGCAAAAGAGATATGGCACAAGCTACATATCACATATGAAAGAACCGACCGAGTCAAGGAGACCAAAATAAACACTCTCCTTAGACAACATGAGTCCTTCAAGATGAAGCCAGTTGAATCTGTGTCTAAAATGTTCAATAGGTTTACTGACATTGTCAATGAATTAGCAGACCAAGGAAATCTAGTATTAGGCTCGATGAAAGTTTTTTATTTTTATTTTTTTGTTCAGAGGCGCAATGAAATTTAACAAGTGGCTATGTGGACTATCCAAAGAGTGGGATTTGGAAGACTCAAAGAATTATGCCTTTGATGGTGGATGCTTATGGGAACACTTCAATCATATGAAGTGGAATGACTCACTAAGGAAGGAGATTCAAAAGGTAAGAAGTTAATTGCCTTAAAATCTAATATTAATTTTGATGTCTTAGTCTCCAAAGATGATGAAGAAGACGACAAAGAAATAGTTCTTATGGTAAAAATAGTTGAGGAAAATGGCTAGAAAAGGAAGGAAATTCATAGGAAGAAGGCACTTCAAATTAGCTAAACAAAAGAAGCCCTTCAGCAATAGAGAGGAAGGTAAGGATGTAATTTGTTTCAAGTGGAGAAAACGTGGGAACCAAGCCGAATTGTCCCAATTTGAGGAAAAAGAAAGACAACTAACTTTGAAATCCCATATGAAGTGTCTAATTACAGTGATGAATTATGCTTGGATTAAAAAGCTGCGATTAATAAAATCTTTGAATAGAAGAAGGAAAACTCAAAGTTGAGGCAATAGGATCTTTCTCAAAAGGAGAAAATCAGAATGTTTGAAAAAAGATTTTTCTCAAATTCAAGAAAGTGATTGCAAAGGAAAATGAATCTTTAAAAAATGAAAATTTTGATATTACCAGAAAGTTTTTCCTCGGAGTAAAAACTTTGAACCGTGTACTTTCTATACAAATTCCCTACAACAACAAATCACAATAGTTTGTGATAGCTATGTTCATACTCTACCATCAAACTGCATGCGACAACAAGAAGTCTATGGATTGATGCATCATTGTATATGTGAAGCTTAGAGTATGTGAAGATGGCAACCCAAAGAACAAAGAGGGGGAGTATGTGAAATTGTGGAAGCACTTTGGCCGTACGTACAAACATAAAGCTCCCGTGTGTTCTTCTTCCTGTTTTGTATATTACTTTAAATGATGGTGATTCAGTCAAATAACCTTTTGCCAACTTTGACTTTATTTATCTTAAATCATAGATGGAACCTACACAGAGATGTTCACTTCCCTTGGTGTAAAATGGGATTGTGTTCCATCATGAATTTTCTATTTGTCATGATTGAAAATTTTCTATCTTTCCTTTTATGTTTGGTAGAAAAGAAGATGTTTTTTTGTAATTTGGGCCTTAGCTTAACCTTTAAGCCCAGTAATGCTTGGAGTTGAGCTCACCCACCTAGACCCCATCTCTCTCTCTCTCTCTCTCTATGCAACTGCGCATATCCAAAGTTTCCATTTTCTCTCACGAGCCAAATGGGCAAACACCAACACAAATCCCCACTCCTCCGCCAGTCTCTTGTGCCTCGGATGGCTCCACCAGCTTCGACAAATTCAGAAGAAAGTGGAACAAGATCAGAGTGAGGGCCACCTTCCTCGACTGCCCTCTCGCCAGCCAAATCATGGTTCGGAGGAAGCGAATGTTCCAACCCATCACATCTTTCTCTTTAGGTAGATTACAAAGGATGTAATTGATTGGAGATCAAGCGCACTTATTGAATTTATCTGTCTAGGTTCTGTTTCTTTCGCCAGACATACCCTATTCTGTGAATGAGAGCAAGTTGCTCAAGGAGTTCTCTAAGTTCGTACACATAGTTGAAGGTAAAGCCTTTTGTTCCAAATTGATTGTGTGGATGTTTTGCTGGTGGAGGGTCCGATCGATTCTTGGTCCAGTCAAATTGGCCAAGGATGAAGCGATTTACTATAGTTCTATATTTCTAATAATCATAACACTTGAATTAATATATAGCCTTAGTAACTTTTCTTTTCCTTTGGTTTGCAAATCCCTTCATCTTCCATTTCACCCATCAATCACTTCTTTGTCAAGTTATGGGATAATGACAAATGATCCTAATGCGTATGTGGTCCTTAAACTTTTAATTTGTTCTATGTGGTCTTTAAATTTTTGATGCATATATATGAAAATGTTCAATTAATTGAGGGAGTACATTAGAGATTATAATGAATAAATTAAAAGTTCAAAGACAGAATTGTACATTGAAATAATGTTCAAGAACCACATTGTACATTAAGCCATGTTCAAGGATAACTTACGTCATTATTCCTTAAGTTTTTAAGCAATTCACCTAGATCCGGGGCACAGTAATATACGTACACTTGACAAGGGCACGCAAACCTCTTCCCTATAAGCGACAACAATGGCTGCTGCTCCCAAATTTCCATTTCCCTCAAATCTCGACGTGGCTAAGTTTGTCATATTAAAGCTACATGAAACAATTAAATTCGTTAGGAGACTCAAGTCTTGACCTTAGTTGAAAGTCAGGATATTCGAGGTCGCTGATTTCTTGTGATGCTTGACTGGACGTTTAGACCAAATCCATGGATCCAACCAAGCTTTTGTCTTCTCATGGATTTTGGGTTTAACTCTAGCAGTATTCGGATTGGAGATTTTTGGGCTAATTTTGGTTTTCACGAGAGTTGGGTTTAGAGCTTCATGCAATTATGGGCTTAGAGGTAATAATTTTGGAATTGGGCTTTGAGAATTTTTGGCTAAAGAGGGCCTCTAGTATGGGCTTAGTGTAGCTTCAATGGAAGAGTGGGCTTGTTGTGGGTTTTTTCTCAAATATGGGCTTGTTTTGAGTCGATCTAGAACAGGCTTAACTTGGGAGTTCACCGACTTGGGCTTACTCTAGTTAGAATCGAATTCGGCTAGAGTAAGCAAGCCCATTTTTCTTTTCTAGGCTTTTCATGTTTTGAGTCGATCTAGAATAGGCTGAACTTGGAAGTTCACTGATTTGGGCGTACTCTAGTTAGAATCGGATTCGGCTAGAGTAAGCAAGCCCAATTTTCTTTTCTAGGCTTTTCATGTTTTTATATCCGTGGCCCAGATTTTTGAAGCCAATTCGCAACCTATGTTCGGATTAGGGGGAGCAATTCTAGTATGGACAATTCCCACCTACTCTGGAATTGGAAACCGCCCACTAAGAAGCCGTTATGAAAAATTGGAATAGAAGCCGTCTATTGAATCCACGGATTTGGTCTACATGTCCACAATAAAACCAGGACATTCTCTACAAGTAAACATGAAAAGAGCTCTTCAAAGGATGACACGGAATCCGCATCTCTAATTTAGGATGAAAGAATGATCAAACGAAATGAATCGGCCATGTTATGCTTACATGAGAGCTAAAAAAATGGGAGGAGCCCCAAGCGAGGGATAGAGAGGCAATGAGTAGAAACATACTCAACAATGATAAGGATGCCGCAAATCAAAATCTCTTACTAAATGGAGATAAATCTCCACAAAGTGTGAAATTTTCGATTGCTGTAGAAGGCAAAAGCTATGAGCAAAGAAATCAATTGCACGATTTCAAGAGTTTCGAGCTTATGACGACAAAGTAGGTGACGACAAGAAGAAATCCCAAGGGACTGAAGGCATGCTAGGTGAGAGTCCCCAAGAGGAAAGCCGCCATGATGCCGGACACGGGGAAGCTGGTGACGAGAATGGGAGAGCCAGCAATGAAGATCAAGTGGTTGTTGAAGATGACGAACTTCCACGTGGGAGGGCCCGACTGGATCAGGATTGGGGTCTCCTCTGAGAGAGATACTTGCGTCGACATTGCATTCGGCAATGTCACTAGCTAGCAGGGCCGAGGCTTGCGATGGAGATTCGGGATGAGTGGTAAACCTTCTAGAGAATCGACATGGGGATAAAGAAGCGAGAGGGAGGCAACGTAAGGGATTCAGAATGAAGGAGGAGAGTTGACAAAGAAGACATCTCGATGGGTTTTTGAGTGGCTTATGAAGTAACTGCGATGAGTAAAGCAAGAGATGGAAAGAGACAAGTAGGAAATTAGGATTTTCATATGAAATCATAAATTTATACATACATATATATATATATATATATATTTATATATCCAATTCAAACAGGCAGTTCTACACTTGGAACTGAGAATCGGACCGGCATTAACCAGTTCTATAAATTGAAATCGAAAACCAAATTGGTCCCCATGAAAACTACCGGTTTGGTCTAGTTTTGGGTTGCTCTTGATTCTTTTGCACACTCTCAGTTTGGACTGGCCCTCAAGGCCTAGCTTGAGTCCCTATTTTCAGAATATTATAATAATATTTTCAAAAAATTAAATTATATATATATTTTTAAATTCCAAAAGAATTGGAGTATTGGTTAGGAGCATGCTACTTCTCATTTTTGTAGTGTGATTCATGCCTTTGCTTGGTTGATCGCTGGCTGACTTGTGTGCTTAGATTGATATGTTTTTTTTTTTTTTTTTTTGGGTCAGTAAAGACTTTCATTCATTACTAAACGGAGGTTTGATTACATTCTGAGCGAAGCTCGTAGCATAAGATGGATACGAGAGGAGGTGGGGGGCGGGTTACCTAGTTGGGTAGGAGAGATCCGGCTAGGTGGGCCTTGCCTACCCAATCAACGGCCCGATTTGTAGATCTTGGTTCATAGATTAAGTTGACGTTTTCAAGTTGGGCCATTAAGCACTTGCAGTCTCCAATGATGGATCGCGCGGCCCATGAGACATCCTCCAGGCCTAGCATGTGCTGCACAGCTAATTTGCAGTCAGAAGTTAAGATCACTTTGGAGTTCAACGCAAGTACATCAATTGCCGTTCCTGTGCTAGAAGACTCGCCCCTTTTGTCCTGTATCCACAAGAGAGCCGTTCGAATAGTTAGGGTTTTTGCAATGCTCGCGGATGAGGCTCGAAATTTCCAACGAATCCGCCGGTAAGTAGTCCCTGGGCATTCTTGCAAATTCCAGCGGCAGCTCCATGTGACGTCCAGGTTCACTTTGAGGAAACCCGGGTCTGGTGGTTTCCAGATCTCCATCTGTGGGTCTGTGTGCATGGTACTGCTACTGGTGTTCATTCTCCAGTTTGTGAAGTTCAGGTACTCTTGTTCTGCTTCGCTGATAATTCCAGTCAGTTGTAGGTTCTGCCTTTTAAATATACTCGCGTTCCATTGCTTCCAGATCGACCAGAGTGTTCCTACAAATAGAGCTTTGAACTGAGGAGAGGTGTTGGAGGTAAGGGTCTCGCATACCTTTTTATCCATTCTCGAAATCGTTGCTGGGGAAGTGTCCATGTTTAATCTCGGGTCTGACCATATTGTCTTAGTCCAGCCGCATAGGAGGAAGAGATGCTCGATTGATTCTGGTTCGGCTTCGCATAAGGGACACCGCGGGTCAGGTAAGAGTTTTCTTCGATGCAAATTTTCTTTAGTCGGAAGGGCGTTGTTGCAGATTCCCCACATGAAGAATTTAATTTTGAGGTAGATTTGTAGTTTCCAGATCTCGGCCCATAGTCGCTTGGGGTTTTGATAGGAAGTTGATGCTGCTTGTGCTAAAAAATTTGCTTGTTTGGCTCTTAAAGCATTATAGCCGCTCTTAACTTGGTATGAACCTGATGTATTTGTGATCCATAGTAGCTTGTTCGGTCCAGGGTGTAAGCATAGGGGTGTCGCAAGAATCTCTTGCACCGTGTATTCAGGGAAGAATTCAGCCAATAGATAGGAGTCCCATTCCCTTGTTTCTTTGTTTATAAATTCAGATACTAGCATAGGTTCGTTTCGATTTGCTGGACCCCCTATTTTCCCTGATAGTAGCCATCTGTCCTCTCTAACTTTGATGCTGTTGCCGTTGCCGACTTCCCACTTTGTCTCTGGTTTGATTAGGTCTCGTCCCATGATAATGCTTTGCCATCCCTAAGATGGTCTAGGGCCTTTTTCGTTTGTCCATAGACACTCTCCAAGGAAGTAGAGACCTTTTAGCAACTTGCTCTATAGTGCATCAAGTGTTTGGTTGAGTCTCCAAGCCTATTTTCCGAGCAAAGCGCTATTAAAATCCACCAAGTCTCTGAATCCTAGTCTACCTTGGTCTTTTCTCACCTTCAAGAGGTTCCAATTTTTCCAGTGGATCCCTTTTCGGGGTGCATTATGTTTCCACCAGAAATTTGAAATTTTATTTTCTATTGCTTTACAAATAGAGATAGGGATTCGAAAGAGGGACATGGCGTATTGTGGGAGTGCTTGTATGATTGTTTTGATTAGTATTTCCTTCCTCGCTTTCGAAATTAGCTATTCTTTCCATCCCTCCAGCTTTCTATCCACTTTAGCGAGCACCCATGAGAACATATGTTTTTTTGTTTGGCCCCAGTCAAATAGTATCCCCAAATATTTTCCTGTTTTCTCCTTGATATGGACTCTTAGTTCTACTACAATATTTGACCTTAATTTGGGTGGACAACTTTTGCCAAAAAATATTCCTGACTTGTTAAGATTTATGGCCTGTCCTGATGCATATCAATACTGGTTCAGAATATTTGCTAAATTATGTGCTTCTCTACTAGTGCCTCTAGAAAGAAAATTGCATCATCCGCAAACATAAGGTGTGAGAGCGTGAGACAGTGGGAGTTTAGTGTGATTCCTCTTATCAAGCCACCATCTACTGCGTTGGACATAAGATTGGAAAGAGCATTAGCCATAATGATAAAAAGATAGGGGGATAGAAGGTCTCTCTGTCTTATACCCCTTGACGGCTTAATAACATCGGTAGGTTTTCCATTTACATTTATTGTGAAGGTGGCCATTGCTATACAATATATGACTAGGGAAACCCCATCTAGCACAAAAGCCCATTCAACATGTAGTTGCATAGAAAGTCTCATTCCACCCTATCATATGCCTTTTGCATATCTAGTTTTAAAACAACCTGAAATTTCCTCTTTCTTTTTCTTACTTGGAGCTGATGCAACACCTCTTGAACAATGAGTATGTTGTCTTGAATTTGGCGCCCCTCCACGAAGGCACTTTGTTTCGGCGAGATAATGCTAAAGAGCCAGGGTTTCAACCTATTCACCATAAATGATTTTGTAATTGAAATTGCACAGGCTTATAGGTCTATATTGAGCTAAGCTCTCAGGGTTAGCAACTTTGGGGATAAGGATAATTTGGGTGGAATTTATATCGGGGGGGAAAGTGCCTTGGTTAAAGAAGGAGACCACTGTATTAAAAATGTCCTCCTGAATTACCTGTTAGCTGTTGTGATAAAATAGTCCGTTTAGACCGTTCGGCTTAGGTGCCTTTGTAGGATCCATTTAGAACACTACTTTCTGTACTTCTTCCATAGTTATTGGCTTGACTAGATCTTTGTTCATATCATTTGTAATGATCAGAGGACATAGCTCTAGTATAGGCTGAAAATTCCTAGGGCCCATCGAAGTGAATAAGTCCCTGTAAAACTCCATTATATGCTGTTTTAGTGTAGTAGGTTCCCTGCACTAGTGCTGGTCAGTAATCCTCAACATAGAGATCTTGTTTCATTGCCTTCGTTGGATAGTGGTTGCATGGAAATATTTTGGGTTCCTATCACCCCATTTCATTCAGTTAATTCTAGATCGCATGTGCCAGTACATTTCTTCTTGTCGCCATAGCTCTTCAATTTGATCAACGACCCATTTATATTCCTCTCCATCCGATAGCCTTGCCCCTTTGTTTGTTAAATCTGTGAGTTTGGCATCGAGCTGATCTATTTGCTAGAAAGCATTCTTGAAAGTCTTCCTACTTCAAACCCCTAAGTCTTTAGTCACCCGCTTAGTCTTACTGATGATGTCCCTTTGGTTTTTTGGGTTACCCTTCCAAGGCTTTTGCACAACTTCTAATAATTGAGGTTTGTCTAACCAGAAGGCTTCAAATTTGAACAATTTTTTGTGTTTTCTGTTGTCATCTGAATGTACTGCAAGGATAATCGGGCTATGATCCGATCCAATAGCTGGAAGGGCGAACGCCTCAGCGGATGGAAAGGAAATTCTCCAGTCAAGGTTACAAAAAGCTCGATCTAGTCGCTTTTTTATTACCTGCACCCTTCTCTCTTGTTTGACCATGTGTAGGCACATCCTTTACTTTCGATGTTCATTAAGGCACATGAGTCCACAAACTCTCTGAACACAGTCATTCAATGTCGGTCAGCCTCATGTACATCTATCTTCTTCCAATGATATAGTATGTCATTAAAGTCACCAATGCATAACCATGGGAGACGATTAGAGTGATTACCATTCCTCACATTTTGCCATAGAGCTAGTCTGTCCTGAAAGTTTGTGGGCGCATGGAAGAATGAGACTTTCATCAATGTATCACTTCCAGGGTCTTTGCATAGTGCTTCTATGTGAACACCAGAACAAAGCAACACCTCTACTTGCACCTCTTCATCCCACAATAGTGCTAGGCCACCTGCTATACCCACTAGGTCAATTATTTCTGAGAAACGAAGCTTCAATAGCTGTTGGAGTCTTTAAACTACCTCTCTTCTATTCTTGGTTTCCATGAGGAAAACCAAGTTAGGCCTTTCGCGAGCCATTAAGGCTCGAAGTTGCTGGACTGTCAAGGGGTTGCCCAGCCCTTGACAGTTCCAGCTCATGATCTTCATATCTTCTTTGGTGGCTTATTAGGGCTAGCCACCAAAGCCCGTGTGTGTCCACATTCCCACAATTGGATGGGTGTATCCAGGAGTTATTCCTCAGTTATGGATCCGAGGTTCCCTTTGATGCCGTATGGGGCGAATCTTTTCTGCTTTTTTGGAGCTGGGGTTTTCAGGATTGCCTTACCCTTTTTTGATGACTCAGTGTATTTCTGTTGCTCTAGTGGAGGCTGAGAATAGTTTTGTGACTGCTGTCCTCTTTTTCCTCTATTTGGGGTGCTATAGTCGGGCACACATTCGTTACTAATTTGCATGTTTGCTACTGGGTTATAGATTATTAGAGCTTTCTCGTTCAACTAGATACTTCTTTTTGCAGAGTTTCTGTAGGGGGGGGTTGGTGTATCAGCCACCATTTCGTCTTCAACAACCAGTTGACCAATATCCCCGAAAAAAGTTTTCCAGCAATGACTTAATTCCTTGACTTCAACTTTCAGCCATGATCCATATCTTCTCGGTTGATCTTGAGGAAAGCCTGACTCTTCATAAGGGAATTGTGAGCAATCATTTGCATAATGGCCCATACAACCACATAAATAACAATAATGTGGTAGGCGTTCATACTTCAAATCGATCCACCACTTCCTTCCGCCCAAAGCTATAATAGTTCCTGTTTTGAGGGGTTTCATTAAATTTAGTTTAACTTTGGCTCTACTGACTTTGCACATGTTATTACTCCTTGCTTCTATTTTCACCTCCTCTACTTCACCCAACTTTCTGGCAATTTGTCTTATGGTACTTTCTAAAATTGCAGCACGAGGCAACCCTATAAGGTGGACCCATAAAGCACATTGAGTAAAGTCGTAGCAATGCTCTGGAATTGTTAGGTCGCCTTTTTGCAGCACTAGAAGATTACTGGCAAAGGACCAAGGTCTTGAATCTAGAACTCATTTCTTCTCTTTTGCCGAGTTGAATGTGAATAAATAGAATCCCTACTCAATAATCTCGCATTGGACTGTTTCTATCTTCCACGCTCTCTTCATTGTACTCCAGAACGCTTGGAAATTAACATTTGGTCTGGAAAACAGTTTGCCATAGAGTATAGCTTGACTTGCCTGAATATTTTGCTTAGAGATGGCATCGTTGAGGTTGGTGAGGTCAGCCTCTGACCACATGTCTCCCATTTTTTTGCACAAGGTTAATAGGCGCAGGTGGTTCTCTTGATCATCATCCATCGTTCAATGTCCTCCTGGATTTAGATGATTCGGGCCTTGTGGAATGAAGGGGGCTCTAGCCATTGATTTGTGAAGGGTTTTAGGGGCTGGGGTTTTGTGCAAGATAGGTCATTGTTTTGGTTTTTAGGTAGGGTAAGCGCTTAGGGTTAGGGGGAATTAGTCGGGTGGTGGAGAACTAGCTACTGCCATGGTTCTCTGCTAGCACATACAGTCAAATGGGGTTGGGTGTAGAGGGATTCACTATAGGGGTGGATGATGTGAGGGAGAGGGTGGGAGAGAAAGAGGTGGTTCCATTGCTTGGTGAGGGAGAGGTGGATCAAACAGTGGGTAGGGGAGGAGCAGGAAGTTATCGGACAGCCATGGGTCTTAACTTCCCAGATTGAGAAGGAGGGATTAGGGTTAGGGTTTCAGGGGTTCAGCTATCCACCATGGGGGATAAAGAGGAGTCCTTTAGATTGATATGTTTATTTGCCCTTAACCGTGGATGCCTTGACTGCCTTTTAATTACACGTATGCATGTTCTTCGACGGTTAGTTTAGGCGGGGAATTAGAATCTAATTGGGAGTTAATGATCCTAGCCTACTATTTCGTGAATGCAAGTGAGGTTCAGTAATCATTAACTTCAATTAATGAATCCCTAGTTTGATTAGGAGGTGATTGAATTGATGATGAATTGTTTTTTCAACCTTGATTAGCAATGCACGATTCTTTGATGGGTAGTTTAGAAATGTGATTAGAATCTAGTTAGGAGTCAATGATGTTAGCCTACTACTTTTCAAACACAAATGAGAGTTAATAGTCATTACCTTTAATTAATGAATCCATAGTTTGATTAGAAGGTGGTTGAGTTAATCAAATTACAAGGGCAAAAAAAAAAAATTCCTTAATCTAGTTCCAAATGGCTTATTTGTTTGCCAATTAGTGAGTGGATTAGGCTTACCCTAGATAGAATTAAGTTTTTGATTTCAAGTTTATGGGGGTTCATGTCCCACAACTTAAAAACGAGGCCATATATTTTATTTACCCGACAAGTATCAAGTTTTCAATACTTGTGTGCTTAATGCTTGCACTTTTGATACTTGGTTGTTTCATTACCACATCGGATTTCAGTAACTTGTTTGTTAATTTCCTCTCTAGAATGGTTAGGGCTAGTTTAGAACCATAACAAAACCTTCAAGAACATTGCGTGATTACTTAATGGTTTAGATACCTCTAGGTTCATAGCTGGTAATTAGATTGTATGATCGCTTAGATAAATAACCTTCAAAGTCAATAGTAACGGGTTCGAACACGGAACTCAAGTTCAATACCAAGCTCGGGTACCTAGCCCGAGAGTATCATTCTCTAATCACAAGACAAAAAGTCCCACGGTCCCAAAATATAATTTCTTTATGCAGAGCGAAAAGGGTAGGTCCATCTTCTAGTTCTTTTCGACAAAAAGTCCTGAAGTCCTTCCTAGTGCAACTTCTTGAAAATCGATAAAAACTTCCACCAACAATGGCTGATCAATCTAATTAGCTGGGCGTACATCGTTGAACGCATTTACTGAATAATTGACGTTTAAGTCTGATTGGCGAAAATGCCAGCATTTAACAACACTGAAAATTCAAGATAAGTAGAGACTTACCTTGACTTTTAACATTTTTCGAATGTTATTATTAGGTTTAATGAATTTTTTCCTTCTAATTTATATCTCACTAATGATTGCGTATTCCACTCTCGCACCTCTAAAAAACGCTGTTCTTCTTCTTGTCATGCGCACTCTTTGTGCTTGCTAGTGGTGCTGGTCACTGAGGTTGAGGTTTCCGCTGTCAAGGCTTGTTTGGAGTTGTGCGACCTCGACATGACCTAGATCTAGTCCTTCGATAGCGATGGAGTCCGAAATCAAATGAAAAGAAATCAAGACGTGAATGAGAGCATGAGTTCTGTATAGGATGATGAAAAAATGGAGAATTAATTCCAAGTATGGAGAATTCTTCTTGAGGATGACATAATGATATGTTAAATTGGACTTAAACATACAAATGAACATATCAAATCAATAAATGTCAATTAGTCAATAAACACAGTTGTAGATTGGATTTAAATGTCAAATCGAAATATCAAATCTATAAATGTTGATTATTCAATTAATGCGTTTATCGATTCGACATTTTCAAGAAGAAATCATACATGAAACTGTTAAATTCGAAAATGTATGATCGAATCCCTTTACAAGATGATGAAGGAAAAGAGAGAAAAGAATGAATTAGGATACCATTGAACAAGTTCATCGGCGCTAAGGACATACCCCAAGAGCGGAAGATTTCATGTCATTGCTTTTCATAAAGATATAAAATAGTCATAGGTAAATAATTTGCACGATGTATGCCAATTGTCAAATTTCATTATATTATAAATAACATTGACTATGGATTTGCAACTTCAAAATGACAAAAAGATTCATGAAAAATAGTTAGCTCATTTCATTTTCCTTGAACATCTTCGTTCATAAAGTTATGTATGAAACTTTGATTTCACAATGTCAGTTTTTACTTGGGATTGATCGAAGGTGAGGTCAAACGCTGGTCTACCGTGGTTTCCCGATTCAAATTCACAAAACATGAACATAGTCTCGACGTCATCCGATCACTAAATGTCAAATAAAATACGACTCTCAATTACTTATTCAATTAATTTAATTTCTATTTCATTTTTTTTATGGAGATGGTTGAATTAACTTATGAAGGAAGCCAACGGTCATGATCGATTCTTTTCATTCTTTTCCCGTGTTATTTTGTCATGGGATTTATTCAGGCCTTTGAAAGTCAAACGTTCCCAGTACGGCTTCTAGAAAATCGATAAAAAGAAATATCACCAACAAAATACTGATCAATCTAATTAGTTGGGACCGACGAAAAAGAAAAAAAATCTAGTTAGCTGGGCATGCATCGTTAAAGGCGTTTATTGAATAATTAACCATTATCAATTTGATGTTTAAGTTCGATTTGGAAAACTATCAACAATAGAAAGACTAATGAGAAAATAGCCCGATATGTGATAAAAGAAAATCACTTGGCTAACTCCATTGTTGGGCCACTTGTCGATCGGTCAAGGGACCAGTCCTCTATTTCGTCTCCATGTTGGACAGATCAAATAATACGATTATTTAGATATAAATAAATCCTTAAATTATTGCCTCCGAATTCTAAAACGTAAAATATAAAGATATTTTCACCTCAATAATTGAGGAAGAAAGGTATATAATTTGGAATAACGGGTGGAACGTGAGCATCGCCGCACCAGCACGTTGTAGTAAAATGCTATAACTTTATCGTTGGGCCACATGTCGATCGGTCAGTGGCCAGTTCTCTGTTTTGTCCCCATGCTGGGCAGGCTGGTTTCATTGATAGTGCGGTCGTAAAAGCCGGTGCATAGCTTTTGATTTTCTTCTTTTTATCTTTATTTTGTATGGCTGGTTAATTAATCATGAAGTAAGTAGCTGGTTCCGGTGGGTGGACCGTCGTGTCTATCACGGACACGCGCCGAGCTCGCGAACTACGGACGGAGGAGAGCGGAATCCCGCGGAAATGTGCGGCACGCGCGTAGAGTGAGCGTGGGGAAACGAGAAGTTGGATGGAATATCCGGTGCATCTGAGCGGCGGCCGAGGTGAAACTGGGGTCACGCCAAGTCTACGGATTGAACGAGCGGCCGGAGCATCCGTCTGTAAGTCGCGCTCTCGTCAACCACTTCCATCATCTCAAACACTGCCTTGCCTAGTCAATCTCTCTCTCTCTCTCTCTCTCTCTCTCTCTGTGTCTGGTGTTTGGGGGTTGAAGGAACATCGAAAAATGGGAAGAGAAGCCTCTGGAGATCCTCCAAAACCATCCTCAAGGGCAGACAAGGAGTCGTCGACTCAGGAGATAACCAAAAAGAGCAACAAGAGGCAGCGCAGCCCCGACCGCAATTCGAAGACCAAGAAGGCCAAGCTCGCCAGCCTTGATGAGGACGTCGACGAGGTCCATGTGCCGATCAGGGATCTGCTCGACAACGCCGGCGGCGGCGTGAAGTCAAAGTTGCTGAGATACAAAGTGAAGTCGTCGTCTGGGGAGACCAAAGGCGTCCTCCAAATTCACTGTGAGCTACTGCCCCCGCCGGAGATGAAGGTGGGCCAGCCAGTCACGGATTATCCAGCTGCAAGTGCGCGGCCTTTCTCAAATCCGGCCGCCGCACACCTGCTACCAACCGGGGCAGCGCCGCCGCCGGGGGCATACCAGCCGTCGGCGTATCCGCCTGGGGCATACCAGCCGTTGTGGTATCCCCCGGCTGGATACCATATGTCGGGGTACCCGCCGGCGGGGTATCCGCCCAATTCTCTGCCGCCTCCAGGATATCTGCCGAACCCCGCACTGCCACATGGTTATCCACCGCCAGCAAACATTTATCCTCCGCCTGGATACTGGCCCGCAGCCCCACAGCCGGATGCGCGGAGGGACTTCTTGGCTAGGTTGTTGAGCGGGGCCCTCGGCAACGTGATATCGAGTGGGTTGGATTCAGTTTATAATGCCGGGTCTGCTGACTGGTTTCCTTCCGATGCCTAGGATGCCTTGTTTTGATGTGTAAACGAGTTTTCTCGTTTTTGGTGTTCCTTTCCTGTGCCATTTCTTTGTTTTCGTGCCTAGATACATATTTCGTTGAACATTCACTCGGGAATGAACTCAGGAATGAGTTCATCTCATATGTATTTGGTTTCAGTTATTGAGTAAGTTTGATTTCAGTTCTGTGTCAATTTGCTAAATTTGGTTTATTTGAAGAAAATTTGTCAGATTGCTTCTTGTGCTTCGATTAAGATTATATTGATGTTATGGTAATCTTTTAGTCTGTGGTAGTACGAAGGTGTGACCTATTGCCTTTTTTTTGTTGTTGCTTTTTCTATGTTAATTAGAATCGTGCAGGATATGTTTTATTTCCATAAGGAAAATAATAATTTTTTCAACACTAATTTTTACCCTAACTTTTGCCTGGTCACTCTTCCAACAAAGTCGAGGATATCAAGAATCCCCAAAAATTCTATATAGTAAGCAAGTTTGGACTACTTTGAGCACGGGCTGGTCTTGCTAAATCACATTGTAAATGATTACTAGTAAGAATATTTATTTGAGAATATTTATTGTTCGATATTTGATAGTACATGTTTGGGGCACCGGATAGATCGACTAACATATGTGCTCATTTTCTTGTCGCTAAAGGGGTGAAAAGAAAATGTTCAACTCACCATTGAACAATTCAGTGCACATAATATCGAATACCCCACCAGCAAAAATATAAAATGCCTTAATTATTTTTGGGGCCATATATAAAATGCCTCATTGGGATTCCCAAATGTATATTTAATAAATAATATGTGCTTCTGAAGGCAGTGTACGGGTTTATTCGAAACATTCTGAGCTCCTGAAATATGTAAATAAGAGAAATATTGAAGTTATATGAAAAAGTTAGGGTTTCAACCCCCAAGAAGAAAATGAAGGAGACGAGACGAAAAATTTTATGACATCGATAAATTGGCAAAAAGTTTTGATTGTTTTGGAC
This sequence comes from Corymbia calophylla, assembly GCA_014182845.1. NCBI lineage: Eukaryota > Viridiplantae > Streptophyta > Magnoliopsida > Myrtales > Myrtaceae > Corymbia > Corymbia calophylla. Next base: position 16,816,976 of record CM024694.1, on the reverse strand, counting down.
GAGGACAAAATACATGGGTGAGACGCGGTCTTCAATTGAAGAGGCATGAAGGCCCCACCATGTGGGAACGCAATCTTCGTTCTACGGTCAACTTTGTACAACTCCCAACAATCTCGATGGGTACTTAGTTAATTATTCATTTATTTAGACAAGGATGTGTCGACACCGATAATGTTATATAAGATGGTTGATATTTATGTTAATAATTTTCCATCAAAATTATCTAGATGAGACCAACAAACACCATTGAGCCACCACTAGCAACCATCATTATCCATCATTTGTCAAATTCAAATTTGGTCGAAAGTTATTTAAAAATGCTTATAAAACGTTTTAGTATTTCCCCAAGTCCATTCGCCTAATAACTTGCACTTTTAAAATAGTTGACAATGGTTTTATAAAACACTTCATGGGTGATGCAAGGTTGGGGGTGACGCGGTTGAGAGCAATTCGGCTAGATTTGATGAATTTTTTTTCTTTTGAGAAGATTTTGAAGTTGAACATTAAACCCCCAAAAAAGAAAGAAGATTCACAGGTAAGGCCCTACAACATACCATGGAACCGATTGACAAAATAGGTTCTAGGTTTAATATTACGCAAGCTAAGTTCCAAAAACTAGGGAACTGATTCTAGTGGTCCTAAGATTTATATTTGATTGGACATAAATATAATAAATTCAAGACTTTTTCTAATACTAGCATTGTACGCATCTATGACAAGTAAAACTTGCATACAATGTTGATCCTTCCCCGAAGGGAGACTTGATTAGCATTCAGCAATAAACATATGGTTAAAATGAGAAAAATCAATCATATTTTTATTGGTCGGAGAAAAAATCAATCAATTAAACAACACCAATGCGAAAGGAAAATGTCAGTGCAAATTTATATTCACAAAGATGAGTGTCAAAAGAAAAAATTGACACTATAGATGCCTGACAGCTATCATATTTCTCACTTAATTTACTCAATAGTTGATGAGACAATGACAACCTTTACTTCTGTCAATGTTCACATTACATAGCCTTGACTCAGGACAAGTTTTAGCCAATGAGCTAAATCTAGAACATATTCATGCAAAAAGTTTAGCCATCACATTTTTATTCTCTTCATATGTGAAAAACGGGGTAAAATGGACGAAATAGAACCCCAAAAAAAAAAAATCTAGGGTAAAACCGTCGATATTGTGGTGAACAAAATAATAATAATAATAATTGTTCCCATATTGTAAAATTTTATTTTCTCCAAAGTTTACAATAGCGGAATAGTTAGCAAAATGAAATATTGTAAAAATTAAAGGGCGCACGTTTTGTGCGTGGAGAAATAACTAGGTTTAGGGAGATTAGATCTAGTTAGGAATATAAACTTAATTATTGTGCAAAATAAGAATGATTTTGTCACGCCCCGACTCTCGAGCTCGCGGCAACCCCTTCTCTTGGTCGATAGAAAGCGACGTCCCAGGACCCATCCATGACCATTCATTTTAATCTTTCGTTAAGCGCAAGCGGTAAGACTAACCATCCCGACAAACATACAATCAAACAGGGATAGAGGGATGAATAGCAAGAACAACAACAACTACTCAATTATTCAATTTATTGGATTAACCAATGGAGGATCGTTTTCCAAATTACAAGCCCGACAAAAAGGGCCGATCCATCCTCTAAGCCAAACCAAAAAGGCTAGGCTAATCCAACAGTACACAAAGAACCCTCGGGTTCAACACCACGGTCACTCGGACTCATCGGACTCGTCTCGTCGAGTCGATCACCGGAGGAGCGGGGCGGGATCCTCCATTGCGGGTACGCCATTCTAGGGGCGAAAATGGTTAACCACGACGGGTTGAGATAAAATCTCAGCGAGTTCTCCCCTAAGCCCCGGTTAGTACGCCAACTCAACCGGGGTATCTCTCCGTAACCACCCCTCACTCAACCCAACAACAAGACAGCCAAAACCAAAACAATCAACAATGACAGGGCAACCAACAATCATACGGTCGGTTCGCATGCAACCTTACCCGGTATGCCATACCCCGCACGTCAAATCTCATACAATGCAAGCAAGGCACATGGCCGTCGATGATACGAGTTCATCAATTACATGCGAGTCGCACCACAAGCGATCTCACTCCGGCCGTGCCACACCCCGCACGACTGTCAACTCATGCGTGCGTACCATAATTAATGCAATCACCACGACATTAAGAGCATGCGAATAATCAGAGCATCTCACATAGCTTTTTCATGTCTCACACTCATACATGCTCCGATTATTACGATCCTTCCTCCTGGGCCACGGCACAACCTTATGGTTGGCGGTTCCTGGCTAAACCAGCTTCGTCCTCTTTACCTCGAGGCACGGCGACGTCAAGGGCTCACTCCCAAGACGGCATTCCCGAAAAGCACAAACTCGCCCACTACCGCAGTCCCGCTGCGACGAGGCCCGGGACCCGCCTCCATACCGCGATCCCACATAGAACCCCTCCCCGTCGGGCATCCGACCGAAGTCGGGCGACCCACGGCCACGGCACAACCCCAGGGATTGGCGGTCTTCCGCAACGCCGGGTTCTCTCATTTAATGTGATCATGCAACACCTCATCAAGCAATCCATTTATATATTTGCTTTGTCGTGAATGCAACATCACTCATGCTCATGTGACATGCCATTTCAGATAACCCACGCAATATGTCATGCGATCTCACTTGACAATTTCCAAAATTCAATTCAACCAACACTCAATCACGCATTTCATCAATATTCACGAGCATAATTAACAATCGGCACTCCAATTAATTACAAAAATCAAGAGCACATCAAAATAAGACTAAATTTAGCTTCTGGATGAACAGTGGTCGTGAACAAGAATTAGTGAACGATGAATCCGTGAACGGTGATTAGTGAAGCAATTAATTTGTGAACAGTGATTTTTCCGAAATTCAATTATTTAAAACATTTAATCCAGAAATTAAACAAAACATTAATTAAAACAATTAATCAATTCAATTAAATCAAATCATGCTTAATTAATCACAAAAATCACATAACCCTCATTTAAGCAATAATTAAGCACAATTAGCAAAATTAAGCTAATCTAATCCTAACCATCTATCTAACCACCTATCTTAGGGCTAATAAACTTAATTAAACTTCCTAAACCAATCTTACCACTAATTAACCCAACCCTAAGCAAGTTTAGGCACTAAATAGGGATTAGGAGCTAAACTCACCCGTTAAGCGGGCCGGAGACATGGATGCGGCGGCGGCGACGAACCCGACACCTGGGGACCTCTACCACGACGATCCAAGGCTGTCCCAGGCTCAACATAGCAGCAACAACTCGGAATCCCCACCGCAACTCGAAAACCGCACCGCTTGGAGGAGGAAGAAGGCGATCGGAGTTGAACGGGCTGCCGGAGCTCCGGCGAGTGGCGGGCCAGCAACCGGCGGCACTGGGGTCGAGGGGGAACCACTTGTGGCTGGGATGGGCGGTGGTTTAGTCGAAAATGGAGAGAAACGGAAGAAAAGGCGGAGCTGTGCGGGGGCGACGCTACGGTGACGGACGGAGGACCGGTGACTTCTGGCCGCCGTACGGGTCGGACGGCAGCTCCGTTCGGCGATCGGCCACCGTGAACAGTACGGAATTTCTGTACTGAACATTTTGATAGGTGGCAAGGCCCGAGATTCCACCGGGAAGGCAACGAACAACTCAAATTTCGGTGAGAGGTCCAAAGCAGAAATTGCAGAAATTGCAAGGAGAAGCAAGGGGAAGAGGGCTGCGATTTTGGAGAAGATGAAGAGGAGAGAGAGAGTGAAGTGAAGGCTGAAGGATAAGCCTTATCAAGGCCATCAATGCTTGCCCCACTTGCCAAACAATTGACCTCATCTTCTTCTCTTCTTTTTTGACTTTTCTTCAAAATATCCAAGGGCATTTTGGTCATTTCCACCTTGCACATTTCCCAATCTGCCCGTCCTTGGGCTGAAAATGAAGGGCGGGCCTAGGAAAAAGGCCGGAAAATTAATAGGAATGGGCTCGGGAATTTGTTGGGCTCGAAACGGCTTAAGATTAGACAACGGGCTCGGAAGGGTAAATTGTCGGTTTGGCCCAACGGGCTCACTTGCTTGCCTCGGGCCTTCCATGGCGGCTGTCCCACCTTAGGTGTGAGGCCCACACTGATCTTTCTCGGCCCACGTCCTCGTAGGCTCGTTTCCTCGGTTCGAAAATTCCTTTTCCAAATACCCGCTCAACCTAAGACTTGTCGCCCGACTAAGAAGCATCGTCCAAAAGTCCTTCTCGAACGTTCCCGAAAATTCGAAGTCCAATATTGGATTCTCGTGCCATGTCAATTTCGCCCGAATGCCATTTTGGTACTACTCGACTGACAGGCGGCTTTGAGGATTCACGCATAACCGACTCGTGCTAATTCACGTTCAAGACTTCTCGACACATGGACGTCCTTGACTACGTGAAATTGCGAAGGATAGATTCTTATTTCAAAGTACACGATTACCAAGAATCGACATAGGGTCGTTCACGGGCTCGATAACAATAAACGGAATCACCCGTCGTCCCATTATACTCTGTCCGTGAATCGACTTCTATTTGTCCCTGAAATCGGCCTGCATGACTACAGGATCGTCCTTACGCAAGTCTCACGGTCGAGTCGTTTTCCCAGGTCAAGTTCTTTAGTCGCACGAGTTCTATCCTCATTAGCCTTTCCCCTCAAGGTCAGTATCTCAGGAGTGATCAGTTCCGAGTGAGATCAACCAACAATGCATCGACGAAATTTCACGTTCATTCCTTCCTCAAAAGGGCTCGAATTTTAGGATGTTACAGATTTAATTTAATTACCCAAAAAGAAAGATGATTTAACTTGAAAAGTATCAAAATTTTAAAGAATCACAATCTTTTGTGAAATTTATTGGTGAAAGGATGATGTTAAAAAGACTTTTAAAAATCTCCAGCATAGCTGATTGTGATATTGCGATAATTTCAGCTTGGAAATTATAGATCACTCGTTCTAGTTTGACAAACTTTGTGCAAACTGCTTTAGCTCAAATCAAAGGCCGATACTTAATTGGTTCATCATTGTTGTAAGGTGTTCCATGGACTCTAAGTTGTCAAAACACGGCCATGGCCCCTAGACCATAAAGACTATAACTTTCTAAGTTTGTTTTGACATTGAGATGTATATTCTATAAGTGAAAATAACCATATCTAGACCTAACTTAGTTAAGATTTATGATATAGTCATTTTCTAACTAAATATTATCTTATTTTTAAAAAAATTAATAATAAATGTTTACATTAACGTCGATTGTACCACGTAAAATGATTAATGTCCACATCACTAATTTTCGGATTTTATTTATATTAGTAAATCTGTGAAAAGCTTGACTTTTAAGCCTCCCAAAGGATTCCACAACATTAATTATTTAGCACATATTTTAGCACCATCCACCTAATTTTGCTTAACTAGCGTTCCATTGACCCAGACTGACCCACGTGAACTTTGATCTATTGGAGGAGAGCCGAAACGACTCCGTTTAATGAGAAGTTGGATAGAGAAAAACTTTGGTCCGTCGGTGTGAAACTCCTAGATGCAAGTAGCTTTCATCCTATGTCACGATCATAAGATTCCTGAAATTACGTTCCGCTTATTTTGCGATTTATATAACATTTTTAAAAAATATTTTATGTTGTTTAACTAAAACATGAAAATTAATTAGAAAATATTTTCCACTGTTTCGTATAAAAAAAAATTGATTTGTTTTTCCTAAAGAAAAATACTAAATGTTTGAATTTTTTTAATTATTTTTCTTTTATTTTTCCTTCTTTCATAGTCAATCACCACGCAGGGGACCGGCTACAAGCGAGGATGAGCTCGCACAAAGCTTGTTAGAATAATATAAAATTGATTGTTGAAGACTTACTTCATTCACACGTCTTGCTGCATGAAGACAAATGGAAAGAACAAAACAAACAACTTCTGCAAAGAGGATTCCAAAGTCAAAAGTGAAGCTCCTTTGTTCTTTCCTCATAAATGCTACTACAGAGGGCTTTGGAAAAGAAAGCAAAGGAGAGAAGTTTCTACGTCCAGTTTTTCTCTTCTTCATTAATGCATGCCTTGTTGAAGGGTGCTATTTGTGCTGCAGAAGACTTGTCTTGCAGACACTGCTATTTGCTTTATGCTCTTTTTTCTTCCTGTTGTAGACTTTTTTGTATTGTTGTAGACTTTTGTGTGCTTTGCATTTAATGTTTGTTTACCAGTATGTACGCCCAACCTCTTTAAAAGGTTGAGAGAGTTTTGTAGAACGCACTCCCGAATCCACTAAAAAGCATTTCCATTTCTATTGTTCTCCTCCAGTATTCATTCGTGCCTCATTCCAAAATTTCCAAACGTTGCCATTTTTTTTAGTATTTTGGTTCCAACAAAGCCGGCCCAACGCGGACGAGCTAGGCGATTCCATTTATCTCCAATATCATAACAATATGTAATGGTCAATAAACAAAGCCAGCAACTTTTTCTGAGCACGGGTACAGAGCCCCATTGGTGGAAACTTATGATTTAGAAACGTGGATCACCCGAACATCTTTAGACATCCTTGAATACTTTGTTAATCTTGATGGTAAACCAAGTTCGATGACGTAACTGCTGACGTCAAATGGCTATGTGCTATTTCTTTTTGATTTGTCTGCTCTAGTAATGCCCCATCTTAGTAAATTGCTTCATCGATATGACCATTACAGATCAACACGAGTCGGCAAAAGCGTTGCATAGTTACCCAAATAGCTGTTCCATTTCTTGAATTATCACAACTATATGTATGCATTTGGTTTAGGCTCATTAAATGGGTGAGTCGGGTAAAAAATAATCCGACCCAAACTGACCGATTTAACCATTGGCCCATTTACATCAAGACAAATTTAGTGATCCATATCGGACTTATATCTATGTTTAGCAATTTTTTTTCCTTAAATTTGTTGTCTCTAAAGAATGGGCGACTCCATAGATTGCCTCATTGAGTTAGTGAGGAAGCCATGAAGGTTGATTCATGGGCAGAATGTGAAGGTGGTGGTGAAAGTCGAGATTGGGCCCTCCATAAATCATGAAATGGGTTCAGGCTTCGGTTATTGATTGAGTATAGATGATGTCTTAATATTTTGGGCTTCATAAAAGCCCAATTTACATTTCTGTCATAACAAAAAAACAAATATGTGCTGATTCTATTGAGAAAACTTCGCAATATGTTTGGAAAATTGACAAAATCTTTCACAAGTATTTATGATTCTAATGAAAGAATTTTCATATGATATTCTTAGAGCAAATAGGTTCAAACATTGTTCTAAATATCATTAGACTCAAAGACTTATTTGCCTATTCAAGAAGTTCTGAATCTCTACATCCAAAGACATTGTTGTCTCAATACAATTGAGTTACATAATACAACAGTTAGCTTGTGCAAGTATTGTCAAGATGACATATATCTTCAGACGTTACGAGAAGTATTTGGATCTTAATAATCAATTTGGATAAAGTGAAACACAATAGCTAGTAATTTGGCTTAGATTTCTTTCTATGATAATAGTGATTGTCTATCTATCCAAAAAAGATGAATACCAATGTAATCCTCTTGTTGCAAGGATTCGTAATTCAATTGACAATCATTTGGAGATGTAGAGTTTTTTCCTAACAAAATACTCTACTTATGGAAAAACCAACCTCTATTGCATGGGCGGCAAAATCAATGGAGAATCTAATCTTGCAATCCAAGCAGCAATAAGATATTGTCATATTATTTAAGTCCAACGGATTGATTGGATGAATGATCTTTAGAAGTATTGTCCAATGGTTAGCTTGGAAACCAAATAATATAAAAGGAGATCATGGTGCTGAAGGAAGATAACAAGATCTGAAGCCTATGATTCCAAAGTGATATTGCCAGTGAGGGAGGTGCTGAAGGAAGATAACAAGATCTGAAACCTATGATTCCAAAGTGATATTGCCACACAGAGAGAGAGAGAGCACCTAAAGTTGCCACCTTATTCGAGACAAACATTATCAAAAGAAAATTTTTTAGATGCAAATGTAGTTTATTTTCTTTATTGTACTTTATCTCTAATTGATATAATTTAATTTATTCATATGAAACAACAAAGAGATATAGGACAAGCTACATGTTACGTATGAAAGAACTGATCGAGTCAAGGAGACCAAAATAAACATTCTCCTCAGACAACATAGTCCTTCAAAGCCAAACAAATCTGTATCTGAAATGTTTAGCAGGCATTGTCAATGGATTAGCATACCAAGGAAATCTAGTATTAGGCCCAATGAAAGTTTTTTATTTTTTTACGGAGGCCCAATGAAAATTAACAACTTGCTACGTGTACTGTCCAAAGAGTGGGACCATATCAAACATTCATTTGGAAGACTCAAATAATTATGCCTCCGATAGTGGAAATGTGCGGCACGCGCGTAGAGTGAGCGTGGGGAAACGAGAAGTTGGATGGAATATCCGGTGCATCTGAGGGGCGGGCGAGGTGAAACTGGCGTCCAGCTCGGAAGCAAGTGGCCAAACGAGGATGACTAGCGAAAGTCAAGCAAAAAGGCGTGGCCTTCAATCGCTCTCCCTCCACGACAGGGAGAAAAAAAAAAGAAAAAGAAAGAAAAAATCTCTCCCCGTGTGCGTAACGTCAATGCGTGAGTCTACGCTTTCCAAGCAAAGAGAACCAGACCACTCAGGTGGTGCATGTCACGCGCGGGGAGAGGAGCGTGATCAGCGCCAAAGTGCCACTACTGACTAGAGGGAGGAAGGTGCGCCGGAGAGAGCTTTTTGGGTCAACGCGAAGTCTACGAATTGAACGAGCGGCCGGAGCATCCGTCTATGAATCGCGATCTCGTCACCCCCACTTACATCATCTTGAACACTGCCTAGTCAATCTCTCTCTCTCTCTCTCTCTCTCTCGCTCTCTCTGGTGTTTGGAGGTTGAAGGAGCACCAAAAAATGGGACGAGAAGCCTCTCGAGAGCCTCCCGAACCATCCTCCTCAAGGGCAGAGAAGGAGTTGTCGACTCTGACGATAATCAACAAGAGCAACAAGAGGCAGCGCAGCCCCGACCACAAGTTGAAGATCAAGAAGGCCAAGCTCACCTGCCTCGATGAGGACGTCGGCGAGGTCCATGTGCCGATCAGGGATCTGCTCGAGAACGCCGCTGCCGGCCACGTGAAGTCGGAGGTGCTGAGATACGAAGTGAAGTCATCGTCTGGGGAGACCGAGGGCGTTCTCCAATTTTACTGTGAGCTAGTGCCCCCGCCGGCGAAGAACGCGGGCGAGCCAGTCACGGTTTCTCCCGCTGCAATGGCGCCGCTGGCCTCATATATGGCCGCCGCGGACCCGCCACCAACCGGGGCAGCGCCGCCGCCGTCGGGGTATCCGCCGGTGGAGCCAGTCACGGATTATACTGCTGGAAGGACATCGCCTGCCTCAAATCCGGCCGCTGCGCACCTGCCACGAACTGGGGTAGCGCCGGCGGCGGCAGAGCCAGTCGTAGATTATCCTGCTGCAAGGGCGCTGCTTGCCTCAAATTCGGCTGCCACGCACCTGCCACCAACCGAGGCAGCGCTGCCGTTGTCGGGTACCCCGTTGGCTGGATATACGCAGAGGGGGTACCCGCCGTCGGGTATGCCCAACGCTGCATCCAATTATGGTCATCCGCCACCTACAGGATATCCGCCAAACCCCGCGACACTACAGGGTTATCCACGGCGGGCAAACGTGCATCCCCCGGCTAGATATGGGCGTGCAGCCCCTGCGGGATACTCGTCGGGGGTATACCCGCCGTCGGGTATGCCCAACGCCGCGTCCAATTATGGTTATCCACCGCCTGCAGGAAATCTGCCAAACCCCGCGGCACCACAGGGTTATTCAACGTGGGCAAACATGCATCCCCCGGCTGGATACGGGCGCGCAGCCCCTGAGGGATACTCGTTGGGGGTGTACCCGCCGTCGGGTATGCCCAACGCCGCATCCAATTATGGTTATCCGCCATACCTTGTGCCGCCACAGGGTTATCCAACGCGGGCAAACATGCATCCCCCGGCTGGATACGGGCCCGTAGCCCCGGCGGGATACCAGCTGTCGGGTATGCCCCATGCCGTGTCCAACTATGGTTATCCGCCGCCTGCAGGACATCTGTCAAACCTGGCGCCGCCACAGGGTTATCCACCGCGAGCAAACATGCATCCCCCGGCTGGATACGGTCACGTAGCCCCGGCGGGATACCTGCTGTCGGGTATGCCCAATGCCGTGTCCAGCATGTATCCCGTGGCTGGACACTGGCCCGCAGCCCCACCGCTGCATGCCGGCGGGGACATCTGGGGGAGGGCGTTGACCGAGGTCGTCGCCCACACGATATCGAATTGGTTCGATTCAGTTAATAATACTGGGTCCGCTGACGGGTTTCTTTGCAATGCCTCGGATGCCGGGGATGCCTTGCCTGATATGTAGACGAGTTTCCTAGTTTTCGGTGTTCCTTTCCTGTGCCATTTCTTTGTTTTCGTGCCTCTTCTCAGATACATATTTGGTTGAACATTCTCACAGGAATGAGTTCATCTCATATGTATTTGGTTTCAGTTGTTGAGTAAGTTTGGTTTCAGTTCTGTGTCAATTTGCTAAATTTGTTTTATTTGAAGAAAATTTGTCAGATTGCTTATTGTGCTTCAATTAAGATTATATTGATGTTCTTGGGTGATTAAGATGGTAATCATTTAGTCTATGGTAGTACGATGGAGTGACCAATTGCCTTCTTTTCTTTCTTTCTTTTTTGGCTTTCTCTATGTTAATTAGAATCGTACAGGATAGGTTTTTCCCACTAGAAAATAATAATTTTTTCAACACTAATATTTTCCCTAACATTTGCCTGGGCACTTTTCCAATAAAGTTGAGGATATCAAGAATCCCCAAAAAGTCTATATATTAAGCGAGTTTGGACTACTTTGAGCATGAGACTACTTATTGTAGCAACAAGTCCGGTCTTGCTAAATCACATTGTAAATGGTTACTAGTAAGAATATTTATTGTTCGATATTTGATAGTTCATGTATGGGGCGTCGGATAGATCGACTAATATATGTGCTCATTTTCCTGTTGCTAAAGGGGCCGAAAAGGAAATGTTCAACTCACCACTGAACAATACAGTGCACATAATATCAAATACACCCATTAACAAAAATATAAAATGCCTTAATTATTTTTGGGGCCATATATAAAATGCATCATTGGGATTCCCAAATATATCTTTAATAAATAATATGTGCTTCTGAAGGCAGTGTACGGGTTTATTCGAAACATTCTGAGCTCTCGAAATATGTACATAAGAGGAAAATTGTAGTAGTATGAGTATATCCTTTCAAGTTATAATCAAAAGTTAGGGTTTCGACTCCGAAGAAGAAAATGAAGGAGACGAGACAAAAAATCTTTTGACATCGATAAACGGGCAAAAAGGCTTGATTGATTTGGACGAGGACAAAATACACGGGTTAGACGGTCTTCAATTGAAGTGGCATAAAGGCCCCACTACGTGGGAACGGAATCTTCGGTCTACGGTCAACTTTGTACAACTCCCAAACAATCGTGATGCCTAATTGGTTAATTATTCATTTATTTAGACGATGATTTATCAATATCGACAGTATTACGTAGAACGGTCGATGTTCACTTCAATAATTTCCGATCAAAATTAGTGAGATGAGACCAACAAGCATCATCGAGCCACCACTAGCAACCATCGTTATCCATTATTTGTCAAATTCTATTTAAAAATGCTTGACAAACGCTCTAACATTTCCCTAGGCCCATTCACCTAATAACTTGCACTTCTAAAATAGTTGACAATGATTTTATAAAACTTTTCATGGGTGATGCAAGGTTGGGGGCGACATGGTTGAGAGCAATTCGACTGGATTTGGTGATTTTTTTTTTCTTTTGAGAAGTTTTTAAAGTTGAACATTAAACAAAAAAGAAGAAGAAGGAAGATTCAAGGGTAAGGCCCTACAACATACCTTGGAACCAATTGACAAGATAGGTTCCAGGTTTAATATTACGCAGGCTAAGTTCCAAAAACTAGGAAATTGGTTTTAGAGGTCCTAAGATTTTTATAATTGATTTGACATAGATATAATAAATTCATGACTTTTTTTAATATCGGCATTGTACACATCTATGACAAGTAAAACTTGCATACAATGTTGATCCTTCCCCGGGGGGAGAATTAATTAGCATTAAGCAATATACATATGGTTAACATGAGAAAAATCAATCATATTTTTATTAGTTGGAGAAAAAATCAATCAATTAAACAACACCAATGCGAAAGGAAAATACCAGTGCAAATTTATATTATCAGAAATGCACAAAGATGAGTGTCAAAAGAAAAAATCGACACTATAGATGGCTGACAACTATCATATTTCTCACTTAATTTACTCAATAGCTGATGAGACAATAATGACAACCTTTACTTCTGTCAGTGTTCACATTACATAGCCATGACTCAGGACAAGTTTTGGCCAATGAGCTAAATCTAGAACATATTCATGCAAAAAATTTAGCCATCACATTTTTATTCTCTTCATGTGTGAAAAACGGGGTAAAATGGACGAAACAGGACCCCAAAAAAAAAAATCTGGGGTAAAACCGTCGATATTGTGGTGAACAAAAAAAAATTGTTCCCATATTGTAAAATTTTCTTTTCTCCAAAGTTTACAATATCGGAACAGTTAGCAAAATGAAATATTGTAAAAATTAAAGGGTGCACATTTTGCGTGTGGAGAAATAACTATGTTTAGGGAGATTAGATCCAATTAGGAATATAAACTTAATTATTGTGCAAAATAAGAATGATTTAATTTAATTACCCAAAAAGAAAGATGATTTAACTTGAAAAGTATCAAATTTTTGAAGAATCGTGAACTATGTATGAGAGATTTAGTTCACTTTCGAATAACCACAAGCTTTTGTGAAATTCATCGGTGAAAGGATGATGTTAAAAAGACTTTTAAAAATCTCCAGCATAGCTGATTCTGATATTGCGATAATTTCAGCTTGGAAATTATAGATCACTCATTCTAGTTTGACAAACTCTGTGCAAATTGCTTTAGCTCAAATCAAAGGCTGATACTTAATTGGTTCATCATTGTTGTAAGGTGTTCCATGGACTCTAAGTTGTCAAAACACGGCCATGGCCCCTAGACCATAAAGACTATGACTTTCTAAGTTTGTTTTGACATTGAGATGTATATTCTATAAGCCAAATAACCATATCTAGACCAAACTTAGTTAGGATTTATGATATAGTCATTTTCTGACTAAATATTATTTTTCTCATTTTTAAAAAAATAATAAAAAATGTTTACGTTAATGTCGATTATGTCACGTAAAATGATCAATGTCTACGTCACTAATTTTTGGATTTTATTTATATTAGTAAATCTGTGAAAAGCTTGACTTTTAAGCCTCCGAAAGGATCCACAACATTAATTATTTAGCACTTATTTTAGCACCATCCACCAAACCCGAATTTTGCTTAACTAGCGTTCCATTGACTCAGGATCGACCCACGTGAACTTTGATCTATTGGAGGAGAGTCGAAACGACTCCGTTTAATGAGAAGCTGGACAGAGAAAAACTTTGGTCCGTCGGTGTGAAACTCCGAGATGCAAGTAGCTTTCATCCTATGTCACGATCATAAGATTCCTGAAATTAGGTTCCGTTTATTTTGCGATTTATATAACATTTTTAAAAAATATTTTTCAAGAAAATAATATTTTATGTTGTTTAACTAAAACCTGAAAATTAATTAAGAAAGATTTTCCTCTGTTTCGTATAAAAAAATTTGATTTGTTTTTCTTAAAGAAAAATACAAAATGTTTGAATTTTTTTAAAGACTTTTTGAAAGGGGAAGCAATAACTTCAGTGTCTTTAGGTGTGATTTTTATTTGTTGGAGAGGTGGATGATTGGATTTAATGATTTGGACATCACTTAATTGCCATTTATAAAATTTATATAATGTATATATTTCTTTGTATTTTAAAAACAACCTTCAAACCAATCAAAAAAAGAGTATTTGAGTCTCATGTTTATACATGTATTCGTAATATTCTTCTTTGATATGCTTTGTTTGATCTTTGAAATTTAGAAAGAACAATTTTATGATTTCAGTATTTTCAAAAGAATTAAGCACTTGGTTTAGAAGAATCTTAGTGGGCACAAACTCCATATCCGAGACGTTGATTTTTGGATCAGCCATCTCAAAAGGAGTAGGATCGGGATAATTTGGACTTTGTTCTTGTTAATAGACTAGTCTAGATATTGATGATCTATTGTCAATGCCACTAATATTGGTGAGAGGAGGAGCGCTGGGATGGCTTCCTTCTGGAATGATAACAAAAGGTAGATCTGGATTTAAATCATCTGATCTCCTGGAAGAGGATGAGTGGAAATAAGGAATTGATCTAATGTCATAAGACGTTTTAGGAGTATTGAAAGACATCCTGGAAAACCGTATAATTACTCTTCCTTCTAGATGTTGGATAATATTTGTAGGATCAAAATTATGAACAATTTGTTGGGGAACTTGGTTTTCTAATTCCCATTGTTCAAGAAGGGTAACTTGATTCCATTAAATTATCTTGGGAATGATGATATTAGCTCTAGAAATATTCGCCGGTAAAAGAAGTGTTTCTCTTTTAGAAATGATTTTAAAAGCTTTATTGCCAAAATCAGAGTTCATCACTTTGTAATAAACTCTATAAATAATTGTAAGAGAAATAGACCTTGAGCTATAGGATAATTGTGAGTTCTTATTTGCAAGGTAAGGGATTTCAAAATATTTTTATCTTTAAGAGGAGCTGTAAGACCAGGATGACTATCAAAATGGATAGGACCATTACAGAAGCTGGTCTCTATTGTCCCAAGAATGGAATCATCATATTTTAAGAGTTTTGCATCTCTTAAGACAATGAGTAAAGAAGTGTCTAATCCTTCTTTAATAAGGGGATTAGTTTCTACTTAAACAAAATCAATATGAATATAATCCCATTTCTGAATATTTTTCTTTATAGAATCTTTATTTAAAAGCTATATAGAAGAGAAAGAGTTTGAAAGGGGAACATCTCTTTCTTTAGTGACTATGCAATAATAATTTTTGCCAAAAATCTTACAATTAGAATGCTTGTAAATTTGATTAAATTTGACCTTTGGAATAATCCAATTTTTTATTGATTTATTAAAATTTTCTATACGAATCTCTTCTCTATAGGCATTTATTTAAGGACATTTGTGATATAGAACTAGAAGAAGACATGGATCTTCTTAAGTTCAGTGTACGGGACTACTTTCTTCTTCCTATGATTAGACAACTGATGCTGACCAACGGACTCACTACCCCACCTGGGTTTTATTGCCAAGACCACACCGGACACGCAAAGAACCTAGAAAGACTTCCACGGAGGAAATCACCTCAAGTTTCCAAAATGAAACTTATAAAGAGTCACTATATCTATCCCCTTGGTTCCGATACCAGATATGTCTCAAGGATTGGGGGTACTATAATTAGATTGAATATATGTATATACAAGGGTTTATTATATGATATGTAGTATATATTAAAACTTTATTTTATAAAAAAAATTAGCAAAAGTCTTTCACAAAATGTAGTTTTTACCAAGCGGTATTTAACCCAAAGCTATTTCACAATGCACTTTAAAATTACAATTTACTAAACGCTATTTGCATTTCTAAAAATCCCTTTAGCCATTCTCCCAAGAACGTTTTTCCAAAGCCAAACCAAACGAGGCCTTAATATTTTTTGCTGCTCATTGTAGATTGCAAGATGCTTGTGTGACAATCTGCTAACATGCATCGTATGAGCATGGCACTATGCCAAGCCCCTTTTTGTTGAAATAGCTAAGGCCGTTAGATGGATGGGTCGGATCGGGTCGAAAATAGTCCAATCCATGTTAACCCATTTAACTTATTTTGACTAATTTTCATATAATGTAAAGTTAACGACCCATATGGGATCTGACTTGTACCTGACCTATACCCAACCCAATTTATATTACAAAAACACATTAATATTCTAGGAAAACCCATACCCACTTATTTCATGTATGTATGTTACTTAAATAAAAACCTCACGTTGAATTAAAAAAGCAAATTAAATAAAAAAAATTAGTAAATAAAATAAAAAAAACCTAAAAATTGAAATAATTATAAAGAACTTAAGGCTGGAAAAATGGGTTTTATACCCATTTTGTGAATCAGATTTAATGAACCCAATTTCATATGAACAACTCGTTCACTTTCTATGTAGGTTATAAACGGCCTAAGAAAAAATGAAAGAAACAATTTCAAAACTTATTTTGTAATTATCCTTCTCTTTTTTTACTATTTAGACTCTAGGGCAATGACTTTAAAGGCATTTTTTTTTGTCAGTTAATGACTTTGAAATTGATCGATTCATATATAAACAAAAATAATGTTTAGGTAGTTTACAAATTAAGCTAAATTATAGAAGATTGGATGTAACTGCTACTCAAGTATGTTTCAACGTAGGGATATCTCATACTTTTCCAAATAAAATAATATAAAACGTAAAATGAAAAATGAAAAAGAAATAGAAAATTAAAAAATCTAATTTCTTGGAAAATGAAATCTAAATCTAAAAAAATAAAAAAAACACGTCATCTTCTTCCCCAATCTGAACGTCAACCACAGTTGCTCTCTCTCTCTTCGAAAAAGAAATTTCACTCTCTCTCTACTGCAACAGAAAAATGGCGGCAACCACCAGTAGAAGGACCTAGCCCGGCCGAGCGGACCCGTGCTTCGCTCCCTCTCCCCTTCCGGCGGCTTCACGCACCGCCGTCCTCCTCCTTCACCTTTCCATCCTTCGTCTCCGCCGCCACCGTCACCTCCTTCTTCCACAGATCTGCCTCCCCGACGTGTGTTAAACACTCCCCTGCGCAGCACTCTCCTTCTATCTGCTTCGCCCTCGACAGCCCGACTTCGCTGTGCCGGTTCGCGGCGCCGCGGCCCCCAGCTCGTTGGCTTCCGGCGTCCAGCCACTTCGTTGGCTTTTGACGCTGGACATGCCTCGTCGATTCCTCTCTGTCCTCGTCATCCTCGGAGAAGAAAAACAAAATGGAGACATAATGAAGCCAAAGGGTGTGACGTAGGTCGCGGACTCGTGGGTATTGTGTGGGTTTCGGAAATATGGGTCAAATATGTTAATGACTCATGTTTGACCGTTTGTTGAGTCTTTCTTTTTCTCAACCCACTTAAAAAAGAAAAACGAGTTATCCAAATAAAATTAAGTTTCTTAAAACTGAGTCAAAATATGGGTACATGGCCCATTTTACTAGCTACAGCTATGAACACTCACGCGGAACAGCCCCTTCACAGAGCGGCATCTTATTACGGTTGATGAGCTCGGAATTTCTCTGATTCCTCCTGAATCAAAGAGGCGGGCTTGTGGAGACTACACAAATGGGGCAATGGCTGAACCTTCGCACATCTACTCAACCGTGAGATTTTTCCATGAGTCTCGATTTCAAGCAGGCGGCAGTAACTCTTAGGAAAGGCATTTGTATGTTTTAAGAAGTGATGGGGAGACTCACCTAATCCGGTGGACTATCTTTTTTACATATGTTTAACTGGCAGGGTAACAATGATTCAAGACTGAGGTTTATCTAATTACTGGGCCAGATTTTCGGTTTGGTTATCTAATTTTACTAATCACCTATTGGCATCATTGGCTGCTGCTCTTAGTAATCCGACTGAAGTTCCAACTCCCCGAAATATTACTGATCTCTTGATCCATATATGCACTGCGCACACTCGATAGGTTTACCCCCATACTTTTCAGCTTTTCTTTGCCGTTTCGCAATCTCCATCTTCGACTTGGATATAGACTTTTTGTTTTCTTCACAATTACCAGCAAAGTGAAACTTCTTACTGTTGTTTTCCATGGTACTCAGGCATTTGATGATGCTTTGTGACTTTGTATGTCTTGACTTCTGATTCATTAGTTGCGTTTTTTGCAAATATGGTTTTAAGTTGTATATTGGTAAAACCAAATGTATTTTAGGAGGAGTTGGTCAAATTGGACACTCAAGTCGTCCACTCAACAATTATTGCCTGTGCAAAGGGTGACATCTGATAGGAGGGAACAAGCAGAGTCTTCTCAGAGGCAAAATGCCGGAATAATGAAAGGATATAGTAGCAAAAAGGCCGGCCTCTCCCATGGTAAAGTGAGAGGATAAGGAGATTGAATCGTTTTGGTTTGTTGCGATCCCCTTGTACGTTTGTCATGTAAATTCACATATTTTGGACTAGTAGGGTAGAAATTCACATAATACAAACATACCTTTACCTTTTTCTCATGACACCTAATGGTAATACTGTTGGTATTTTGTTTGTAAAACAAACTGAGAGGTGTCTTGTCCCACATCGAAAAGATGTGAGTGCACACGTGGACAAGATTTGACACTAATCAATAATCAATAATTTTTATTTATTAAAAAAATTCGGATTTATTTTTATAAAAATTAACCATAATGTCATATTGAAACATTGCGATGTTTATGAAAAAGTTGTAGTTATTTATTATTTATTTATTTCGAATTTTATTTTTCCTTCCAACGGTTATTTTAAAGTTCATACCTGTTCAAATATATATATATAAACCATGAAGGAATCATCATTTTTTCAAGTCCTCTCTCAAAACTGCAGCCATTGTTGTTTCCAATTGTTTCCTAGAGAGACCCTGGAGATATACTAGAATTGCTATATAGTATTCTCATTTGAGACTTTGTTGTATCCTGGAGGAAATTTGCCGGTGACCATTAGTTAGGGGTGAGCATCGGTCCAGGGTCAACCCCGGGACCGAGCCTTGGACCGGCCCAACCCCGCCGGTCCCGGGGGCCGGTTCCCAAGTTGACTGGGTCGGTCCTTGGTCCTGAGATCCTTGGACCAATACTGTGCGGGTTGGTCCTCGGTCCTAGGAATTTCGGGTTGGTCCAACCCGGACCAACCCCGACCTTATTTATTATATTATATATAATAAATTTTTATTTATTCTAAAAAGTAAATCCTAATTCAAATGACGTCCTCCTCTAGTACTCTTATTCTTTTCTTTCTACTTTATCCTTTTAGTATTCAATTTGCCAAGTAAAATCGAAAGAAACAACTTCATTCGTGAGCAATCTTGCCCCGCTCGCCACTTGACACTCACCTCGCTCACTTTTAGTCGCTCACCACTCGACACTCACCCCGCTTGCCATGCTCACCTCACTTGTCACTTGGCGCTTGCGCCGCTCACCTCTATTCGCTAACCTTGCTCCTTCTGAGTAAATCATAAGGAAATAAAGCCCTAATTAAAAATTCTTTTGCTCGTGAGCAATGCTTATCTTGCGGCTCTATAAGCAATCTTAATTGTTTTTATGGTTTCTTGCTTTTAGTAAGTGTGAAATTTTTATTATTACCTTATTTTAAATTTGTTGAATATGTATTAGTATTTATAGTTTATTTAAAATCACAGTATCGATAAATATGTAATTTGAAATAATTGGTTTAATTTTTAGAAATACAAAAAAAATGAAAAAATTAACGGTTGGTCCCGGGTTAACCCTGGAACCGGACCGAACCCATTGGGTCGGTCCGGTCCTCGGTCCTAGGCTCAATAGGGTCGGTCCTCGGTCCCAAAAATTGAGGACCAACACTGTGCGGGTTGGTCCTAGGGTCAAGGGGTGGACCGGCCCAACCCGGACCATGCTCACCCCTACCATTAGTAACTTTGTGAGGCAAATAAATCTTTAAAGAAAGTGATATCATGCCTCAAAATCCGATGTGATTAGTTTATTGATCAAACACACATTGACTTCATTGTTCTACCCAAGTTCAAAGACGATTTCGCCAAACAATTTTAAGGATTTATTTGTGCAACAATGGAGTCAGAGCCGGAGGAAGTTTGGGCTTGTGGTGGTTCACGATTGGGCAATCCCTGAGATGTCATTCATAGATCACGGATTTTCCTCTTCTCTGCCCCATCAAGATGTGTCATTCAAATAAAATAAGAACCCGGACCGATGTGTTGATTCCGCTGTTTGGCACATGTTTAATCGACAAACACGGCAATGGAAACAATGGGTCGGTTCATCTCATGCGGTTTCATTAAGGATAAACAATGACGGTGCAAAGCATTGCTTGGATCCACAACCGGAGGATTGGAATCATTTCGTGCCAAGGCTGTTGGCCAATTGGTCAGCACCTCCACTTCAATACAATTGCAATTGTTCTCATGTGCTTAGAGAAATCATTCATACTCATG
The DNA here is from genome assembly GCA_014182845.1 of Corymbia calophylla. NCBI lineage: Eukaryota > Viridiplantae > Streptophyta > Magnoliopsida > Myrtales > Myrtaceae > Corymbia > Corymbia calophylla. Next base: position 16,796,586 of record CM024694.1, on the reverse strand, counting down.
GGGCGTTCAATTATTCTTCCAATAGAAAAGAAATTTTTCCTGATGATCATTTGGTGTGAAAAGTTCAGGGCTAGTTGTTTTTTTCTTTTTTTTTCATTCGTCTGAAAGTATATTAATCCAAATTAAGTCATGTTAGTTATTTTCAAGTCATTTCATTGATTGAATGCATTTTCTGAATCACCGTTTTTCTTTGTCTTATGTTTTATACCCTGTGGTTACTAATGGCGGTTGTGGGTGAGATGACAATGCGGATTCAAGACTTAAATGATGATTATTACACGCATCAGCATAGGCCAAGGAAGTAGACACGAAAATTTACTGGTGGCGCGTGTTTAGCAACAGATGCCATGTGACGTGTACACACCAAAGGAAAGGTAATATATAACAGATGGACCGGGGGCGCCCATTGAGTTTTTGGCTTGATTCAGCAAAGAGGGCGTTGATTCTTTTTGCTCAGATTTCATTGAATCGAGGGAATTTGTGTTTGATTTGTTTGGCAAAGTGAAGAAAGGTGATAACACCAAATATGAGTTCGGAGCAGCAATGACTAAAGGGTCATCGGGATACACTTTGGTAGTCATAAATCTCTACAACAACAAAAACTGCTCCTCCCAAATGGTGGGTTGCCAATCCAAACGAAGCCGCCTCCTCCAGTGCTGCCCTAGAAGCTGAGCAAGATGCCAAAGGAGAAGGAGAGGCTAGTTCACTGAATTGTCAAATTCACCGCCAGGGAGAAAGTGGGCATGCTCTTCCTTTGCTTGATACTCGTGGACCTTGATAGTAAGGTTGCTTGCGAAACATAGACCAACATGGCCATGGTGTTTGGAGAAATTACCACGAAGGCCAATGTAGACAATGATAAAAATATAATAGAATTGTCAGTGAACACGCACGTCTATTGGATTTGTGTCTGATGACGTTGGTCTTGATGCTGACCAGTGCACGGTTCAGGTCAACACTGAGCAGTATAGCCCTGATATTGCCCAGGGAGTAAACGGCCTTCATGCCCGAGTCAAGGATGCCCAAACACCGATTCATGAAATAAAGCACAAGGTATGGCTCTGATTACACCTTTTAGAAGGTTTCAAGTTATGCGATGCTGTTGATTCCATTCCATGAATTGCTGGTGTCTTCTTTTTTGCCCCTCTCAATTCCAGTTTATGCACTTTTGATACCTCGTAGCTCTAGACCATTGAATGGTTTCATGTTTGGAATCTTGAAGAAAGTGGGTATCTCAAGGGACTATGAAATCAATATGATTGGAGTCATTGAGACTAAGAATTATCAAACTTGCACTATCAAAATGAAAGATTTGGGAAATAGATACATGCTTGAATATTAAAGTTAAAAACATAGCGGGGGTTATTCTTTGAGCCAAATTGATTGTGTGGAAAAGATATTAAATAAATGTCAATATCTTAGGTTTTAAAGAAATGAGTAATCCATTTAATTCATGGTAGAGGGTCTTTAATATGAGTTGTATAAGGAATGTATGCAATGCATTGTACTAGACCCCATATTGCTTATTCCGTGTGCAAGTTGAGTACATCTATTTGTAATCCAATTATAGAACATTGGAATTATATTACCTAAATTTTTGAATTTGGGATTGTTTTATAATAATTATTTGGTTGCATTATGAGGATACATTGATACCAATTAGATTACAAGTGTGAGTAATAATCAATCCACTACTGGATGGATTTTCACATTACGTGAGTTTATTGTTTCTTGGATGAGCAAGAAACAAATGTGCATAAACTTACTCAACGATGGAATTCAAACTTGTTACTTTTGGCGACAATTGAAAAGGAGGCTAAATGGATTAAGAATTTGTTGTTGGATGTCAAATTATGTCCAAGTCCTATGCCTCATATTTCTATACATTGTGATAGTGAAGCTATTTTGACAAGAACTTATAATAGCACTTATAATGGTAAGTCTAGACATATTAGCCTAAGGCATGTGTATGTGAGACAATTAATTAAAGACGGTACCATAACAATTGTCTACATGAGGTCAATCAAAAATTTGACCAATCCTTTTATAAAGGCTTTACCAAGAGATGTGGTAAAGATGACCTCACAAGAAACAAGGTTGAAACCTTTTAAATAAAATCACCAGTAATGATAACCCGACCTTTTTCTAGAACATCACTAGTTACGAGGTTTAATGGGTAAGAACAAGTTACTGAATGTGATTGTTTGATACTGACGTAGCTCTGATATGAGAAGTTAGTATTGTCTGTTACGTTTTATAGGTTGAATTGAATTCTTAAGGGGTTAGGACACTACAAGTGCCATTACTTTCGTACGGCGCTCACTTTGGTGCCAAAACTTTTTTTTTCGCTCACTTGAGTGCCAAATCGGAGGAAAAGCGTTCAGTTAAGTGCCACTTCCGGCTAAAATGCATACGTGGATTTTTCTAATGATTTTCCATATTTGTTTAATAATTTTCAATTTCCGACGTGGATATTTTTAATTCCAACGTGGCTTCTCATTGCGTAGCAATAAAAAACGATGTGGTTTCTCTTCGTCCAATGGTTAGAAACGACATCGTTTCTCTTCTCATCTCATCTTCGACCTCTCTCTTCGTTTCTCTTCACTCTGTTCCCAAATTAGGGTTTCTTCCTCCACGCCGAATCGACCCCACGCTGAATCGACCCCACACCCAAGTTAAAATCAACCCCACACTAAATCATCCCATAGTGAATCGACCCCACAGTAGCACTTCATCGACCTCATAGCCGCACTTCATCGACCCCATAGCCACGCCGCACTTCATCGACCCCACTCTGAATCTCAGTACACCCAAATTAGGGCTTCCAGTGGGCTTTGAGTGGGAAAAGTCAAGAATTATCACGTGACGAGTCGTTGTCGACAAAGAGGTAAATGTTAAAGTTTTTGTTGTTTTGTGTTGACTAATCGACAATATAATCGAATTTGGTGTTGTTTGACAGAGTTAAAGTGCAAGAAAAGGCAAGTTATAGGAAGGGAAATATTAGGGGTTTGGGCAGTGTAAAGGTAAGTGCTTTAGTTCATTCATGCTTAGATTTTGCTGTTGGTGTCCACTGGCTGACAGTTGTAAACATAAGTCCACTGGCCTAAAATTATTATTGTGGTTGTGGAGACCAATTGAATCTATTATTTTTTGTTTGAGTTGTGGGGACCGATATAATATTTGTCTATATGTGTTGTGGTCCCCTAATACAGTAATAAATTATTGTGTTTGGTGCAGTTAGCAATAAATTATTGTGTTTGGTGCAGTTTTAACATGGACGATACTAGTACACCCATAAAAGTTTACTACGGTGGACAGTTTAGGATTACTGGGGAAGATAAGGAATATATTGGTGGGAATGTTGCTGTTATCCTTATCAATGTAAATAAACTGTCATTTACAGACTTGAAAAGGGATATAGTAGACCAATTGAGATGCACTATAGGAAAATTACATTACCAAGTACCTGGCAAGTCTCTTAAGGATGGTTTAAGATCTCTACATGATGATTGTGGGGTGAGGGATCTTGTTTACCATTTTCTTCATGGTCGTGATGTTTATATGTATGTTGAAGAACATAATGGCGATGAAGATGAGCAAGCATTTTTAGAAGGACATGTGAGAGCAGAGGATACAGTAGATTTGCATACACGAGTTGTATTAGAGATATTTCAGCAGCTTGAGGACACTGGAAGCATATTTGATGGTGAAGATACATTGGCTGGAGAATCGACTGGAATCACCCTAGGCTCTTGGGATATTGCATTGTCTAGCGATGAAGATGATGAAACACTTGAGCATACTATTTGCACAAGTGATGTTGATGATGAGGATATTGCACAAGCAATAAAAGAGATCAGGGCATTCAAAGAAAGGAGAAAAGCACCACTCGGGCTAGTGAACGAAGGCAATAGAGATGCAGCAGCTCATGTAGCTGATGGTGTTGATTCTATTCATGGGGAAAGTGATCATGGTGATGGCAGTAACCAAATGAATGATGATGAAGATAGAAGCAATCAGTTTTCTTCTTATGATCCAACTTGTACAAATCCTACCATTTGTTTATCAATGACATTTAATGATGTCAAGCAATTCAGAGATACCATTGTCAGGTACTCAATCGCTCAACAACGAAGTATTAAATTCATTAGAAATACTAATAATTTTGTTAGAGCGAAGTGTGCACAGGAGAATTGTCCATGGAAAATATATGGTGCACTGAGTAAGAAGAGTGGCTCATTTCATATCCGATCACTATAGGAGGAGCATACCTATGGTATTGTGTTTGAGAATAAAAGAGTGACTAGTGTGTGGTTGACCAAGCACTTATTCAACATCATCAAAGCAATGCCAGGTATCAAAAGTTGTTAGTTGAAACAGCTAGTGAAGGAGCAGGTAGGTGTTAATGTTTCTCATAATCAATGCAAAAGGGCTAAGTATAATGTGATGAGTACATTAATGGGTATTTATAAAGAAGAATATGCAAATATTTGGGACTATGCTAGGAAATGTAAGCTTCAAAATCCACCTAGCAGAATTCATGTAGAGGTTTTGGAGAAGCCCTTGCCTAATCATAGGATACAATTTCGAAGGATGTACATATGCTTTGATGCATGTAGAAAGGGATTTTTAGCTGGCTGTAGAAAAGTGATTGGATTAGATGGGTGCTTTCTGAAAGGGTTATGCAATGGAGAGTTATTAGTTGCAGTTGGGAGGGATGGAAACAACCAATTGTTCCCAATAGCTTGGGCTGTGGTAAAGATAGAGAACAAAGATAATTGGTCTTGGTTTTTAAAAAATTTGATGGCGATCTTGGAATAATCGATGGAAGAGGTTGGGCTTTTATGAGCGATCAGCAAAATGTACTAACAATGTTTGCATGGTTTTGCTAATATCATTTTGTCTTGCTATATCATTCAAGTACTGATAAGTTTGCTGGTTTGTAGGGACTTGTTCCAGCCATAGCCGAGCTGATGCAATATGCTGAGCACAGAATGTGTGCTTGGCACATATATGCAAATTGGGCGAAGAAGTACAAAGGTAACCAACTGCAGAAGCGGTTTTGGTTGATTGCAAAGAGTTCAAATATGGCAGATTTTAGGATTTACACAGAAACTCTACGTGCTTTGTGAAGCATTGTTCCAATATGAAGCAAAGCATTGGTGTAGAGCATTCTTTAGTGAAGAATTCAAGTGCAATAGCGTTGACAACAACCTTTGCAAGGCTTTCAACGGCAGCATCATAGAAGCTAGGTGCAAATCAATTGTTAGTATGCTTGAAGACATCAGAGTTATGGTGATGACAAGACTGCAAAAGCATAGAGACAAATGTGCGATGTGGCCTGGACAATGTGGACCTAAGATTAGAAAAAAATTAGAAGACAACATTGTTGCTACTAGATTCTATCATCCAATTTGGAATGGGGACGATGGATTCGAGATCATGAATGATGGTGACAAGTATGTAGTGCATTTGCAGAGAAGAAAATGCTCTTGTCGAGCATGGCAGTTGACTGGAATACCTTGCTTACATGCAATTTGTGCCATTCAATTGAAACAACTCAATCTAGAGAACTATGTAGAAGATTATTACAAGAAAAACAATTATTTTGCTGCATACCAATTCATGTTGCAGCTTTTGAGGAGTAGCAAGTTTTGGGACAAAACAAACCATCAACCCCCAGAGCCTCTACCACTGAAGAAACAAGTTGGTAAGCTTAAAAAAAAAAAAGAATGCAGGAAATTGAGAGTAGCAGTAATAGAATGAGCAAGGCTGGTGGAACGGTTCGATGCTCACATTGCCATATGGAAGGGCACAACAAGACCGGTTGTCCAACTAAGAAACGACAGCAGGAGGAGGAAGTGACAACACAGCCCAATAATGCAGGGTCATGTCCACCCAACACAGAAAGCAATGTAGAATCAACTACAAGGCCAACTGAGTTCAATCGTGTACAACAGAGAAGAAAATGTCAGGTAAGATGTTAGTTATGGCTATTGCTATTGTATGTACTTCTTGATGTAATAAATTGATTATATTATGTTATTTTGCAGGTTAGAAAGAGAACTGAAGAGATTTCAGTCTCTAAAAGTTATGCACCACAAAAAATACACGGTGCAATTGGAAAAAAGATAAGAGAGTTTGGCTATGGGTTATTCACAGATATTAATACCGGAATGACAGTTTTAAATGTCAGTTTCTTAGTTGTTATGCATAATAAATTCAATTTGATTGGCATAGTAATTAATGAAGCTTATATGATTGTAGCTTGGGAGAAGTTCGGAGGTATTGATATCTCAAGGAGGACCAAGTTTGGAATCGGCCGCATCTACAAGAAGAAGCCAAGGGCAAGAACCAATAAATCAACCAATGGTAACTCGAGCACAATTGAAGAAGCAGCAAGTAATGGTAGCTCCAAAACAGAGGCCAGCTCGAAAACAGGCACCAGAGAATGCTTCAACATCAAGTCTACCTCAATTGAATGATCCTGGGGATTCACAGCCTTCTACCACAGTGCCAACACCAATTACAGAATGTGCAACATTAGACGACATTGAAACACACGAAGCTCAAAGGAAAAGGATGGATCCTCCAAAAGTTCCAGTTCGAAAGAGTGCAAGACTTATGAATATTATGAAGCCATTTAAGAAGAAAAATAAAAGTAATGAGGTTCTTCAGATTGACTGATAGGAGGATGCCGTCTTTTTATATTCGTTGTTAGATTTCAATGTCTATGACTTTAGGATTTTGTTGCAAGGTGGTTGAAATTATTGCTGCATTTTGGCTGGTGATATGTTTAGCAGCAATGTTGTTCATTGTTTCAGATTATTGTTGAATTTTAGATGGACAGGTGTTTAATGGGAATGTTGTTTTTAACTTAAATTTGTGAGAACATCAATGTTGATGTAGAAGACCTTTCGGTGCAATATCATGCTATTTTGTGTGATGCCATGCCAAGACTAATGTTATTTGTTGACATAAATCTTATTTTGTATGCTATTACAGGATGGTAAATTTGCCTTAAGCTATTGAAGGATGTAAGATGTCTTTGATAAAAGTAAAACCAATAGCTTATCAAATTAAAAAGTTGAAGAACCGAAGTCATCACTTTTGAAAAGTTAAGAAACCTAAGTTGTAACTTTTAAGAAGTTGATGAACCAAAGTGTTCACTTGAAAAAATATTTTGGCACTCAAACGACTATACGTAAAGTTATTTGAAACTTCAACTGTCCCAACATATGCAGAAAGCCAAAATAGGGACCATTATGCAGGACCATCCCTTCTCTTGCTACAGCTGCTACAAGTTGGTCAAGCTATCTATCTGTTGTATAATTCAACAATAATACTCAAATTGTATCAAAAAACACAACTTCCATCAATCCACCAACCTTCAAGCCAACACAAAATTAGTAACCCACATACATTGTTATAACATTCCAACATAAAACAAAAGAAGCCATTGCACTAAATACATCAATGCATTTTATTGTTCTTTAACTATGGTAGACTCAATAGCCTCTTTTCGTTACTGAAATTACATATGACCACAAACCAGACCAAACCTGACAACATCAAGACAAACAACACTCGATAAATATCTCTTTGAATTTTCATCCTTGAAACTTCCTTCTTCAAATGATTTACCAAAGATTCCAGACCCTTGATTTCCACTTGCATAAAGTCGGCATCGTCCAACTCATCTTCCATTATAGGCAGAGGTCCATGTTGTCCTTGAAGGAGTTCCAAGATCACCTCCGTTGCTCGATGCGAAAATTTTGCGTCAACCCACTTAAAAAATCCACAATTGAAGCCTTCTCTATATCTGGCGCATCCATGGAACCTTCTCCCAGGATTTTCTCTCGTCCAAGAAACTCTTGTTGGACTTTGCAGTCCACAAAAGCAAAAATACTAACTTTCATCTTCACTTTGTTCAGAAATTCGTGAGCTGCTTCTCCTGCTTTTGCTCCCCTTTGTCAATTTGATAAGATGATTTGCCCTGGAATTGAAGAGAGTTTGCGGGTTGAAGGTAGAATTAGGGTTAGGGTTCGTGAAAAATGAAATTGGGATTTTGCCCCAATTTATGAAGCTGCTTCACTTCTTATAATTACATGGGTGAACGACGTCGTTTACCCTCATTTGCTGACTCATGTTACCCTCATTTGCTGACTCAACTAGCCGGCGAGACACATTGATAAGTTTAATGTTATTTTAATGCCACGCCAGCTTTTCCGGCTGCGAAATCGGAAGTGGCACTCAAGTGAGCGTTTTTTAAAACTTATGGCACTCAAGTGAGCGAAAAAAAAGTTTTTGCACCAAAGTGAGCGCCGTACGAAAGTATTGGCACTCCTAGTATACTTATCCCAATTCTTAATGTAGTATAGCACAAATTTGTAATGTATTAATAGTAACAAAAACAAGTGGTAGATACTTCACCTATATGAGCTTAGAAGTAGTGCCGCTTCTTATGAAAGTTAGAGTTGCTTTCTAGAGAGCTCATGAAACAGGATCAAGCACATGGTCATAATAGTGCGAAGTAATATAGAACTTCTCGCTGAAACAATATGTTAATATATGTGCGGTATGTCCGATTCTATCGTTTAAAAGTACAATTCAAAGTTGAGCTATTTGTCACTTTGATAGGGTTTTGAGATACTTGCACTGAGTAAAAGTTTAACTCGAAAGAGACTTTACTGTATGTATATTAATCTCATGGAAATTTTGGCTGTATTTTTTTAAGTTTTATTTCTATTTTGTTTTACAAACAAAAGTGGGGGATTGTTGGTATTTCATTTGTAAAACAAACTGAGAGGTTCCTTGTCCCACATCGAACAGATGTGAGTGTACACGTGGACTAGATTTGGCACTAACCAATAATCATTAATTTTTATTTATTAAAAAAATTCGGATTTATTTTTTTAAAAATTAACCATAATGTTATATTGAAACAGTGCCACTGTTCATGAAGAAGTTGTGGTTATTTATTATTTATTTATTTCGAATTTTATTTTTCCTTCCAACAATTATCTTAGAATTTATATCTGTTCAAATATAACTTCTTTCGAAGAGATATCTTTCTTAATTTTTGCAACCATTCACGAAGAGTTTTTTTTTTTGTTGGTAAAGTTAAGTATTATAAAAAAAAAATTGAAAGTCAACCATACAGCTATACAGAGGAGGTGAGACTTGGCACCAACCCACACTCAACGGGACAACATATCGCTGGAGTGGGGAGGGGGGGCCAGGTTCACAACAAAGAAAAGCAAATGTGAAAAGCCAAGGTTAGCAAGGCTAACCTCACTCACATTCCTACACAAAAATATTTGGGTCTAGCCCCCAACTACGCTGCAATCTCCTATTCCTTGGGTTATCAGCAACCAACTTGAGGAAAGTAGCTTTATCCTTGACCGCCTTGATGAGATACTGTTTCATGGCCGGCATAGAGAGATTGGATGACCGGAATGTTATATCATTTCTAGTCTTCCAAATCACATAGCAAAGAGCTCCGAAGGAGAATCTGGCGATATCCACATAGAAGCCACTACCTGAGAGAGTATTGCTTACCCAACTAAGATTCTCCATTCAAGATCGATTAGTCCAGGTGAGATTGCATTTTGCAACCCAAAAATTAGCAAGCAAGTTGGAGACGTGACAGTCAAAAAATAGATGGTTAATAGAATCTGGCCTGGTATTGCACAATGCACAGTGTACCAGAGGTAGTCTACCATGGGCCATTAAGGAAGTCTGAGTTGGGAGGCGATTCCGTGATATCAGCCAAATGAGAAATTGGTGACGAGGAATTATCGCCTTATTCCACACAAATGAAGCCCATGAGACCGGCGCCGCTTTCCTTCGTATGACCGATCAGGCAGATGCCGTAGAAAATGTACTAGAATGATGCATCAACCAAGTGAATTTGTCACTCATTTGATTTAGTGAAGGGATAGGGATTTGCCATAAGCGAATCTCATTTAAGATGATTTGGCCATCCACGGAGAATAGATCTGCAACCTTTGCATGCTTAGTAAGGAGTGACTGGTATATATAACCATTATCAAAAATCGAATTTATGAGGCCCAAGTCTAGCCATGGGTTAAACCAGAGCGAAGTAGATGTACCATTACCTATCTTCCACTTGAACCATTCACGAAGAGTTGTTGGCTATGTTCCTATATATATATCAGTTTTTGAAAAAAACCATGAAGGAATCATCATTTTTTTGAGTCCTCTTTCAAAATTGCAACCATTGTTTCCAATTATTTTCTAGAGAGACCCTGGAGATATACTAGAATTGCTATCTAGTATTCTCATTTGAGACTTTGTTGTATCTTGGAGGAAATTTACCGGTGACCATTATCAACTTTGTGGGGCAAATAAATCTTTAAAGAAAGTGATATCACACCTCATAGTCCGATGTGATTACTCTATTGATTCGAACACATATTGACTCATTGTTCTACCCAAGTTCAAAGACGATTTCCCCAAATAAATACTTGCATGATTCGATAGGCATGGTTATAATGCCTAAATGTTGCGAATGCTTCTTCTTCTTCTTTTTTATGTTAAAAGTTAAAATCAATCACTTTGTCTTGTATTAAGATTGGATGTTTGTGCACCGAAATAAGATGTGAGTGACAGATGAATTTCTTGGATTAGGATTAATTGGATAGCAGTTGGTTGAAATATAAAGGAATAGCTTTTGCTCTCCTCTTTGGCTCTGACTCTAGGCCGTGGTCCATCTTATTTTAATGTGCGGGTGCTTACCAATGGAGGCTTTTGTGGTTTTACGTATGCTTGCAGTTCATCAACCTAGTCATTGTTGAGATGGCGCTTCTGAATGATGTCAAGAAAAATAGGTCACATTTAATTTTGGATGATATAGACTTAATTCGGCTAGAGATGAGTAAATTTGTTTCAGCATTTGTTGTGAGCACCCCCTCTTTCAATCAGACATTACTTCAAATAATTTCTTGATTTCTCAGACATTCTTTTCTCCTTATCATGTGCATGTGGAGCTCTTAATTGTATGGCCATGGCGTGTGAACTGGTCCAACACATCTTAGGTTAGTTTATCTTTGTGGTCAGAGGCTTCAAGCGTGTTTTTTGCTCTCAATAACATTTGATGGAAAAAAAAAATCGAATCATGGATGAGAACAGCGGAAAAGCATTGCACATAAGTGAACTGAACTCAAGCGAGATGCCTTTCCAAATAAAAGAAAACAGGAGAAATCTAATTCTACATTGAAATTGTTCAAAATTCTCCTTATATTGCAATTAACAAATAAATATCTCTCGTTACACAAAATAAGAAGAGAAACTAAGATCTAGTTTATTTACATTAACGAATGAATATTTCTTCCATAGGACGACAACAGATGAATATAGAAGCATCTGAAACCTTCTAATGTCTACAATTCATATGTGAACTACTAAGCTCACAAGGCTCATGTTTGCGTTTACAAAACAAATCTTAATGAAGAAACAAACCCAGCATATTTTACCTAGTGTAAAAGAATGACACTGGCTCGGTCTCAGATTTGTCTTGTTTCAAGAGAATTGTCCCGACTTTTGGCAAGAGTCCTTTTGTGGATTATGGCCTGTTTTTCTCAAGTTTTAGAGAAGTTCCAGGCAGCATTTTGCCTCACGTAGCATCTGATATAATAAATCCCTGATTGGAGAAGTGCAACTAGAAGAAAATAGGAAAGGACACCAACTAGAAGGTCTAGATAAGAATATAGAACAACTCTTTATCTTTTAATTCAATTTGCCTTACCAAGACGACGAAAATTTACGACCACCCTCCACTCGGTCTTCATCTAGTGAGCAACTCCAACCCTAGGATAGCAAGTGACAATCAGACATAACAGCAGGAGAAATAAAAGAAACAAGTTATTTGCACGAATCGCGATTGTAGCACTTCACAGCTCGGGAAGTCTTATAGAGCGGGCAGTACTTGTTGGAACTAATGGGGTGGTAAATCCGTGATCTGAATTTTGGATCACATCAAGGGCTACAAACTTGACCATTTTAGAGCTTATTCTTAGAATGCTTTACTGTAGTTCTAACTACCCAAGATATTTTCCATCATGACAAGCGCTTTCAAGATATCATCCTAGAAATGCAAAAGACCTTGTGAAGATCCAAATGAAATGAATATTATGACAATTGATCGGGCAAACAAATATGATTAGATAGATCATTCATGAGAAGCAAACATTCAATTTTCACCGTCTTAAATCTAACAGAAGCCCCCTCTGAAACGGTAAGCTAGAAGTACACACAAGTACACAGCGAAACTACCTATTTTCATGCAATCATAACTTAAGGTGTGATGTTAACCAAATTCTTCCAACGAATGAAGCTAAAACCAATTTGTATGGAATTACATCACTAGAGAGTTAGACTGTTAATTTTCGATAGCCAGACCCTTGGGGTGCGCATGGTAACACTTCTGATCCCAGGAATAGTTTCTGTTCAGAAATGATTCCTTTTCATTCTATTCCCGAGAACAATTTCTAAGCATTTGAAGGCATTTGGTAATTGTCCAAAAATTTTATTCCCGGGATAGAAATGTGTTTGGTAAAACTTTAGAATTTCTAGTCCAAAATATTTTCTTTTAATTTTTTAATGATTTAAATACATTTTTCTTTTGTTTTTTTGCCTTTTTTCTTATTCTTTTTTATTTTTCCCTCCCCAATTGTGGCTGGTCGCCACCGTCGGCGGTGGTCGATGACCGGCCGGGTGAGGTCCGGCGAGCTCGCCGAGCCTCGCTAAGCCAAGGCGATGTTCGGTGAGCTCGCCGGTCACCGCCGAGCTTGGCCTCACAGATCCGGGCGAGGCCAAGCTTCGCCAATGGCCGGGTGAGCCTCGCCCGGCCCGCCGGCAAGGGTCGACCTCGCCCGGGCGGCGCGAGGTCGACCTCGCCCGGCCAATCGAGACCGAGCTCGTCGGTGGCCGGGGGCGAGCCTCCGATGAGCTCACCGGACCTCGCCCAACCACTCTCCGATGGTGACTGGCACCGACGACGGTGGCCGGTGGTGGCCGGCGCCAGCGACGGTGGCCGGTGGTGGCCGGCGCCAGCGACGGTGGCCGGTGGGTGGCAATGGGGCGGTAGTAGGCTAAGGGAGGAAGAAGAATAGGAAAGAGAAAGAGAAAAGAAAAAAAAGAAAAGGGAAAAAAAAACTGATTCTTAAAGTTGTTCCCGGGAACAAGAAGCAGTTTTTTTTTTTATTCTTGATTCCGTTCCAAATCTATTCCTAGGAACAAAAATTTTAACAAACTGATTTCTGTTCCAAATTTACTCCCGGAAACAAAAGAATAGAAATTTTCACTATTTGGCCGGTTACCAAACAAGCCCTTGGAGTGCCTAAACTTGGCACGAAGGAACACTTAAGTGTCAAAAGTTACAAAAGGTATACTTAAGTGCCAAGATTGGAGCAAAAAGGATCAGTTAAGTGCCAACGGCGAGAAAATCGGGCTAAAATGTTGACATGGCACTTTTCCGGCGAGTTGGGGTCGAAAAGGCGCCGTTTTGGGTGCTGACATGGCTAAATAAGCCCAAAATGACGTTGTTTGGAGCGCTAATGCGGCTAGATCAATCCAAAACGACGCCGTTTTGGTCAAAGTTTAATTTTTAATATAATTATTAATTAAATAATATTAAAAGTGAAATTTAAAATAAATAAAAAAAAGAGGCAGCGGCCCCGCCTGTGGCCGTCGCTCCATCACCGGTGGGGCGGCAACGACGGACGGCGAGGGTCGTCGACCCACGCCCAGGTGTCAGCGCCCCTTACCGACTAGAGGCGAAGGTTGGACGGCCCTCACCAGACGTCGGGAGAGGGCAACGACCCTCTCCCAGATCTGGGCAAGGGTCGCTGGCCCTCACGCAAGCGCCGGCGGCCCTCACCCAACGCCAAGGAGGGGCCGGCGACCTCGCCTAGGCCGAGGCAAGGGCGGTGACCCTCACCCAAATTTGGGAGAGGGTTGCCGCCTCTCCGGCATTTGGCGAGAGCTATCCCAGCCCTCGCCTCCGGTCGGCGAGGGTTGCCTACTCGTGCTCAGGCGCCGGCGACCCTCGCCATCAGTTGTCGCCGCCCCACCGGCGATCGGGCGGCGGGCGACTCTGCTACCTCCCTTTTTTTTTAATTTCGCTTTTAATATTATTTAATTAACATTTATATTAAAAAAATAAACTTTGGCCAAAACAATGTTGTTTTGGGCTGATCTAGCCATATCAATACTCAAAACAACGTCGTTTTGGGCTTATTTGGCCATGTCAGCACCTAAAATGACGCCGTTTCGACCATAACTCGCCAGAAAAGTGCCACGTCAGAATTTTTACCGGATTTTCTCGACGTTGGCACTTAATTGATCCTTTTTGCTCCAATCTTGGCATTTAAGTATACTTTTCATAACTTTTGGCACTTAAGTGTCCCCTCATGTCAAGTTTTGGCACTTGGGTTCTACTTTTGCCGTTAATTTTCTAAATCTACTATGTATAAATAGGCAAAAGGAAAAAATGTGGTTATCTACAAGGACACTGTAACTCACACACTTGTTAATACACCCAGAGATTCTAGTCCTTCATCATATCGTTCATGGCGAAAATCTAATATAAAAACACAATGCTCATTAACTAGAGTAATAGTGGGAAAAAGATCGACAATGTAGAAGGCATAGTAGAACCCTAACATAGATGTATTTGAGCGTGCGCAAGGCGGGTGGGGGGAACCTCATATTGGTGAGCTAGCCTAATAACTAGAACTCCTCATTTCTCTCCTCGAAAGAGTGAGTTCTGTGTAGAAATACAGTGCACATCAGGTTCAAAGTGAAATATTTTGCATCGCTAGTATCATCTCAAAGTTTTGACATGGTTTCTCAAAAATTTATCACACATAAATTTCAAGGTTGTCATCAATGTCAATGCATTGTACTCTTAAACAATCTTCATTCCATGTACTTCCAAAAAAAAATGAGGAAAATGGGCGAGAGATGTTTAAACTATGAGGCTAATATATAGGGTGTCCATCCAATCATGCATAAATTTTAGAGAATGCCAAATAGCTTATGCAACATAGCTAAAAGATTAGCCATCCGCCAACCAAGAAAGAATAATGTGTCATGAATGATGTAAGACAATTTAAATCTTCTGCATGTTATGACCAATTTAAAAAATGCAGTCAATCCTTACATACCAATATCTTTTGACAATGTCTATCAATCACAAAAGTATATAGAACCAATAACACTTTTAGCAGCTAAATATCAACCGGAGAAAAGGAAAAACCTCATATAGGTGAGGCGGCCTAATCAACACTTTTCCATTTACAATTTGCTGCAAATTTGAAATGAATAGCATGTAAACCAAGCAACCAGAATTATGAACAGAAGGTACAAGCACCTAAAGGATACAGATTTCCTTTAAATTGGCTACTAATTAGATTTCAAAAGATTTTTCCAGTACCTATAGAATTATTGGGGCAATATTGTTGGCAAACTGTAGGAAGTATCAATTCTTGATAAGGTCGTCACACGAGATAAGGGCTCACCAACATCCTGCTTTCTACAAACCAGAAGCACAAAAGTTTAGCATGAATGCCCCTATAACCCCAAGTCAATTTTAAGTTTTTTTTTACCTTCTCACTAAATGCTAAAAGAAGAGGAGAATATATCTCTTGACCAACAGTGTGACTCCACCTTAGACCTTCTCCTTTGGGATCAATTCTAAAGTAAAATTTTCCTTGGATCTATAAAATCAAAATCATAAATTAGCACATGATTGCTGACAAGCTATATCATTGCAGAAGACGAGCAAGAGGAGAACAAACGCCAGCTAAAGCTATCATGTAACATTTGTCAGCTGTATATTCACTATATATTACACAATATGAAATCCTAAAATTAAGACAACTAGGAAAATGGTAGCAATCCAGAGGTTTGTACATAATATGCTCTTCATCTAGTGTGATTTGAACATTTGACAATCAAAACACTTCATCTCCATCTTTAATTTGTATAAACTAAGGGCATTCATCTCAACTACAGACATAAGGCATAACAAAGGTTGAGATTGACATAAACTTTTGAATTCATCTTGTTAGAATATTTAAATAATAAACCATGCTTTCATCTAACAGCTTAAATCTTTAAAATAGTCAATGGTGGTCCCATTAAATTTCATATGGTATTAGAGTTAGAAGTCTTGAGTTTAAATCTTTTTAAGCCCTATTTGCCTTCCCAATTAAATTTTCACACTTAGTATTAGGCGAAAAACCAAATTAAGCGTGATGAAGTGTGTTAGAATATCTAAATAATAAACCATGTCTTCATCTTCTTGTGGTCACCTGTTCTTTCCTTGGCAAGTGTGGCATTTCTCGCCAACTGAACCTTTTGGTAGCACCATCTTGCCTGCTAAGCATCTTGAACTCTAGCAAAACAATAAAGATTCTTCTCTTGTTGAAAACGTGGTAGTAGATCTCTTCTTAACATTTGTCGATTGATCTAGGAATGGTACCCCTATTCAGTGAGGAACTAGAGGCATGGTTTATTATTTAAATATTCTAACACACTCCCTCACGTTTAGTCAGGTTTTTTGTCTAGTATTAAACATAGAAATTTAATTGGGGGAAGTAGACCATATTTTTATCTAATAACTTAAGTTTTTAGAACAGTTGGTAGTAATTTCGCTAAATCTCACACATCTCATAGGAGTAGGGGCGGCCTCAATGTGCTTCTGTGAATGCCCCATAGAGAGCAAGTGAGTGAAAGATCAGAGAGCGAACTAGCATTGAAACAGAAATAGAGCAAGCTCAGGGCAGAAGGCAATTGACACAAACTTTTTAATTCCCGAGCTTCGTCGAAGCAAGTGTGGCCTCAACATGCCTCTTCAGCAATGGCGGGGAACGGCTGCTTCATGAACGCCGAAGCAGCAACAAGACGGGAGCAGCAAAATTTGAGATACAAAATCGAAAGCCTTTGCTGAGGACAAAGAAATCGCTTGTGTTTTCTGGAAAAGAAAGTGTTTGCTCTTGCTTCTCTTTCCTTCGTCTGATACGGAAGGAGAAAAGTTCTGCAATAAATGCATTGGGGCAGGGGATAGCATGCTTAGGCTAGGGACAGAGAGGGGCAGTGGTAGCGTGCAGAAATCTCGTCATATCCCCTCCCCTCCCCGTCGGGCTCGCACCGCCACATGCCGCTTCATGAATGGTAGGAGACCATACTGATTTCACGGTCCGGGACCACCTAACATTTTCTCGTTGCAGAGGCAAAGAGAGTACGACCCTTTTTGGCCGCTGTTGCAGAGACACACGGGACTCTCTCTCTCTCTCTCTCACTTCTTAGTCTCTATCATCATCGTCGTCGTCAGATTTTTGAAGCTTCGTTGCGTCAGATCCAGATAACAAAAATTTCTTGATGCCGAGCGGAAAGAGCGCGTTCGCATCTAGTTCTTTCCGACAAAAAGTCCCAAAGTCCTCTTTCTTTGGAACTCAACCCTTCCAAGTACGACTTCTTCTTGAAAATCGATAAAAACTTCTACCAACGACTGCCGATCAATCTAATTAGCTGAGCGCGTAACGTTAAACGCGTTTACTGAGTAATTGACGTTTAAATCCGATTGGGAAAAGTGCCAGCATTTAACAGAATTGAAAATTCAGAGTAGGTAGAGACTTACCTTGATATCCAACATTTTCGGAGTGCTATTGTTAGGTTTAATGATTATTTTCCTTCCAAATTTACCCCTTGCTAATAATTACACATTTCACTTGTCATCTGAAAACAATGTTAATCTTTTTGTCATTCACACTGTGTTTGCGCTTATCGATTCAACGTAAACGCGTTTATCAATTTAATATATCGATTTGACATTTTCAAGAAGAAATTGTACATGGAAAAGGAGAAGAATGATTCATAATCGATCATGAGGAAGAGGAGCAAACCATACAAAGTCCCTCGATACCATGTAGGTTTGTGCACATGATTACAGTGTGCACATATGTATGTGTAACATCAATGTGTGAATACAAACACACTTTCCTAGCAAAAAGAACTAGACCAATTGTGCTTAGGCTGCTCAAGGCATCAATCCTTGATTTTTTCAGGATTTCATTCTAGTCCATTGTAGAGAGAAGCATTAGGCCTGAGTAAGTTCTTAAAAGGCTTAAGAAAAAAGAAATAGGGAGAAGAATCCTCGATGGGTGGGATTCCCTAATGTCACCTCCCGTATTCCTGCCTATTGAAGAAGAAAATTTTTTGGTGGGAATTGGGGGCCTTCAGTAGTGAAGATAGAGATTACGTCAGGATTTTGATTCTGATTACTGTCGGATATATAGGTGTGACATCCCTAGATTAACTTACTCAAAATATTATCTGCTTTGGCTCGTCCTATCCCGAGCCTCATGGTTTTATTCTTTTTGCTGTATCGGCATGCACTTTTCCAGGAGGTTAGCCATTCTGGTAATACTCTAGTTTGGGTTTGCTTAATCTTAGAGTTCCAAAGCAAAGCTTGCTATTATATCAAAAGGCACCTCCGTAAATTAATTTCAGTTTTCACACATACACATATATATTCCAAAATCGCTCTCCTTTTATTCGGTGCATAGGTTGGTTTATTCCTACCCTTTCGCCATCCTAGAAGCCTACTAGGAACTGCTCCTTGTGTAAGCCCTTTGGTCCCAATGATCACTCTCCGCCCTCGTCAAACCGGGTCGTTACAATAAATATTGTAGCCTCCCATCCATACTTGAAGTGAGAAGGCTAGCTGGCTGTGCTTACGCGCAAGTCCATCCGCCGACTGCCGGTTCTACCCCGATTGATGGACTTGGTCAATTATAGAGAGAAGCGTGACCCAGCCGAGCAAACTCGACTCCGCTATTTATGTCGCCCCTCGTCCCTCATTTCTGTCTCAACCATTCCCAACTCTCTCTCTCTCTCCGCACTGCTTCTCGTCTTCTTGGTTCTCTCTCCATTAAAGAAAGCAATCATTTTATGATCTTCTAGGTCAGTTTTCTTTTGCTCCCTCCCCCACTCTCTTACTCAAAAGTCGAAACCTCTTTAAATTCTCCAAAACCATCCTCAAGCGCAGGCATGGTGTCTCCACCACCATCCTCAAGCTCAGACATGGTGTCTCCAACGCCATCCTCAGGCACAGACACGGTGGTCTGTACTCTGGTGATAACCATCAACTCGGTCGTGGGCCTCAAGGCCCACGATGTCTACCTTGTCGTCTCTCTCGCCGGCGACCAGAAGCAGCACACCCCCGTCCACAAGAAAGGCAGCATGAACCCCTGGTCAGGCCACACCTTCGTCTTCACCGTTGACAAGGCCGCAGTTCCCACCGGCTGCCTCAAGTTCAAGGTCATGGCCAAGCGCACCCTCTTCCCCGATGTGGACGTCGGTGAGGTTGATGTGCGGGTAGGGAATCTGCTCTTGAATGGCAGTGCCGGCAACCTGAACCGAAGGTGCTGAGCCACGAAGTGAGGTTTTCGTCTGAGGAGACCGAGGCCGTTCTCAAATTTTCTTACCAGTTCAGCGGGCGGTTCCCCGTCGATGTGCCCCCAGTGGATGAGACTGTCAAGGATTATGCAGATGCAGTAGTGCTGCCTGCCTCAAATACGGACGCGGCGCACATGCCACCTTTGACTGTGGCAGCGCAGTACCCTCAGACAGCATATCAGCCGAACGCCACGCCCAATTATCCAGCGGCGCACCCGGCAAATGAGACGGTTGAGGGTTATGCAGCTGCAGTGGCAACGCTTGCCTCAAATACGGCTGCGGCACACATGCCACCTTTGACCATGGCAACGCAGTACCCTCAGACGGCATATCAGTCGACTGCCATGCCCAATTATCCATCGGCGCACCTGGCAAACGAGACGGTCACCGGTTATGCACCTGCAGCAGCATCGCCTGCCTCGAATACAGCTGCCACGCACATGCCACCTTTGAACGTGGCAGCCCAGTACCCTCAGACGGCATATCAGCCGAACGCCATGACCAATCATCCGTCGGTGCCCCCGACGGTGATGAACGCAGACGGGACAGTCAGGGGTTATCTAGTTGCACCAGCGCTGCCTGCCGCGTACCCATCACCAATGCCTGGGGCAGCACCGTATTCCCAGATGGCAAATCTGCCGAACGCGGTGCCCACATATTTTTATCCGCCGCCAGCAAACGTGCATCCCCAGGCAGGACAAGGGTACGCAGCCCCAACGCAGCATGCTGGCGGGAACTTTGTGCAGAGGATGATGAACAGGGTCGCCGTAGACGTGATATCGGATGTGTTTGATCAGTTAATGACACCGGATACTGGTTTTGATATGTAAACGAGTTTTATTGTTTTTCTTCAGCTGGTTTTGATAGAGTCAGTTTCCTTTTTCTTTTTTTTGGATGGTAAACGAGTCAGTTAAGTTCACTGGATATGCATTTGTTTTCACTTAGGATGTAAGTTTGGTTTGAGTTCTGTGTCGATTTGTTTAGTTTGGTTTATTTGAGGAAAGTTTGTCAGATTTCTTATTGTGCTTATAATAAGACGAGATTGATGTTGTTGAGCGATTGAGATTTAAATTTTTTTACTCTGGTAGTATGTTGGTGTGACCTATTGCCTTTTTCTTCTCTATGTCAATTAGAACCGGATAGTTTTTTTTTTTTTTTTTTTTTTGCCATTAGAAAATGAAAATTTTTTCAACACTATTTATTGCGCTAACATGTACCTGGCTTTCTTTGCCTATAAAGTTAAAAAGGTGTCAAGAATCCCAGATAAATCTATTTATTAAGCGACTTTGGACTACTTTGAGCACGAGACCACTTGTCGTGGCATCCAGTTTGGTCATGCTAAATCACATTATAAATGATTATTAGTGAGAATAATTATCATTTAATAGTTGATAGTTTCATGTTTGGGGTGTTGGTTAGATCGACTAATATTGTGCTCATTCTCTAGTCAATAAGGGTGCGTTTGGTAACATTTCTGTTCTGAGGATAATTTCTTTTGAGAAATAATCATTTTTTATTTATACTCCCTGGAACAATTTCTGAGTAAAACAACGCATTTGGTAACTGCAAAAAAATTTCTATTCTTGGAATAGAAAAAAGATTAGAAATGTATTTGGTATTGACTAACAAAATTTTCATTCCTTTTCTTTTTCGATAGCACCGGTGATTGGCGATGACAAGTGGTGGCTAGCAACCGGCGGTGGGGGGCAGGGGTGGCAAGAGGCAAACAATGATCAACAATGGTCATAAGTAGTGTTGATCCAAGAAATAATTTTCTAGAAATTGTTCCTAAGAATAGGAAGCTATTTTTTTTTTTACTTTTCATTTCTATTCTAAATATATTTCCTGGAGCAACTTGCTATTCCGAGGAATAGAAATATTAGTGAACATCATCAAATGGATTTCTTTTTTTTTTTTTCTTATTCTAGGGAACAAAAGAGTAAAAGAACAGAAAAATTGGCAATTCGCCAAACACACCCTGAAGGAACCAAAAAGGAAAAATTCAATTCACCATTGAACAATTCAATGTACATATTATCAATACCCCACTAGCAAAAATATACGATGCCATAATTATTTTTGGGGCCATATATCAAATGCATTAAGGGATTCCCAAATACATCTCTAAGAAACAGTACGCGCCTCTGAAGGCAACGTGCAGGTTTATCCGAAACATTCCAAGCACCTGAAATTTGTACGTGAGAGGGAAAAAAAATTTTGGTCGGTTAGAGGAAAATTGAATGAGTATGAATATTTCCTTTCAAGTGATATGAAAAATTAGGGTTTCAACCCCAAAAAGAAAATGAAAAAGGTAAGAGCCAAGGACAGGAGACTAGAGAAGATTAAATATGATATCGATGATTCATCTTGAATATCGATAATTCATCTCTTTTCTTGCAACAACCGTCAAATCAAGAAAATATTTCGCCCCAGGCAAAGCAAGTGGGCTAAGTTTAGTACATTAAATTAGTTAATTACGCCACGCATTTATCAAATAACCTCAATCCTTGTCCTGATAGCCTCCAATGTCAGGGATGACGGAACGCTTTTTCAGTCGCGACTAGTCTACAGCATGATTTTTTTTTTCTTTTTTTCTATTGGACAACCTAATTTGCAACAGACTAATCGATACAATCCCCGAACATCTTGCCCAGTTCAGAATTCTCAAGATTCCGTGAGTCTCTTATTTACTTCTCATTATATATATTTTTTAATTTCCTCGTGTGAAATAAGATGTTCTTCTTTCATGTCGTAAATCTCACTTCTTTGAATTGAAACTTGTTGTGCAGTGATCTGAGGAAGCTTTGCTCGTACGAAATAAATAACTCCTCGAACATTTGCTTCTCATTAGTACACTTAATCATTATAGCTGCATTTGATAGTTAGGATAAAATTCAAAATATGATAAAATTTATCTTATCCTAGGTTTGGTGCATGCTCAAGACAGGATAAAGTCGGATATAAAGGGGATATAAGTGATATTAAATTATTCCATAAGAAAAGTGGGATAAAAGTAGATAGAGTTTTTAACATCTGTAATAGGAATGTTATTTTTTTCTTAATTAAAAAATTTCTTAAGTTAACAAAAATTAAAATTCATAAATAATATTTATATTCTAATATAAGAAATTCAAAATAAAAAAATAACAATTTAGTTATTTTAATTTAATCTTATTTTTATTTATATATTCTAATTTAATTGTATTTTATAATATAAATCCAATATATAAATATAATTATATATTCATATTTATTACATACTTTAGGTATATTAGTACGATTTGCTATTTAATAAAATTTTATTAGAGAATGATGGAAGGGGAAAAAAGAAATAAAAATAAATAAATTTTAGAAAGAGAGGAAAATAAAATAAAAAAGCAAAATAAAAAGTAGGCAAAAGTGTTGTGAGATATTTTACCATCTTCATTTGTAAATTTTTGTTTCATTTATACTAATATACCATTTATACCGAACAATGTACATGATATGATGTGAATATATTCAATTTTACTGCTGCAATCATTAAATAGTTGATAGGATATAGCAAAATCCCTAAATTTCATATTATGTCTTATCCTGGCTAGAAATTTGGATTACCAAACGTAGTTTATGCATATTGTATGGCCTTAATAAAGGGAAAACAACACAACCAAATATTTTCAAAAACTTGTAATTCGGTTGCTGATGGAAAAGTGTTTAAAAAGGTGAATTTTGTTTAAGAGTAGTGTGGGTAGTTAATAAGTAAATCGTGGTTTCAAAAGCGTAAGGTCAATACTTAAGAGGAAGAGATGCATGGGTCAATAATGTAAAGCCAATATCAACAATTTGACGAATTTTTGCCTCACCTACTCCATTTTGCTCATGAGTGTGTGGACATGCTACATGATGGAGAATTCCATATTTAAAAAAAAAAATTATTTGGGTTTTTGTATTTCCAACCCTAATCAGACTACACGGCCTTGATGGATTTTTCAAATTGTTTCTTAGCCATTGTTTTGACTTTTTGGAAAATGGAAGGGACCAAAGACTGATTTTCAATAGGACAGTACCAAGTATTTTTGGAAAAAACATCAACAAATACAACGAAATACTTATAACTGGAAACGGAATCAATTGGAGCAAGTCCTCATGCATCAATAAAAATTAAATCAGGAGGTGCTTTACTAATGCTATGAGTGGGGCGTAGGGGGTTTTATGAGATTTGCTTAACAAACAGGAAGCACATTTGTTGAAATCAAATGTAGAACATGGCAAATTATTTGAATGAATCAAAGAGCAAACTTTGCTTTGCTGGGGATGACCCATTCGAGCGTGCCAAGCAGTGGCAACGGCAAAAGTATCAAGTGAGATGACGTTGGCGGATGGAGATGTGGTATGAAGACCCGACAGCTGGTATAGTCCATCCTTAAGCGAACCTTGAAGTAGTGGTGTTCTGCTCTTCAAATCCTTCACAATAAAGGGGAATTAATGAAACTCAACAAAGCAGTTGTTATCACGTGTAAAATTGTGTATGAAAAGCAAATTTTGTGTAATGGTAGGGACACGAAGGATATTTGAGAAATTGAAATATTTGTTAATAGGGGATTTAAGAGTGGAAGAACCGACATTAACAATCTCTAAATCCACTCCATTACCTATAAGGAGAGTTTCATTACCATTATGTGGTATAGAGATCTGTAGATTGGCAATATTAGGCGTCACATAGTGAGCAGCAGTACTATCCAGAAACTAGTCTTGCTGCGATAGGGTAAGAAGAATCCCACCCATATTAGCAGTGGATTGAGGTGCGATGTTGTTAGACTGTGAACACCTGAAATAACATCTTGCAGTCGTATGGTTATATTTCTAACAAATTTGACATCTATCTTTCCTATTTTTTGACCGATTGCCTGGGTTTCATTATTGTGTCGATTGCCTTGCCAACAGTAGTGAGGGTTTTGGGTGGTAGATAGTTGGAATTTGGAAATCAATTGTGATTGAGTGGTAGGGGTGGATGATGAAGGGGTGTAAGTTGTACCATTTTCCTCTATAGGCAACGTGACAAACTTTATTTGGAGCTTATGATTGAGGAGCAATTGACAGAGTTCAGGAAAGGTAATCGGATCAGGTTTTGTAGCCAAGGCAGCAATAATGTCAGAAAAATCAAAACCAAGATTACTAAAGATAATGGCATTTAAATCTTCATTCCCTAGAGGGCGATTGGCAGCAACTAATTCATCTAAAATGTACTTTACCTCACGGAGATAAGTTGAGACAGATTTGTCACCTTTGGACGTATTCTGGAGTTGCTTATGAAGCTGAAGAATGCTTGTATGCGATAGAGATCCAAAGGCAGTTTGTAGAGCCTTCCAGACATCAGTCGCAGTAGTTAATCCAACTATATAAGTTAGGATATTAGGTGAAGGAGAAGATATCATCTAACTAAGAATAAGTTGGTCTTTACAAATATATTCATCATATGCAAGGTTCAGTATAGCAGTAGTTGAGCCTATGGGAATGATGGTTGGAGTGGGACAGATAATGGTACCGTCAAGGTACCCCATTAAGGATTAACTATGTAGCAATAGAAATAACTGGGTTTCTATAATAGAAAGTTATCGACAGAAAGTTTAAGGCAAAGGTGGTGCTGCACAGCTAGAGTAGAGGTGGGAAATGACATCATAAATAGGAGAGGTAAAAAAAAAATGAAGAGGAAGAAAGAATAGCGGAGGTATTTCCAAGGATTCTACTAGTGCTCTAATACCATGTAAAAATTTAGACTCTAAAGTTAGAGCATAAGTTTCTCATATCCTTCAACTCTAGGATAGTATTTGTATTTATAGAGTTTATCTCCAATAATTACATGGACTAATTCAAAATATTTTAAATTTTAAATTAGTCCGTTACAATTTTAACTATAGTAATAATTAAATGAGATAAGAATTGACTAATTCAGATATTTTGAATTAGTTCGTTACAGTAATAATTATATCAATAACTACATGAAATTAGAATATATAGTAATAATTAAAGTTTGAATTTGAACTAATCATGTGCTCTTATTCTTAACACCGGACATCGGGAAAAAACCCATCATTGTATTCAGCGTTATTAACTAAATCCAACCTATTCAATATCACGTCAAAGATGACCCCGCTCATCAATCTTTACGCGAGGTTCCCGCCAACATGCAGATGTGAGGCTACATGCCCGTATCCAACCGGGGGAATGCATGTATGCCAACTAGGGGTGATCAAGTCCAAAGTAAGTAGGGTCCATACTTAAAATTTGTACTCGATCATGTTATAATCGGTTTCCCTTTTTTGGACCCTGTACCCTACCCTATTTGCACTGAACCCTGTTTTGGACACGACCCTATTTTTCCGATTTGAGAATAGAGTGTACTTTGTTTTCCATTGGAACCTATTTTGGGTAGCTGTCTCGCAACGGTGAGTGTCTGGTCTGAGTTTGGTTTGATGGCTGAACAGTGAGCAAAGACCATGAGCAACAAGCAACAATCGGCGGCAATGAACAGAAGCAATCGTCAGGGCCAAGAAGATGCTTGCTTAGGGATAAATCGGGAGCCAATATCATGTAGCCCACTTGCCTTCGCTCAACTTACCTCTTTTGCCGCCCCTCCTCCACCACCCTCCTCCCATCTCCTCCAACGCCTCCTCCACCCGATCCAAATCTAGTTTGGTTTAACCATATTTGGTCTAGCTGCCCAGCATCCTCCTCCCACCTCTGACTCCGCCCCACCTCCTCTGTAACCCAGCTTCCAGATTTGGTTAAGCCCCAACCCCATCTCTGATCCAGATCTGGTGGTCTGACTGCCCAACCTCCTCCTCCCACCTCCACCTCCGCCCTGCCTCCTAAGTAGCCCAGCTTCCGGATATGGTCTGGCCTTGACCCCGTCTCCAATCCAGATTTGGTTTGGTTTAAATAGTATTGGTTTGGCCCCCGCGTAGCCACCTCCTCCAGCCTCAACCTCCGCCCGGCCTCGTCCACTACCCAACCTCATCGCCGCTTCTTCCCCCCCCCCCACCTCTCGCTCTAGATCTAGCCGCTCCCTTCACTTGCTCCTCCCACCCCATCTCCTCCCCCGTCTCCTCCTCTTGCCGGAACAAGGGAGCTTGGCTTCTACTCCCCCAACGACAACTTGTTCTATGATTAAGACTTGATAGAGAGAGAGAGAGAGAGAGAGAGAGAGAGAGAGAGAGAGAGAGAGAGAGAGAGAGTGTTTTTTTTTTTTTAGTTAGGGTGGGTTTTTAATTTCTTTTTTTTTTTTTTTAAGAAAACCTCTTTTTTTAGTTAGGGTGGATTTTTAATTTTTTTTTTTTTTTTTGTTTTGTTTTAAGAAAACCAGTTCAAGTGGGTTTCTACTTGGAACCCGTTCCCGGACCGGTTTCCAAAAACTAGAACCATTTCCAATACCAATTTCCCCGGAAACTAGTTCTCGACCCTATTTTTTAGTGGTCTAGTCCGGTTCCCAGGTAAACCTGGTCTGGTTGCACACCCCTAATGCCAACGACGGATAACCATGTGGTGGTGCAGCGTTCGTTGCATAGGGCATTGGTGATGGGTATGTTGTAGTTGGGTATCCCACAAACGGCAAATAACCATAATTGGAGGCAGCGTTGGGTGGATATCCCCATTTCGCCTAGGAGAAATCCGCTAGTTGATATGCCCCCAGCGAGTGTCCCATTGACGGATACATCGCCAATGGATACCTTGATAGCGACAACGCTATCCCAGTTGTTGGCGGGTGCGCAACAGCCGAATTTGAGGCAGGTGGTGCCCTTATAGCCAGAAAATCTGTGAGTTGGCTCTCCCGCCTTCTTCGCTGGCGGGGGTAGTAACTCACGGTAAAATTGGAGAATGCCCTTGGTCTACCCAAATGACGACCTCACTTCGTACCTCAGCACCTTCAACGTTCATGAGCAGATCCCTAATCGGCACATCAACCTGGCTGGCGTCTTTGTCGCTTCATAATGTGCGCTTGGCCTTCTTGTTCTTGAACTTGCGGCAGCAAGAGGGAGTCCTGGCCTCGTCGATGGTGAAGACGAAGGCATGGCTCAAGCAGGAGTTCGTGCTGTCGTCCTCATTGACGCGGGTGTGCTTCTTCTACTTGCTCTCATTGCTGGGGAGAGAGATAACAAGGTAGACATAGTCGACTGAGATCATAGTTATCTTCAGAGTCGACGATTCCATGTCTACGCTTGAGGATGGTTTTGGAGAACTTGAAGAGGTCTCTCCTCCCATTTTTGTGTTCTATCAAACCACAGCCCATAGCTGACGACTCCACCGTCGACCGAGATCACTTAGTATGTAAGTTTGGTAGATTCTTTTTTCTTTTTTTTTTTGATCTGACAAGGAAAGAGAGAATTTTTTTTAATAGGAAGAGAGAGGTTGAAAGAGACGTTTTTTTTTCGTTAGTCAACTACCATCGAGCAATCTAGGAAAATGGACCCTATTCATTTATTTTAGAAATAAAAGTAATATAAGTCTTAAAACATGTCATAAAAATACATTTGAATCCTAAAACTTTCAAAAAATTCAATTAAGTCCTAAGACTTATCATGAATATGCAATTAAGTAGTTCTAAAACTCCTCCTGTTGATTACACTTTTTAAAAATTTTAGAGCTAGATTGTATTTTTGTATCAAGTTTTAGGACTTGAGTTTTACTTCTGTTAGGGTCTGAATAGATATCGTGAGTTTCAATTGAGCCTGGAGCCCTCACTTGCTGTTGGTAAGCAAGGAGGGGCATTATTGTATCGTGGGGGGTAAGACCCATAGTTTGATGAGCATCTTTTTCTTCTCTCCCGATCATTCCACTGGTAGGCAATTGATTTTAGCTAATAGTTAATTTTTTTCTTATTTTTATCGATTTTACTCTAACTCTCATCATTAAATTTTTTATTCACCTTTTTATAGAGCATGTGAATTGAAATCTTTACTCAAAATTAAATTATTTCTATTTCAATCCCCTTTAAGGTAGAGATTTAAATCCCTCCTTTTTCAAATGGAAAGCACGGCACCACTGGCCAATCTGCGCTGCGTAAGATTAGTCAAGAAAGAGGACGGTGGAGCGACGTCGCTTTGATGGCGACGTCGTCAAGTGGGGTCCTACGGACACCAGCAATATGCCTAAAGGAAGTCAAGTCGTTTTGGGGGGTCCACAAATTATTAACGAAGTCCAAGTGGGCCAGTGTCAGTCGATGGGATGGTAGCTTAAGCAAAATCCGGGATTGGTAGACGGTGGTGAAATACGCGATAAATAGTTTATGTTGTCGCATGCTTTGGAAGGCCCAAAAGTCAAGGTCTTCGCAGGTTTACCAATATAAACAGTGACGTGAATATTTTTTTTATTTTTTTAAATTGCAAAAGATGATAATATATAGTCAAAAAATGACTGTATTGATCACATAAGCATACATGTTTATGTCATGGATATTTGTAAATCCTAACTAAGTTGGGTCTTGTTCATACTTACTTGGATTATAGAATATTCATCTCTATGTCATAAACACCAACCACTTAGAAAGTCGTAGTTTTTATAACCTAAGGAGCCATGAGCGTGTTTTGACACTTAGAAGTCTATGGAATACCTTACAACAATGATGAGCTAATTAAGTATTGGCCTTTGACCTCTATAAGGGATTTTTGAGCTAAAGCGGTTTGCATGCAATTGGTGAGATTAAAATGAGTGACCTCCGATTTCCAAGTTGAAATTATCGCAAAAACTTTTAAAAGCCATTTTTAAATCAGCCTTTTGCTAATTAATTTCACAAAAGCTTTTTGTTTTGCATTAAATTAATAAGAAAGAATATGAATGCAATTCAAAAGTGAGCTAAATCTCTCACGCATAAATCACGATTCTTTAAATATTTGATACTTTTCAAGTTAAATCATCTTTCTTTTTAGATAATTAAATTAAATCATTCTTATTTGGCACAATAATTAAGTTTATATTCTTATATAGATTGGATTTCCCTAAACATATTTTTATTTTTCCATACGCAAAACATGCACCCTTTAATTTTTACAATATTTTTTTCTATTATTATGAGAATAACAAATTTTTTTTCAGACCATAAAAATTCAAATAACAAATAATTATAAATTACTGTTGAGTCACTCTTTCAAGAATTTGTCGCTCCTATTATTCTCATGGTAGCCCAAACCGTTGTTCTAGCAAAATTCATGAACAATTAATATTTCCCCATGGCTCAACAACATCTATCTCATCTTTGATTGAAGCACAGTAAGAAACTAACAAACTTTCTTCAAATAAACCAAATTTAACAAATCGATACATAACTCAAACCAAACTTACATGATAAGTGAAAACATAAACGTATGCAATGAACTCATTTAGTGAATATGTGCAACAAAATATGCATCTGAGAAAAAGGCACGAAATGCAAGAAAAGGCAGAGGAAAGGAAACGCCAAGAGAACTCATTTTACTCAAGAACGGGCATCAGGAATAAAACCCGTCGTCGGGTCCGGAGTCATTGACTGAGCCCAACATATTCACCAAAACCTCTGCAGCTGCCCCGGTGATCACCCTCTGCAGGAAGTTCCCGGCGGCCTGCGGCCATGGGGCTGCATATCCGTACCCTGCCGGGGTGTGTGCGCGTGCCAGCGGCCCATAACCATATGCGGGCGGGGCGGGCTGAGTGTACTGCGCTGCCCACGGCAGTGGTGGCGGGTACGCAGCAGGCGGTGGTGGAGCTGGGTACCCCTGTCCTTCCAGGGCATGCATGTGTGCCGGTGGCCCATAACCATTCGTGGGCGCACCGTTCAGCACATATGCTGCCTGAGGGTTCGGCGCTGCCCCGGTCATTGGCGGTGGGTACATGGCAGGCGGCGATCGGACTGGGTACCCGTGTCCTGCCGGGGGATGCCATTGTGCTGGCGGCCCATAACTATATGTGGGCGCGGCGTACAGCAGATATGCCGCCTGAGGGTTCCACGCTGCCCCTGGCATTGGTGGCGGGTACGCGGCAGGTGGCGTTGGGGCTGGGCACCCGCGTCCTGCCGGGCAGTGCACGTGTGCCGGCAGCCCGTAACCATTCGTGGGCGCGGCGGCGTTCAGCAGATATGCTGCCTGAGGGTTTGGCACTGCCCCGGTCATGGGTGGTGGGTGCGCGGCAGGCGGCGGTGGGGCTGGGTACCCGTATCCTGCTGGGGGATGCACGTGTGCCGGTGGCCCATAACCCCATGTGGGCAGCAGATGTGCTGTCTTGTCCTCGTTCATTGCCAGCGGGGGCGCCGTGACGGGGAGCCGCTTCCCAGACGGCGACAGCACTCTGCGGCTTGGCACCTTCGTCTCGACGTCGCCGGCGATGATTGCTTTCTTAAATGGAGACGAGAAGCAGTGCGACAACACTCTGCGGCTTGGCACCTTCGTCTCGACGTCGCCGGCGATGATTGCTTTCTTAAATGGAGACGAGAAGCAGTGCACAGAGAGAGAAGAGAGAGAGAGACAGAAAGAGAGACAGACAGACAGAGACTTGGGACGGGGAAGAGAGCGATGGGGGCGATCAGGACATTAATTAATACACGGCAGAAATTTTGACTAGACAAGCTACTTCATTCCCACGGCCCACGCGTTCGTACGACAATGATATTAGGAATTCACGAATCATAAGAGTCAAAAAATAATATTGCTTGTTTAGTCTAAGGCTGTCCTGTCCTGGGGTCCAACAGCTTCTCCGTGTTTGCCTCTATAATTCCAATCATGTATGGTCTATATTGATCTAGACGTTTATCGACACAAACCCTAATCCTCCAAACAACTAGGTCGCGGACCAAGTGGGTAGCTCTGGCCCCGTCGACGCCACTGCGAGGATTCAATCCCATTTCGTTTGCTTCGCTGTTTCATCCCTATCAATGATATTTTCATAGTCCAACGACTCGCCATCGTAAATATCCCTAGCTTTGGTCCCAGCACTAAGGCCTGAGTTTACAAAGGTCATGGGCAAGTCCTCGCTGCTCAAGCTTGGGTTCGTAATTAATGAAAAGTTCATTCTTATAAAAATATTATAAAAAATTGAATTTTTAATTTTTTAATCTAATTTAATTATTTTTTTTTTCCTTTTTTTCTTTTCTTTTCTTTTCTTTCCTTTTCTTTTTGCTTCTTCCTCAACCAGTCACTAGTCATGGTAGTCGACAACTGGCCACAGATAAGGACAAGCTCACCTGATGCCGACCACGACAAGCTGGGCAAAGCTACCTAGCAAGCTTGTCCTCACCGGTGGCCAATTGCCGTCTGTCACCATGTTGAGGAAGAAGGAAAAAGAAAAGAAATTAAGGATTTGAATTTTTTTGGTAATTTTCTTCAAGAAAATAAAATCATATCTTTCATATTAAACAACAGAAAATTATTTTTTTAATTATTTTCAGATTTTAGTTAAATATAAAAAAATATCATCATTTTTTTGAAAAATATATTTCAAAAATACTACATTTTTGGCGACTCCTTATTTCGTGATTCTCATGATCGTGACAAGGGATGAAAGCTGCTTGCATCTAGGAATCTCGTACCGACAGACCAAAGATTTTGTCAGTCCAGTTGGGGCTAAAGCTAGGCCAAGTTCTCCTTAAAGGAAGTCGTTTTGGAGCTCCACCATGGGCCAAAATATGCGAAATAGTTTATGTCGTCGAAGCCTTTGGAAGGCCCAAAGGTCAAAGCTTTTTCGCAAATTTACTAATATAAGCAAAATCCGAAAATCGCTGACCAATTATCTCATGTAGCATAGCCGGCGCTGATGCTGGTGGATCATAGAATATACATCTCAATGTCATGGAACAAACTTAGAAAGTCGTAGTCTTTACAATATTAGGGCCACGAGTGCATTTCAATAACTTAGATGCCTGTGAAATCCGCTTACAACAATGATGAACCAATTAAGTCCCAGTCTTTGACTTGTGCAAGAGATCCTAAGCTAAAGCAGTTTGCAAGCAGTTTATGATATTAGGACTTTATTACCACAATATCATATTCAGCTATGCCGACCTTGAGATTTTTAAAAGTCATTTTAACATTGGCCTTTTACCAATAAATTTCGCAAAAGCTTGTGTTTTACATTAAATGCATAAGAATATGAACGGGATTCGAAAGTGAGCTAAATCTCTCTTAGGTAAATTACAATTCTTTAAATATTTGATACATTTCAAGTTAAATCATCTTTATTTTTGGGTATTAAATTAAATCATTCTCATTTTACACCCCGTAATTTTTACAATATTTCTTTTTGCTAACTGTTTCAATATCGTAAACTTTGGTAAGAAAATTTTAAGATATAGGAATAATTGTTATTAGAGAAATGATTATGACATAGTATTTAATTTATTGTGAGAATAATAATTTATTTTAAACCACAAAAAATCAAATAATAAATAATTATAAATTATTTTGCGGACCACTCCTTCAAAAATTTATGGTTTACAATAAGCTAATTACCCTTGTTATTTCTCCGTTGCTCAACAAATCAATCTCATCTTTGATTGAAGCACAATAAGAAATCTGACAAACTTTATTCTTCTTCTTTTTTTGGAGGGGGTTCGAAGACAAACTTTATTCAAATAAACCAAATATAGCAAATTGACACAGCTCAAACCAAACTTATATCCTAAGTGAAAACAAATGCATACCAAATATAGCAAATTGACACAGCTCAAACCAAACTCACATCCTAAGTGAAAACAAATGCATATGCAATGAACTTATTTCTGAGTGAATATGTACAACAAAATATGTATATGAGAAAAAGGCACGAAACACAAGAAAAGAAAGAGGAAAAGGAACACCAGGGAAACTCCCTTTACTCAAAACCAGGCATCGGGAAAAAAACCCGTTATCGGATCCGGGGTCGATAACTGATCCCGACATGTTCGCCAAAACCTCTGCGGCGGCCCCGGCGATCACCCTCTGCAGGAAGTTCCCGGCGGCCTGCGGCCATGAGGCTGCATATCCTTACCCTGCCGGGGTGTTCGTGCGTGCCGGCGGCCCATAACCATAAGTGGGCGGGGCGGGCTGAGTGTACTGCGCTGCCCAAAGCGGTGGTGGCGGGTACGCAGCAGGTGGCGGGGGGGCTGGGTACCCATGTCCTGCCGGGGCATGTACATGTGCCGGTGGCCCATAACCATATGTGGGCACGGCATTCAGTGGATATGCCTACTGAGGTTCGGCGCTGGCCCCGGCATTGGTGGCGGTTACATGGCAGGCGGCGCCGGTGCAGGTGGATAAGCAGTGGCTGTCTGTTCCTCGTTCATTGCCACCAGGGGGCGCCGCAACCGGGAGCCGCTTACCAAACTTGTACGAAATTTTGACTCAGCACCGTCGGCTCGTCGTCGCCGGCGATGATTGCTTTCTTCAATGGACACGGCGAGTGAGGAGGGGCGATATAAATAGCGGAGTCGAGTTTGCTCGGCTGGCTCACGCTTTTCTCTTTCATTGGCCACAACGAAATCCCGAACTTGTTCGGACAAGGCCCCTTGTCTCGTCTGGTTTTGCTCGAAAAATCGACCCAATTGGGTCAAGCACATTAATCAATGCAGATGCCATTGTCAAGACTAATGCAATCAGAATAAATAAAACCCTATTTTTTTTCCCTTACCTTTTGGCTAATAATTAAAGAAGTAAATGAAGCTGTATTTTATTTGACAAGTAGTGATCCGATGTTGTCCACACTAAAGCAATCACGATAAGTACAAATGCTTCCGTCATTTCCTGCAGAATCGGTCGTAAACTTCGGTCAATCCCGTTTCCTATCTTGGTTTTGCTCGTAGTTCCAGCCTTTTCGGGTATCGAATTGTCCACGGATGGCATTGAGAGGAGAACTGGATGAAAATCGGAACAATCGATGCGCTTGTTGTAAAGCAATGGGACATGTTTGGAGCGCACAACGGACCTCAGGCAACTTCACCCACCGTTCAATTGTCGCAGCATGTGTCCCTAGCAAATATTTCTCTTATTTATCTCTCATTTTTCATTGAATAGAGAATATGAAAGTACATAAACTTACAACTTGAATAGTTGCACATGGCAGAAATTATATTCCACGAGCAAAAGTAAACTTATTAAAAAAAGAGGAGGAGATAATATTTTATTTGGAGGAGATATTTTGACTAGACGAGCTAATTCATTCCCATGGCCCACGCTTTCGTATTCAATCGGTGGACATGATCTAAGCAAAACCTAAACAAGCTATTTCTTTATTCACGAATCATGAAAATCATAAAATAATGATGGCTTGTTTATTTAGGCTGTCCAGGGTCCGACCACTTTTACTTATTTGTTTAATTTTCTGGGTGGCGCCCGCTGAATTAAAAATCAAAATAAATAGGAAATAAGTGCATTAAAAGCCTTAAATTTATTAAAGCAATTTAGTTCTAAAACTTTTCAAAAATGCAATCAAGTACTAAAACTTATCGTGAAAATGCAATTAAGTCCTCAAACTTTCAAAAAGTGCAATCAAATCGTAAAATTTATCAAATTAGTCCAATCAAATCTTTTCCTTAATTGTATTTTTTGACATTGTTAAGATTCAACTGTACTTTCGTAACAAATTTTAGAACTTGATTGTAATTTTTGAAAATTTTATGATTTGATTGTACTTGCGTGATAAGTTTTAGAATTAAATTATATTTTTGAAAGTTTTAAGATTCAATTATATTTTTATAACAAATTTTAATATTTTTTGTGCACTCATCCAAATAAATATTATCCAACGGTGGCTATGACCGTTAATACACAAGTACTTTTCTTTCCTCCTCTTCGGTTGGTTTTTAAACTAAGCTAGGAAGAATGTGCTTGAGGATTGACAAGAAGTGGAACAACTAGAAGCGAGCGATGAGTGAATAATTTGATTACTTGGGTATTGGTTTGGTTATGTGTATATAGACTTCGGGAATTAACTCGGAATTTGAGACTCCATATTTGATATTAAATTGTGGCTTTGACTCTTCTTGAGAGGCTTTCAGAAAGGCCTAGTACCTTAAATAGCTCCAACTTTAGATTTAACCTCAACTCTACTCTAAACATTTTTTGTTTTCATTCAGCTTTAGGTATAGACCTTATTCTACCTTAAACTTTTTTTCTGTAGTATAAAAACTCCAATTTTAGATCAAATCTCAATTTTATCTTAAACTTTTTTTTTATCTCATAAAAAATCATCAATTTTATTTTGAGTCTCAAATCCGCCCTATTGACCTTTCGTTTTTGGAGGCCTCGGTAACAACCAAATTGATAATTTAATTATAAATATCGATCATCAATTTTTTTGTCAAGGCATCTAAAGTGCCACTTAACTATTAAATTTATATATATATATATATATATATATTAAATATAATCACCCTCACGATATTCCTCTAATTACACGAGTACCTAGTAGAGTCTTGTAATTAGTGGTGTCAGTTGCTAGGGTTATATTGCTAAATCTGCAAAAAGCTTGGCTTTCTAGTCTCCCCAAAGATTCGACAACATTAAACTATCTCTTTCCTAGGAAGCACCAACATTCTTCGGGAACCTTCATATCATATTGGGTACTCTGATACGTGTCCAATACTCTCGACACTTAATCAACACATGTCGGAAAATCTAGCTCCCTGGTCAACTTTCCCGACACTTCTCTACATTCGAGTTGGAATTCTGACGTTCGAGTTTCCGACATGCAATGTCACTTTCAAAAATTTTCAATAAATGAAGGGCCAAAATATATATATGTGAAATATTAAAAACAATAATAAAATTAATAAATGGGGAAACCTAGTCTTCTTTTCTCTTCTAACTCTCACTTCCCATGATATATAATTCAACCCCCATTTTTTTTTCTCCTCTTATGACACGTGTGACATGCAAGTCCAAATTGTGAATTGCTTGTGTTTTTCTCTTTAAGTTTTATGGATTATTGGAATAGAGTTAAATTTGTCAAATTGAAACAATGAATGATATTAATAAATAGCGAATTAATGTTTTTAATGTAAATTCATTCTAGACTTTTATTATTTATTTATTTATGTATTTATTTATTTATGAATTTGAATAAAATTAATTTGATTGAAATAATCATAAAAATAATATTTTATTATGTTTATATATAATATATATAATATATATATATTTAATATGTAACATGTCCCAAAATATCAAAATTCTCTATTTTTTAAGAAATAACGTGTCGACGTGTTGTGTCGCGTGTCGCGTACAAGTATTAATGCTACTTAGCCTCTCGCATATTATAGTTCACTAGTATCTTAAGGTATCAATCGAGAATGTACTATATTTACCAAGATTATGAATATACAACAGAAATAGAATATATTTAATTTGAAATTTCGTTTAACATGTGTTTGTACACGTCAATCAACAAAAGAAAACAAAAAGGAAAAAGAAAACATTAAAGCGAAATCTTAATCTTTAACCCCAAAATCGCGGAGATGAAAGGGAAAATAACCCCCCTCCTTTCGAGGAAGGAAAAAGCTCCTATGAGTTCTAATCGTATCCGTCTCTATAATTGCTCTGCACACTTATAAACACAACCCTAATTCCTAGATTATGAAGCGGAATGAAACAGCCGTTGTACAAAAGGTCCAAATAATTTAATTTTCTCCTGAAAACTAGGAAAGAATTGCTGTAAAGGGGATCGTGACGTTAGTAAAAATATTATCTTTGAAAAACTTCTTTGAGAGAAAATTACCAGAGAAATTCTAAACCTATTTTATGTATACATAAAATCACAACGGACAACTTTTTTTCAAAATTAACACAAACTTATCCATGTGAAATTTAGATATTGATTATTGTCATTAAATATAAGAGTTGTAGTAGGCTCGACGTAGTGTGAAACCTGCGTTGAAGAGAGTGTGTTGCTACTCATTAAATTGAGTCACGACTTAGATTCCTCGCTTGTAATGCATTTCGGTTCTCAAATATGACATGTTGGGCCAAGAAAGTATGAAAAATCACAGAAACCAAAAAATTGAAAACAAAATTCTGTGTGACATATCATAAGTAGATCATGCATTTTTCAACAACATATAAACTCATCTCAAATACATAAAAAGAAGAAGAAGAAAAATTCAGTGGTGTTAAATGTGCGTTGAAGAGAGTGTGTTGCTACTCATTAAACCGAGTCACGACTTAGATTCCTTTCTTGTAATGTGTTTTGGTTCTCAAATATGACGTGTTGGGCCAAGAAAGTATGAAAAATCACAAAAACCAAAAAAATCAAAAACAAAATTCCGCGTGACATATCATAAATAGATCATGCATTTTTCAACAACATAGAAACTCATCTCAAATACAAAAAAAAAAAAAATAGTACTCCGAAATGTCCTCGCTAATCGCATAAACCGATGAGTTCTTGAATTCAACATAAGAGACGTACTGAACCATGCTAAGAAGTTGGAGTTGTTTTGCCTCGAAAAAGGCGAATACGAAAGAGATGGTGTGATTTTGTTTTTGGTCGGTCACGAGTATTTCTACACTTTATAGCTCGGCAATTTAGGGAAATCCCATAAAACCGGGTGCTTTCTTAGCTACTTGCAGGTGGCCCAGTAACACTCTTTAACAAATTCTTTTGAAGAATTATACGAAAGTCATATGAAAATTTATATGTAAACAGTGCAACGTGATTTCGCTTATTTTGCCTTCAATAAAAGTCAAAGTGCACGCACTACAATATTTAAAATAAAAAAGCAAAAGAGAAAACATTGAGGTGCATTTGCCTTCGTTGTTTTAAAGCAATAACTATTTTTTTCTTTATCCTCATGTCATTTGTTAATTTTTTTAAAGGTCATCACCAAAAAAAAATGTGAGCTCATGTGTCCATATTTGTATATGGGAAGGATAGAAAGGTAACAACTCTTACAAATCAAAGATTTTAAAAAAGCAAAAACTAAAAAGTTAAAAGTCGAAAGGATTCAGGCATTTTGTCTTGTTGAATTCCTTCGCCAAATCCAAACATACACATATGAACAGTTTTAAAAACTTGTAGAGCCTAAAAAACTTGTAGAGCCCCCAGTTCCGTGAATTAATGCGGGCAACTTCAAGCAGAGACTCTAATGAAGTCCTTTCTGAGATCAGATGGCTTCGATGGTGGGTCGATGAAAGCTATTTGTCTCTTTCGACAATCAATTTACATCTATCGAAATTATCGGTGCTAAGGGCTGCTTGAGGTTGTGCGACCTCATACGACATGTTAACACCAAATTAAGGCTGCTGGTGACCGCCTGCCCTGAACTGACTCTAGCAAAGGTTTTGAGCCTTTTTTTTTGTAATAAAAGACAAAGTCCTTTGCAAGAATAATTTGTCCAAGCACTATTTTACCCAAAGTTGCTTTTAATAGACTTTTAAGTAACAATTTAACGAGCACAATTTATATTTCAAAAAACTCTTATAATTTAAAGTTCTTTACATTCTTCCAAAGACTTTAGCTAAAAATTCAATCATACATTTTTCAACAACATAGAAAATCATCTCAAATATTAAAAAATAAAAAAGAACTTTAGGCTTCGTTTGGTAACGTTCCAATTTCTTTGTTTTTTTGTTCTTTTGTTCCTCAAAATAGAAAAAAAACACAAATCCGTTTGGTAACACTAACTAATTTTTCTATTCCTCGAAATAAAAGTTGTTCTCGGGTATAAATTTGAAGTAAAAATGAGAAGTAGAAAAAATAGTTTTTTATTCTTGGAAACAATTTTTAGAAACAATTTCTTGGGTCATTACTTATAACCGACCTTCACCCACCGACCACGCCCATCGACCTCCTCCCGTCGGCTGTCAGCCATCAATCGCCGACCAAAGCCCGTCGATTGCCGGCCGTCAACCATCAACCACCACCCTTCACTGCATGATTGACAAACGGAAAACCAACGATCGACAACCGTCAACCCGGCAACCGATGATGGGTGGCGACCCAATGATTGGCAGCGGCGGCGGGCAGCAATAGCGACCGACGGCAACAAGCGATCGATGGTAGGTAACGGTCGCCACCCACCAACGCAATCGAGGAAAAAAGAAATAAAAGATTTTTGTCGGTATCAAATGCTTTTTTATTCTTTTTTATTTCGAGAATAAAAAAAATTTGTAATTACCAAACGCCTTAATTTACTTAAAAATTATTTCATGGAATAGAAATAAAAAAGAAAAAATTATTCTAAGAGTACAAATGTTATT
Organism: Corymbia calophylla; assembly: GCA_014182845.1. NCBI lineage: Eukaryota > Viridiplantae > Streptophyta > Magnoliopsida > Myrtales > Myrtaceae > Corymbia > Corymbia calophylla. Next base: position 16,756,927 of record CM024694.1, on the reverse strand, counting down.
AAACGCATTTTTAGTGTATTGATATGTCCTCGCTAATCTCATGAACCGATGAGTTGCTGAGTTCAACGCAACAGACGTACGGATCCATGCTAAAAAGTACGAGTTGTTTCGCCTCGGAAAAAGCGAACACGAAGGAGAGTGGTGTTTTTTTTTTTTTGTGTTTTTTTGGTCGGTTTCGTGTATCTTTAGACTTTAGAGCTCGGCAATATAGGAAAACCTCATAAACCCAAAAAACCAGGTGCTTTCTTAGCTAGTTACGGATGGCCCACTAACACTCTTTAACAAATTCTTTTGAAAAATTATACAGAATTCAAATAAAAATTTACAAGTAAACATTTGTAGGACATGATTTCACATATTTCATATTAAATAAAAGTCGAAGTGCACACGCTGTAATATTTAAAAAAAACAAAAGATAAAACATTGAGGTGCATTTGCCATACTTGTTTAAAAGCAATGACTACTTTTTTCTTTATTTTCACCTCATTCGTTTGATTTTCAAAAGGTCATCACAAAAAATATAAATGTGAGTTCACATGTCCATATTTGTATACAGGAAGGATTGAAAGGTAAACAACTCATGCAAATCTAAGATTTAGAAAAAGCAAAAACTAAAAAGTTGAAAGTTGAAAGGATTCAAGCAATTTGTCTCATCTGAATTCCGTCGCCGTATCCAGACGTACGCAGATGAACAGTTCAAAAAACTTGTAGAGTCCCTGACAAACTCCTTTCTAAAGTGAGATGGCTTCGGTAGCGGGTCGATGAAAATTATTTGTCCCTTTTGTCGATCAATTTGCATCTCCTGAAATTATCGAGATGGAATTATCACTTGGCGACATCGCAGAGGATTGCAAAGGATGGAGTTCATTTGTTATTCAGAGGAGGGAAATAGTAGCCACTGGCTAAGTCCCCAGCAATCATACGGGGTGATTTGATCCTTAGCTCGAAGCGGCTTTAATTAGATGACATGAAGAATCTGCCCGAGGATGACCTGGAATTGTCGCGCACACTTTCGTCAATGGGAGGGTTACCTCGTAGCTTCTCCAAAAGCACAATCATTCGGGGACATTTTTAATTATTTAATTTTAAATCCAAATATGGTTATAAATATACAAAGTAACAAAAAAGAGTAGGTTTTTAATTTTTCACTTTTTTTCTTATGGATAGATATAACAAAAGAATATGAGGGCGTTGACTAGAATTTTGAATGAAAATCTCCGAGGATCATTACTTTCTTAATATTTACGAAGATGACTTGGCTGCGTTTGGGAAAGGCTATCAGAAAAGGCTTGAGCATCCAAAGTCCTTTGAGCCAAAATATGGGCGTTTGGGAAAAATTTTAAAAACCCTGTTCAGCAAAAGTCAGCATTGAGAAGAGCCCTAGGCCTTGGCCTTTCAGCTTTTTCAGCGTGCCAGGCTAGGGTCAGTCATTTTTTTCTTCCCAAATTATCCTCGACAATTTTTTGATTTTACTGGGTCGGCCAGCATAGTTACACGTGGCTGCAAGGGGTCGGCAACATGACCCAAGCGATCATCGCTAAGGTCGCGCAACCTAGACGACCCTCACCAGGGTTGAGCGACCTCTGTGAGGGGTCGTGTGATCTTAACGCAACCCTTGATTGGGTCACATGACACTCGCTGAGGACTTCCTGAGGTTGTGCAACTTTTCGATTGCCGGCAGTTGCCTAACCTTCACCACTCTAGGAAAGGTTTTACTTCTTCTTTTTTCATTTTTAAATAAAAAATAAGAAAAGTCATTTGCAAGAATAATTTTTCCAAACACCATTTTACCCAAAATTGGTATTTAATGGACTTTTAAATTACAATTTAATAAACACAATTTATATTTCGAAATTTTTTTATAATTTAAAGTCCTTTGCATTCTCGTAAATACTTTCCCTAAAAGTCTAATTAAACGCAGCCATAGTCTTCCAATTGAGTCAAAAGATCCATTAGCTTTATTATTTTTTTACTTTTTTCTAAGTTACAAGGCAGCTGCATATTGCGCTGGACAACGTTAAATTATTTTTTTCTGTCTTTGGTCCAAGCAGGAGAACACCAATTTAGTTAAGGCTAATAAACCGGTTGCCATATTAGGAATATTACGAAATTTTCAGTGTCTTCATATACACCTTCCTAGATTATGTAATTAACGTCTCCTTAGTATTTAATAATTAAAGCGAATAATTTTTTTATGGAAACAATGTAGTGGGCTGAACTATAAATATCCTTTTCTAAAAGATAAAAGAGCGGTAACATCTTTAATTTTCAAAAGATGGGTCAAACAAATAGAATGATTAGAGCTCGGTGTTTGAGCAAGGTTTAATTCCTTTGCAATAAGGTGTTGAAGCTTATCTCAACACCTTATCTCATGGGTAAGATATAGTACTCTTTGACAATCTTAGGATCACGACATGAATAATCTACTTTTAATTCGATTGAATATGAGCTTAACATGATATCGCTTAAATACTGAAGTAGACCTATCCCATTGTATTATAGTAAGTATCTTTATCATCTTGGAATTTAGCCCAAAAATTAAAAAATGAGACGGGAGATGATCATTTCACCCGTTGTAGGTCGCACTTTTTAGCAAATTAGGCATTCCCCAGGTGAATTTCTTTATTGGTTTTTTCTTTTGTGGGTCACACCTTCCTTGTCTTCGTCCTTCTCTCTTCTCTCTTCTCTCTCTTCCAAGCAATTATCTCTCTCTTTGTTGCGGTTCCCACTTCCACGCTTTTTGGTAAAAGCGTGGGAGAGTCGGAGAAAGTCTGGGTTTTGAGGCGGCCTCTGGGGGGCAATATCTTGCCGAGGTAGCTCCTGTCACGCCTAAGATCTTTCTCTTTCTCTGAGGTGACAGCCACATTGCAGGAACAAGAATAAAATATGTGGGGGAAAACTAGTCTAATATACAACATAGATTTGGGAGCAAGAGGATTGCAACCAATGTGATGTTTAAAAAAAGGAATAATGCCACGAAAAATTCTAAACTTTGCTCCGTATGATATATTTATCCTAAAAAAATTTTTGTGACACAAAAAATCTCAAACTTTGCTTTGTGTGACACATTTACCCCAAACTTTGCCTCATGTGACACATTCACCTTAAACTTTTTTTGTGCCACCAAAAATCCTAAATTATGCCACTCGTGATAACTTTACCCTGAGCTATATTACTTACGACAAATTTACCCCAAAGTTTTTTGGGCTGAAGGGCATTTTCGTCATTTTTTATTTTTTTATTGAATAGAGGAAGCCGGTGAGGGCGGCCCAGGCCTGGGCAACCCTCGCCGGCATTAGGCAAGGGCGGCCCAGGCCTGGGCGACCCTCGTCGGCATCAGGCGAGGGCTAATTCGGCCTGGGCGACCCTCGCCAGCATCCGGCGAGGCTCAATCTGGCCTGGGCGACCCTCGCCCTCGCCTGGGTCGCCCTCGCCGGATCTGGCGAGGGCGACCTTCGCCTAAGTCGGGCAAGAGTGCCCTCACCCAGCGAGGCTCGGGCGGCCCTCGCCCGATCTGGCCTGGGCGGCCCTCGCCCAACGCCAGCAAGGGTCGCCCAGGCCTAGGCCGCCCTTGCCGGACTCTAGCACCGGCGAGGCCATCCTCGCCGGCTTCCTCCATTCAATAAAAAAATAAAAAATGACGAAAATGCCCTTCAGCCCAAAAAACTTTGGGGTAAATTTGTCGTAAGTAATATAATTCAAGGTAAAATTGTCACAAGTGGTATCATTTAGGGTTTTTGGTGGCACAAAAAAAAGTTTAAGGTAAATATGTCACACGGAGTAAAATTTGGGGTTTTTTGTGTCACAAAAAAAAATTTAGGGTAAATGTTTTACACATGATAAAGTTTAGGGTTTTTCGTGGCATTATCCCTTAAAAAAATCAAGGCAAAAGATAATCTCCTCACTTTTGATGGTTTGACCATCTATTTGAGATTTAAGATTAAAAGCGTCTCTTGAGCAGTTCGATGTAAAGTCTGAATGGTGTTGTTCTGAACTGCCTACATGGAATGACCCTGCGTAGAAGACAATAAAGTAGGCCTTTTGAAAATTTAAAGTAAAAAAATGCGCGGATATGAAACTGCATAGATTTCCTAGCAATTCAATTTTGTAGAGAAAATGCCACCATAATCAATTCTGTAAAAGCACAGAACTCAATCGAATGACGTTTTCTCGGTTTAATTGGTGGCTGTGCGACATATAGAAGCCCTTCTCTATTCAAAACCAACCCAATATGACATTGAGGAGGGATCCAACCATACTTTGCACAACCCCCAACAGAATTTACCAGCTAATATGTGAAAATGCATTTGGCATGCCCACTTGTTTTCCACTTTCGCAAAAACTTGAAACAAAATGGTAAAACATTTTAGTTATCCTACTGAAATAAGAAGAAAACTGAAATTTCTTGGGAAAAAATCATTCATCCTCTGAGTCTTAACCATAATTAGACTAACATTATGGGGAGATATCAAAATGTGCATTTTGAATGCCAAACATATTGCACAAAAGAAAGAGGTTAAAGGAAACCAATTCGGAGAAATTTTCAATGAAAAGAATACTCAAAAAAATCAAATGCATGCTCTATCTCAATAGGGACAAAGAAATTGGTAAGTTCAATAGTTAGAAGTTAATGGGATGATAAACCTTTTTTCACTTGGTGAAAGCAGAACTCTTTGGGATTGGACAAGATCCGCTTTTCTCTCACTCTTTCCCACAAAATTTTCGAAAACTTCAACTAACAAAATCCCCATAAGGAGAGAAACTCAGCAATGCCAAAACGCTTTTCTTCTTTCCATTCTTCTCCATAAAATTTTTAAAACTTCAACTAACAGAATCCCTATAAGGAGAAAAACTTAGCAATGACAAAACGCTGCACTAAAAATCCTCAAAAACATCAACTTTGATCGATTCAATAGTAAATAAGGAATGAATCAATATCCACCTTTCCTAGATGTAAAGAAAAAACATAAAGATAAAAAGAAGAAATTCAAGAGAAAAACCCCTTTAAACTTCATTGATCCATACCGCATTATCCAACATCCCGAATTTAATCAATTTATTCAGCTCCTACCATGAAAAATGGCTCAAAAACCATCTCAAACATCAAAGAAAAGAAAGTAGAAGGAGAGTGAAAGAGAGAAGGATGAAGACGAAGGAAAGTGAGATCCACAAAAGAATGACAGTAAGAGCCAATGAGTAAAATGGTCATAACATGTTAAGACTGCATTAGCTAAATTAAGAGTGAAAAAAGCTTGATCTTTTTTTGTTAGGAATGCATAGCAGAAGTCCGATACCTTCATCTGGGGAGATCTCCAAGAGAGAAGCTCAAGTCCGAGCCCATCAATATATCCAGTTGGACCCATCTTTACTCAAAAGTTTAAGCTAGTGAGTTATGGGCCAACTATGATATATTAACTGCTTCACACCACATCAATTTTTCGATGTGGGACTACTTCTCTAACACAATTCCCACGTATCTTAACATTTTTAACTTTGGTCAATAAGAACAAGTCGTGCTCGGAACGGTTGAACCCCAAACGCGTGATCGACTCCCATCAGGAAACGACACAGAAAACGAAGGGAAAGAATGAACCATCAAAAGTCAAAATATCTCCTCCTTTTTGCAATTTTCCTTTTGCCTTTTGAAAAAAAGTATACTTTGTGCACCTATTTTTCATCTTTTTGGTTCCCGAATTTCTTTGGCATCCCTGTGAGGAGGGAGTGGGTGTGAAGGGAGTCTAGTTGGCCCTTACCCATGATTCTCCTTCCAATTTTCATTTTTAATTATTTAATCTTTTAAACCCAAACATGGTAAGAAATCTACTATTTTACAAGAAGAATAGGATGTCTAATGTTATTTATTCCTAGAATGCCTTTGCCCAAGTTAGGTCGAACCTTGTCGGATTTAGGGAGGACTACCCTTGCTAGCCTTCGCCAAAGGACAACAAGGGCATCCTAACCATTGCTGAAACCTAGCGACCGATGGAGGGAGATATGGAAAAAAAAAAAGAGAAAGGAAAAGAAAATGAGAAAGAAAAAAGATTAAAAAATCTAATTTTTGAAACCGGTTTCATAAAACGTAAAATTTCTAGTCTTTTTCTCAACATTATTTTTTTCCTCTCTTTTTTTTTTCATCATTCTCTCCAACCTAGATTGGACACTTCACGACTTCCTCTCTCTTGCTCACGACTCATTCTCATCCTTTGTCATTTGCAGTTTGCCCTGGCTAGTTTGAGCCTCACACTCATCGCTCGTTCTTGACTCATCCTCACTATTTCGAGCCTCGCAACCCTCACTCATTTTTGACTCGTCCTCGTTCATCTTCTACCTTAAACTATTTTGTTGGTGATATTATTTTGCTATAAAAAAAAAGTGAAAAAAAGAAAAATAGATTATCGAGTAGACTCTACAACTGAACTGGAATAATGGGACAAGTTTTGTGGTCAGTTTAGGACAAACATGATAGGTTGTAGATTTTAAAACTTGGGAACCAATTCTATATAGGTAGATTTTGGATTCCAAATCCAAAAACTACCAATCCTGAAATCGATTAATCCCTAGTTGATACCATCATGTTCCAAGGAGGATGAATAATTCTCTATTTGTTTGTGTTTAAAGTTGGATGTAAAGATGGCTCCACATTGTAGTCAATCTTGAGTGAAAATGTACAAAAGGCCAAGATTAAATTAATCACAACGGGTTAATGCCGTAAAAAACTCTAAATTAGTATATCTATAATAAATTTATTTCAAAATAATTTCTTGTCAACAAAAAACCTCAAATTATTATACTTTTGATGCAAGGTTGGGGGTGACACGGTTGAGAGCAATTCGGCTGGATTTGATGATTTTTTTTTTCTTTTTGAGAAGTTTTTGAAGTTGAACATTAAACAAAAAAAGAGAGAGGAAGATTCATGGGTAAGGCCCTACAACATACCTTGGAACCGATTGACAAAATAGGTTCCAGGTTTAATATTACACAAGCTAAGTTCCAAAAACTAGGGAACTTATTCTAGAGGTCCTAAGATTTATAATTGATTTGACATAAATATAACAATTTAGGACTTTTTGTTAATACCAGCATTGTCTGCATCTATGACAAGTAAAACTTGCCTACAATGTTGATCCTTCCCCAGAGGGAGACTTGATTAGCATTCAGTAATAAACATATGGTTAATATGAGAAAAATCAATCATATTTTTATTGGTCGGAGAAAAAATCAATCAATTAAACAACACCAATGCGAAAGGAAAATGCCAGCGCAAATTTATATTCACAAAGATGAGTGTCAAAAGAAAAATTGACACTATAGATGCCTGACAGCTATCATATTTCTCACTTAATTTACTCAATAGCTGATGAGACAATGACAACCTTTGCTTCTGTCAGTGTTCACATTACATAGAGTTGACTCAGGACAAGTTTTAGCCGATGAGCTAAATCTAGAACATATTCATGCAAAAAGTTTAGCCATCACATTTTTATTCTCTTCATGTGTGAAAAACAGGGTAAAATGGACGAAACAGAACCCCCCCAAAAAAAATCTGGGGTAAAACCGTCGATATTGTGGTGAACAAAAAATAATAATAATAATTGTTCCCATATTGTAAAATTTTCTTTTTTCCAAAGTTTACAATATCGGAACAGTTAGCAAAATGAAATATTACAAAAATTAAAGGGCGCACATTTTGCGTGTGGAGAAATAACTATGTTTAGGGAGATTCAATCTAGTAAGGAATATAAACTTAATTATTGTGAAAAATAAGAATAATTTAATTTAATTACCCAAAAAGAAAGATGATTTAACTTGAAAAGTATCAAATTTTGAAACAATCGTGAACTATGTACGAGAGATTTAGTTCACTTTCGAATAACCACAAGCTTTTGTGAAATTTATTGGTGAAAGGATGATGTTAAAAAGACTTTTAAAAATCTCCAGCATAGCTGATTGTGATATTGCGATAATTTCAGCTTGGAAATTATAGATCACTCATTCTAGTTTGACAAACTCTGTGCAAACTGCTTTCGCTCAAATCAAAGGTCAATACTTAATTGGTTCATCATTGTTGTAAGGTGTTCCATGGACTCTAAGTTGTCAAAACATGGCCATGGCCCTTAGACCATAAAGACTCTGACTTTCTAAGTTTGTTTTGACATTGAGATGTATATTCTATAAGCCAAAATAACCATATCTAGACCAAACTTAGTCAGGATTTATGATATAGTCATTTTCTAACTAAATATGATCTTTCTCATTTTTTAAAAAAATAATAAAAATTATTTACGTTAATGTCGATTGTGTCACGTAAAATGATTAATGTCCACATCAGTAATTTTCGGATTTTATTTGTATTAGTAAATCTGCGAAAAGCTTGACTTTTAAGCCTCCCAAAGGATTCCACAACATTAATTATTTAGCACATATTTTAGCACCATCCACCTAATTTTGCTTAACTAGCGTCCCATTGACCCAGACTGACCCACGTGAACTTTGATCTATTGGAGGAGAGCCCAAGCGACTCCGTTTAAAGAGAAGCTGGACAGAGAAAAACTTTGGTCCGTCGGTGTGAAACTCCTAGATGCAAGTAGCTTTCATCCTATGTCACGATCATAAGATTCCTGAAATTAGGTTCCGTTTATTTTGCGATATATATAACATTTTAAAAAAATATTTTGCAAGAAAATAATATTTTATGTTGTTTAACTAAAACCTGAAAATTAATTAAGAAAGATTTTCCTCTGTTTCGTATAAAAAAATTTTGATTTTTTTTTCTTAAAGAAAAATACAAAATGTTTGAATTTTTTTTAATTATTTTTCTTTGATTTTTCCTTCTTTCATATTCAATCACCATGGAGGTGACCGGCTACAAGCGAGGACAAGCTCGCCCAAAGCCGGCCCAACGCCGACGAGCTAGGCGACGCCATTTATCTCCGATATCATAACAATATGTAATGGTCAATAAACAAAGCCAGCAACTTTTTCTGAGCACGGGTACAGAGCCCCATCGGTGGAAACTTACGATTTGGAAACGTGGATCACCCGAACATGTTTAGACATCCTTGAATACTTTGTTAATCTTGATGGTAAACCAAAGTTTGATGACGTAACTGCTGACGTCAAATGGTTATTGGCTATTTCTTTTTGATTTGTCTGCTCTAGTAATGCCCCATCTTAGTAAATTGCTTCATCAATATATGACCATTACAAATCAACACGATTGGCAAAAGCTTTGCATAGTTATCGAAATAGCTGTTCCATTTCTTGAATGATCACAACTATGTGTATGCATCTGGTTCAGGCTCGTTAAATGGGTGAGTTGGGTAAAAAATAATCCAACCCAAACTGACCGATTTAACCATTGACCCATTTACATTAAGACAAATTTAGCGATTCATACTAGACTTATATCTATATTTAGCAATTTTTTTTTTTTTCCTTAAATTGGTTGTCTCTAAAGACTGGGCTACTCCATAGACTGCCTCATTGAGTTAGTGAGGGAGCCATGAAGATTGATTCATGGGCAAAATGTGAAGGTGGTGGTGAAAGTCGAGGTTGGGCCCTCCATAAATCATGAAATGGGTTCAAGCTTTGGTTATTGATTGAGTATAGCTGATGTCTTAATATTTTGGGCTTCATAAAAGCCCAATTTACATTTCTCTCATAAAAAAAAAAAAACAAATATGTACTAATTCTGTTGAAAAAACTTCACAATATGTTTGGAAAATTGCCAAATCTTTCACAAGTGTTTATGATTCTAATGAAAGAATTTTCATATGATATTCTTAGAACAAATAGATTCAAATTTTGTTTTGAATATCATTAGACTCAAAGACTTATTTGCCTATTCAAGAAGTTCTGAATCTCTACATCCAAAAATATTGTTGTCTCGTAACAATTGAGTTACATAAAGACAATAGTTAGCTTGTGCAAGTATTGTCAAGATGACATACATCTTCGGACATTACGAGAAGTATTCAGATCTTAATAATCAATTTGGATAAGTGAAACACAATAGCTAGTACTTTGGCTTAGAATTCTTTCTATGATAATAGTGATTGTCTATCTATCCAAAAAGGATGAATACCAAAGTTTACCCAAAAAGAAAGATGATTTAACTTGAAAAGTATCAAATATTTAAAGAATCGTGATTTACGCGTGAGAGATTTAGCTCACTTTTGAATCACGCTAATATTCTTTCTTATTAATTTAATGTAAAACACAAAGCTTTGTGAAATTAATTAGCAAAAGGCTGATTTTAAAACGGCTTTTATAAGATATTGCAATAATCTCAATTTGGAAATCAGAGGTCACTCATTTTAATCTTATCAATTGCGTGCAAACCGCTTTTGTTCAAAAATCCCTTGCAGAGGTCAAAGGCCGATACTTAATTAGTTCATCATTGTTGTAAGGTATTCCATGGACCTTTAAGTGTCAAAACTCACCCATGGCCCCCTAGGTTATAAAGACTATGACTTTCTAAGTTGTCGGTATTTATAACATTGAGATGGATATTCTATAATTCAAATAACCATGAATAAGACCCAACTTAGTTAGGATTTACGAATATCCATGACATAAACATGTATGCTTATGTGATCAATATATTCATTTTTTGACTATATATTATCATCTTTTGCAATTTAAAAAAAAAAAAATTCATGTCACTGTTTATATTGGTAAACCTGAGAAGACCTTGACTTTTGGGCCTTCCAAAGGATGCGACAACATAAACTATTTATCGCATATTTTACCACCGTCCACCAATCCCAGATTTTGCTTAAGCTACCATCCCATCGACTGACACTGACCCACTTGGACTTCGTTAATAATTTGTGGGCCCCCCAAAACGACTTGACTTCCTTTTGGCATATTGCTGGTGTCCGTCGGACCCGCTTGACGACGTCGCCATCAAATATCTTAATCTCACCATACTTTTGCCTACTTTTTTTTATTTGCTTTTTTATTTTATTTTCCTTTTTTTTATAAAATTTATTTCTTTTTATTTCTTTTTCTCCCTTCCATAATTCTCTAATAAAATTTTATTAAATAGTAAATTATACTAATATACCTAAAGTATGTAATAAATATAAATTTATAATTATATTTATGTATTGGATTTATATTATAAAATAGAATTAAATTCGAATATATAAATAAAAATAAGATTAAATTAAAATAACTAAATTGTTATTTTTATTATTTTGAATTTCTTATATTAGAATTGAGATATTATTTATAAATTTTAATTTTTGTTAACTTAAGAAATTTGTTAATCAAGAAAAATAACTTTCCTATCACAAATGTTAAAAACTCTATCCACTTTTATCCCACATTTTCTATGGAATAATTTAATCTCGCCTATATCTCCTTTATATCCGATTTTATCCTATCTTTAGCAGGCACCAAATTTAGGATAAGATAAATTTTATCATATCTTAAATTTTATCATAACTACCAAACGCAGCCGTAATGATTAAGTGTACCGATGATAAGAAAATGTTCGAGGAGTTATTTATTTCATACGAGCAAAGCTTCCTCGGATCACTACACAACAAGTTTCAATTCAAAGAAGTGAGATTTACGACATGAAAGAAGAACATCTTATTTCATACAAGGAAATTAAAATATATATATAATGAGAAGTAAATAAGAGACTCACTGAATCTTGAGAATTCTGAACTGGGCAAGATGTTTGGGGATTGTATCGATTAGACGGTTGTTGCAACAAAAGAGATGAATTAACGATATTCGAGATGAATCATCAATATCATATGATTTTTCTCTATTCTCCTGTCCTTGGCTCTTACCTTTTTCATTTTCTTTTGGGGATTGAAACCCTAATTTTTCATATCACTTGAAAGGAAATATTCGTACTCATCCAATTTTCCTCTAACCGACCAAATTTTTTTCCCTCTCACGCACAAATTTCAGGAGCTTGGAATGTTTCGGATAAACCTGCACGTTGCCTTCAGAGGCGCGTACTGTTTCTTAGAGATGTATTTGGGAATCCCTTAATGCATTTGATATATGGCCCCAAAAATAATTAAGGCATTGTATATTTTTGCTAGTGGGGTATTCGATAATATGTGCATTGAATTGTTCAGTGGTGAATTGAATTTTTCCTTTTTGACCCCTTCAGGGTGTGCTTGGCAACTTACCAATTTTTCTGTTCTTTTGCTCTTTTGTTCCCTAGAATAGGGAAAAAAAGAAATCAGTTTGGTAATGTCTACTAATATTTATATTTCTCGGAATAAAAAGTTGTTTCAGGGAATAGATTTGGAATAGAAATGAAAAGTTAAAAAAAAAAAGTAGATTCTTATTCTTAGGAACAATTTCTAGAAAATTATTTCTTGGATCACCGCTACTCATGACCGCCGCCAATCATTGTTTGCCACTCGCCGCCCCTACCCCTCATCGCCGCCGATCATCACTAGTCGCTGCCGTTATTGAAAAAAGAAGGAATAAAAATTTTGTTAGTCGGTACCAAATAAATTTATAATCTTTTTCTATTCCAAGAATAGAAAATTTTTGCAGTTACCAAATGTGTTGTTTTACTTAGAAATTATTTCAAGGAGTAGAAATAGAAAATGATTATTTCTCAAAAGAAATTATTCCCAGAAACCGAAATGTTACTAAACGCACCTTTACTGACTAGAGAATGAGCACATATATTAATTGATCTATTTGACACCCCAAACGTGAAACTATCAAATATTAAATGATAATTATTCTCACTAATAATCATTTATAAAGTGATTTAGCATGACCAAACTGGATGCCATGACAAGTGGTCTCGTGCTCAAAGTAGTCCAAAGTCGCTTAATAAATAGATTTCTCGGGGATTCTTGATACCTTTTTAACTTTATTGGCAAAGAAAGGCAGGTACATGTTAGCGCAATAAATAGTGTTGAAAAAATTGTCATTTTCTAATGGCAAAAAAAAAAAGAGAAAAACTATCCGGTTCTAATTGACATAGAGAAGAAAAAGGCAATAGGTCACACCAACATACTACCACAGAGTAAAAAAAATTTAAATCTTAATCTCTCAACAACATCAATCTCATCTTAATACAAGCACAATAAGAAATCCGACAAACTTTCTTCAAATAAACCAAACTAAACAAATCGACACAGAACTCAAACCAAACTTACATCCTAAGTGAAAACAAATGCATATCCAATGAACTTAACTGACTCGTTTACCTTCCAAAAAAAAAAAAAGGAAACTGACTTTATCAAAACCAGCTGAAGAATAACAGAAAACTCTTTTACATATCAAAACCAGTATCGTGCCATTAACTGATCCCACACATCCGATATCGCGTCTACGGCCACCCTGCTCATCACCCTCTGCACAAAGTTCCCACCAGCATGCGGCGTTGGGGCTGCGTACGCTTGTCCTGCCTGGGGATGCACGTTTGCCGGCGGCGGATAAAAATAATTGGGCACCGCGTTCGGCAGATTTGCCATCTGGGATTTCGGTGCTGCCCCGGGCATTGGTGATGGGTATGTGGCAGGCGGCGCTGGTGCAACTAGATAACCCCTGACTGTCCCGTCTGTGTTCATCACCGTCGTGGGCACCGACGGATGATTGGGCATGGCGTTCGGCTGATATGCCGTCTGAGGGTACTGGGCTGCCACGTTCAAAGGTGGCATGTGCGTGGCAGCTGTATTCGAGGCAGGCGATGCTGCTGCAGGTGCATAACCGGTGACCGTCTCGTTTGCCAAGTGCGCCGATGGATAATTGGGCATGGCAATTGACTGATATGCCGTCTGAGGGTACTGCATTGCCACTGCAGCTGCATAACCCGCGACCGTCTCATTTTCCGGGTGCGCCGCTGGATAATTGGGCGTGGCGTTCGGCTGATTTGCTGTCTGAGGGTACTGTGCTGCCACAGTCAAAGGTGGCATGTGCGCCGCGTCCGTATTTGAGGCAGGCAACACCACTGCATCTGCATAATCCTTGACGGTCTCATCCACTGGGGGCACCTCGACGGGGAACCGCTCGCTGAACTGGTAAGAAAATTTGAGAACGGCCTCGCTCTCCTCAGACGACAACCTTACTTCGTCGCTCAGCACCTTCGGCTTCATGTTGCCGGCACCACCATTCAAGAGCAGATATCTGACCGGCACATCAACCTCACCGACGTCCTTATCGGGTAAGAGGGTGCGCCTGGCCATGATCTTGAACTTGAGGCAGCTGGTGGGAACTGCGGCCTTGTCAATGGTGAAGACGAAGGTGTGGCCTGACCAGGGGTTCATGCTTCCTTTCTTGTGGACGGGGGTGTGCTGCTTCTGGTCGCCGGCGAGAGAGACGACAAGATAGACATCGTGGGCCTTGAGGCCCACGACCGAGTTGATGGTTATCACCAGAGTATAGACCACCGTGTCTGTGCCTGAGGATGGTGTTGGAGACACCATGTCTGCGCTTGAGGATGATGTTGGAGACAACATGCCTGCGCTTGAGGATGGTTTTGGAGAATTTAAAGAGGTTTTGACTTTTGAGTAAGAGAGAGGGGGAGGGAGCAAAAGAAAACTGACCTAGAAAATCATAAAATGATCGCTTTCTTCAATGGAGAGAGAACCGAGGAGACGAGAGGCAGTGCGGAGAGAGAGACTTGGGAATGGCTGAGACGGAAACGAGGGACGAGGGGCGACATAAATAGCGGAGTCGAGTTTGCTCGGCTGGGTCACGCTTCTCTTTTTAATTGGCCAAGTCCATCAATCGGGGTAGAACCGGCAGTCGGTGGATGGACATGCGCGTAAGCACAGCCAGATAGCCTTCTCACTTCAGGTATGGATGGGAGCCTACTACATTTGTTGTAACGACCCGGTTCAATGAGGGCGAAGAGTGATTGCCGGGGCCAAAGGGCCTAGACAAGGAGCATTCCTAGCAGGTTCTAAGATGGTGAAAAGGTAAGAATGAACCAACCTATGCACCAAATAAAGGGAGAGCGATTTTGGAATATATATGTGTGTGAAAACTGAAATTAATTCACGGAGGTGCCTTTTGATATAATAGCAAGTTTTGCTTTGGAACTCTAAAGTTAAGCAAACCCAAACTAGAGCATTATCAGAATGGGTGACCTCCTAGAAAAGTGCCCACCGGTACGGTAAAAAGAATAAAACCGTGAGGCTTGGAATGGGACGAGGCAAAACAGACAAATATTTCGAGTGAGTTAATTCAGGGATGTTACATCTATATATTTGATGGTAATCAGAATCAAAATTCTGACATAATCTATCTTCACTACCGAAAGCCCCCAATTCCCACCAAAAAATTTTCTTCCTCGATAGATGGGAATATGGGAGGTGACATTAGGGAATCCCACGCATCGGGGATTCTTCTCCCTGTTTCTTTTTCCTTGAGTCTTTTAAGAACTTACTCAGGTTTAATGCTTCTCTATAATGGACTAGAATGAAATCCTTAAAAAATCAAGGATTGATGCCTTGAGCAGCCTAAGCACAATTGGTCTAGTTCTTTTTGCTAGGAAAGTGTGTTTGTATTCACACATTGATGTTACACATACATACGTGCACACTGTAATCGTGTGCATAAACCTACATGGTATCGAGGGACTTTGTATGGTTTGCTCCTCTTCCTCATGATCGATTATGAGTCATTCTTCTCCATGTACAATTTTTTCTTGAAAATGTCAAATCGATATATTAAATCGATAAACGCGTTTACGTTGAATCAATAAACGCAAACACAGAGTGTGAATGAGAAAAGGATGAACATTGTTTTTAGAGGACGAGTGAAATGTGCAATTATTAGTGAGGGGTAAATTTGGAAGGAAAAGAATCATTAAACCTAACAATAGCACTCCGAAAATGTTAGATATCAAGGTAAGTCTCTACCTACCCTGAATTTTCAATTCTGTTAAATGCTGGCACTTTTCCCAATCGGATTTAAACGTCAATTACTCAGTAAACGTGTTTAACATTACGCGCTCAGCTAATTAGATTGATCGGCAGTCGTTGGTAGAAGTTTTTATCGATTTTCAAGAACAAGTCGTACTTGGAAGGGTTGAGTGCCAAGGAAAGGAGAAAATGTTAGGTGGTCCCGGACCGTGAAATCAGTATAGTCTCCTACCATTCATGAAGCGGCATGCGGTGGTGTGGACCTGACGGGATGACAAAATATCACAAATCTACCCAATATTTTCTCGCAATATCTTGCCGAGGTAGTTCCTGTCACACCTATTATCTTTCTCTTTCTCTGAGATGACAGCCACGTTGCAGGAACAAGAATCAAATATGTGGGGGAAAAGTAGTCTAATATACAACATAGATTTGGGAGCAAGAGGATTGCAACCAATGTGATGTTTAAAAAAAATCAAGGCAAAAGATAAGCTCCTCACTTTTGATGGTTTGACCCTCTATTTGAGATTTAAGATTAAAAGCGTCTCTTGAGCACTTCCATGAAAAGTCTGAATGGTGTTGGTCTGAATTGCCTGCCTGGAATGACCCTGCGTAGAAGACAATAAAGTAGGCCTTCTGAAAATTTAAAGTAAAAAAATGCACGGATATGAAACTGCATAGATTTCCTAGCAATTCAATTTTGTAGAGAAAATGCCACCATAATCAATTCCGTGAAAGGACAGAACTCAATCGAATGATGTTTTCTCGGTTTAATTGGTGGCTGTGCGACATATAGAAGCCCTTCTCTATTCAAGACCAACCTGATACAATATTGAGGAGGGATCCAACCATACTTTGCACGACCCCAAATAGACTTTACCAACTAATATGTGAAAATGCATTTGGCATGCCCACTTGTTTTCCACTTTCGCAAAAACTTGAAACAAAATGGTAGAACATTTTAATCACCCTACTGAAATTAGAAGAAAACTGAAATTTCTTGGAAAAAAATAATTCATCCTCTGAGTCTTAACCATAATTAGACTAACATTATGGGGAGATATCAAAATGTGCATTTTGAAATCATTCTGCCAAACATATTGCAGAAAAGAAAGAGGTTAAAGGAAACCAATCCGGAGAAATTTTCAATGAAAAGAATACTAAAAAAAATCAAATGCATGCTCTATCTCAATAGGGACAAAGAAATTGGTAAGTTCAATAGTTAGAAGTTAATGGGATGATAAACCTTTTTTCACTTGGTGAAAGCAAAACCTTTGCGATTGGACAAGATCCGCTTTTCTCTCACTCTTTCCCACAAAATTTCGAAAACTTCAACTAACAAAATCCCCATAAGGAGAGAAACTCAGCAATGCCAAAACGCTTTTCTTCTTTAGGATTGAACAAGACGCACTTTTCTTCTTTCCATTCTTCTCCACAAAATTTTGAAAACTTCAACTAACAGAATCCCTATAAGGAGAAAAACTTGGCAATGACAAAAACGCTTCACTAAAGATCCTCAAAAGCATCGATTCAATAGTAAATAAGGAATTAATCAATATCCACTTTTTCTAGACATAAAGAGAGAGAGACATAAAAAGAAGAAATTGAAGAAAAAACCCTTTTAAACTTCATTGACCCGAACCACATTATCCAACATCCCGAATTTAATTAATTAATTCAGCACCTACCATGAAAAATGGCTCAAAAACCATCTCAAACATCAAAGAATAGAAAGAAGAAGGAGAGTGAAAGAGAGAAGGATGAAAAGAAGGAAAGTGAGACCCACAAAAGAATGACACTAAGAGAATGATGTTGAAAGGTGGGACCTACAATGAGTAAAATGGTCATAACATGTTGTTAAGACTGTATTAGCTAAATTACGAGTGAAAAAAGCTTGATCTTTTTTACTTTGGTCAATAAGAACAAGTCGTGCTCGGAACGGTTGAACCCCAAACGCGTTATCGACTCCCATCAGGAAACGACACAGAAAACGAAGGGAAAGAATGAACCCTCAAAAGTCAAAATATCTCCTCCTTTTTGCAATTTTCCTTTTGCCTTTTGAAAAAAAAATGTCTGCTTTGTGCACCTATTTTCCATCTTTTTAGTTCCCGAATTTCTTTGGCATCCTTGTGTGGAGGGAGTGGGTGTGAATGGAGTCTAGTTGGCCCTTACCCATGATTCTCCTTCCAATTTTCATTTTTAATTATTTAATCTTTTAAACCGAAATATGGTAAGAAATCTACTAATTTACAAGAAGAATAGGATATCTAATGTTATTTATTTCTGGAATGCCTTCGCCCAAGTTAGGTCGAACCTTGTCAGATTTAGGGAGGACTACCCTTGCTAGCCTTTGCCAAAGGACGACAAGGGCATCCTAACCATTACTGAAACCTAGCGACCGATGGAGGGAGATATGGAAAAAAAAAAAAAGAGAGAAAAAGGAAAAGAGAAAGAGAAAGAAAAAAGATTAAAAAATCTAATTTTTGAAACTGGTTTCATAAAACCTAAAAATTATAGTTTTTCTCTCAACATTATTTTTTTCCTCTCTTTTTTTTTCTTCATTCTGTCCAACCTAGATTGGACACTTCACGACTTCCTCTCTCTCGCTCGCAACTCATCCTCGTCCTTTGTCACTTGCAGTTTGCCCTCGCTAGTTTGAGCCTCGCACTTGTCGCTCGTTCTTGACTTATCCTCACTAGTTCGAGCCTCACAACCCTCACTCATTTCTGACTTGTCCTCGTTCATCTTCTACCTTAAACTGTTTTGTTGGTGATATTATTTTGCTATAAAAATAAAGTGAAAAAAAAGAACAACAGAAAAATAGATTATCAAGTAGGCTCTAAAACTGAACTGGAATAATGGGGCAAGTTTTGGGGTTGGTTTAGGACAAACATGATAGATTGTGTATTTTAAAATTTGGGAACCAATTCTATTTAGGTAGATTTTGGATTCCAAATCCGAAAACTACCAATCCTAAAATCGATTAATCCCCAGTTGATACCATCATGTTCCAAGGAGGATGAATAATTCGCTATTTGTTTGTGTTTAAAGTTGGATGTAAAGATGGCTCCACATTGTAGTCAATCTTGAGTGAAAATGTACAAAAGGCCAAGATTAAATTAATCACAACGGTTAATGCCACAAAACACTCTAAACTAGTATATCTATAACAAAGTTATCTCAAAATAATTTCTTGACGACAAAAAACCTCAAATTAGTATACTTTTTGATAAATTTATCCTTAGTTAATAATTGTTAAATTTTACCGTCAAGTTGTTGAATTAAATGATGTGTAATAATTGATCGATGTATAGCCTTGAAGTCTCACCCTTGGTACGAGTTGCTGTATAGCCTTGATTGAATATCATATATAATACTTACCTTTACAAAAAAAAAAATTGACGGGTGTACTAGTTTGGAGATTAATTTATAATTTTTGTAGTATTGATCTAATTTAATTAAAGTTAGCGGACTGTGAATTTGTCATAAACATACTAATTTAAGATTTTTTATGGTTAAAAATTAATTTAGAATAAAATGTACAAATTTAAGATTTTCAATAGTCATAAATTAGTTCGGGGGAAAAAGAACCCGACCAACTGCGCTGAAGCGGTGCGTCACGCCCGTGGAGAGGAGCTTGAGTCTTTGGCCTTTTGTTAGGCACTAAAAACCAGCGGCCCGAAGCATCATGATGTCTTTGATCTTTCCAAGCAAATGAGAAAAGCGGGACCGACCCTGGCTCATCGTTCGACTTGCTTCTCACGTCGCCCCCTCATCATCATCATCATCATCATCACTCGCTTCCGTCTCAATCACTCCCACGTCACTCTCGCTCTCCACTCCGTCTCTCTCTGCACCGCTTCTCAGTCTCCTCGGTTCTCTCTCCATCGAAGAAAGCAATCATCGTACGATCTTGTCGGCTCTCTTTCCGGCGACGAGGGCAGACATGGTGTTCAGGACTCTGGAGATAACTATGATATCGTTCGCGGGCCGCGACGCCGCCAATTTCTACCTCGTCGGCTGTCTCTCCGGCGACAGGAAGGAAAAGAAGCAGCGCACCCCCGTCCACAAGGACGGCAGCATGAACCGCACCTTCGTCTTCCCCGTCGACGAGGCCGCAGCTCGCGCCGGCCGCCTCGAGTTCAAGATCATGGCCAAGCGCGCCTTCTCGTTCGACAAGGACGTCGGCGAGGTCGGTGTGCCGGTCAGGGATCTGCTCGAGGAGGGCGGCGCCGGCGATGGGAAGCCGAAGGTGCTGAAGTATAGCGTGCGGTCGTCTTCGGGGAAGGCCAAGGGCGTTCTCGGATTTTCTTACGAGTTCCGCGAGGTGGCGCCCCCGCCGGGGGCATGTCCGCCGAACCCTGTGCCCACAAATGGTTATCCGTCGCTGGGATACAGGTACGCAGCTCCACCGCCGGCAAGCCAGACGGCGCTCAGGAAAAGCGGAGGCAAGATCATCATGCTGATGGGCAAGTTCCTCGAAAGGCTGCTGATCGGGGGCTGCATATCAAATGCAGTTGATGATACTGGGTTCGATGACGGTTTCAATACGTAAGCAGAGTTTTCTTGTTTCTGGTCTTCCTTCCTCTGCCTTTCCCGTTAAATTGATGTCTTGAGCTATGAGTTTGTCCTTGTTCTTCGTTTGCTGGGTCCGCCGTGGAGAAGAAGAGAGGAGAAAAAAGAGAGAGCGCTCACTGAGAGGAACGCATGAGAAGAAGGGAAAGAGGACAGCCACTTCAGGCGAAGATTCGATGGCCAAACACTATCGGAATCGGGTCAAATGTCAGTATGTTGTTCGTGAGAGATCGTGAGCTATGAGTTGATCAGCTTCGTTCCTTGAAAACATTCTCCAGATTGTCTCTCGTTTTTCTCCTATCGCGGTTAGGGTTAGTTACTCCATTTGTATTAATCCACCTTCGTAGTAATGAAATATTGCTGTATTGTTGATGTTGTGACTAGATAAGGACCTTCATATATCTTGCTGTTCTTGGTAATTAGATAAGTTTTTGAGCGATCATTGGGTTTTCCACAAAAAATATGGGTGTTGCTCTTGCCTTTTGTCTTTAGTTTGAGCATTATAGTTACTTATTTTTAATAATGTATTGTTGGAATATACTAGTGGTTGTTGTTGGAGTTCAGTCAATTTTGGTCAATTTAGTTTTAGTGAAGATATTGATCCTTAATTAGGTTAGTTCTTGATGAATTATTGTCTGATTCTCCCCAACATTCTTTAAGTGGAAATGAAATGGATCTGTTCAAGGATTAAAATAATGAATGATCTGACCTTCATTTTAGCTCTTTTATTTCCTATGTTTGTTTCATGAGTATAGAAATGAATCGGATAATAAAATTCGTATCACAAACATAATGCAATACATGAAAAATATATAACAGGAGGAATGGGATTTAGGGCAAGCAGTTTAGAATTTATAATAGTCGAGTTTGAATCTAGTTAGGGATGTGAATATAGCCGATCATTCTTAGTTTAGAATTGGTATTAGCGAACTACGAGTTTTAAAAGTTGTTTTGAAAGTGCAATCGAGTTCTAAAATTTGCTAAATTGGCATAATCATGTCATTCTATTAACACCGTCAATTTAACAAACAGAAAATGTTCATGATACTTTTAATTATTTTATCTTTCCTATTTGTCATTATTTTCTCCTCCAATCAGATTTAAATTAGATTAAAAAACTAAATAACTTTAAAATTTTATTTGAAAAAAAAAATGCTCTTACACTACAGATGCCTTATAACAATTCTACTTCTTTCTGTGTTCACATTACATAACCCTAAGTCAAGACAAGTTTTAGCCAAAGAACTAAATCTACAACAAATTCATGCAAAAATCTTAAGCATCACCTTTTTATTCTCTTCATATATAAAATAACAAGGCTAAATGGGCGAAAAAAGAAAAGAAAAATCTTAAGCATCGCAATCGTGCCTAATTGATGATTATCATGGCAGAATTGATCGATAAGGATATCAATTAGAAGGGGATCGATAGATTACCGATTAGACTCCAAGTGAAGAGTGAGTATCTGCAAAATTTGGTGGACTTTCTTTGTAGCGAGTTGACATGAGTAATACGACTGCACGAGAAAATCTAGTAAGCTCTCGTCACGTGTTTCTCGAAGAAATTGCATCGTATCTACCCCTCAAATTCAACGAGAGCAGGTCAGCTTCTGAATCCCTTCTCATTCCCCTCTCATCTCAGAGAGTCCTACACCTTCTATGGGAAAATAGCTAGCGCGAATTCCGCTTCCAATGCTGGCCCCAGTCAGTCTAAGATCGTTTGTATCGATTAGAATCATTAGTTAACAAAAAAACATTTACATCATTCTTAATAATTTATGTCTAGGTAATTTCGTTGTTGATTAAGGTATTTATCGCTGATTCATTTTTGTTAATAATACAAGTAATCATTTTTTAAGAAATTTTTTCAAATTATTAACTTTTTGCGAAATAAACATATCATTTTAGTTGATTATATGATTATCCCCTTTTCCATGTATCATGATTCATACAATGTGATATGATATGTGATATGACGATGAAGCAAAAAAACTAAAAGGGACTAGATAAAGTCTCAAAGATCTAATATTTTATATATTTATAGATATAATTAGTCCCGTGAAAGCGACGAGGGAAGGTCTCCAATATGACCCAAAGACTTTGGCTAATTCCAAAAAGGTGTATGCAAAACTTGCCAATCACACATCATGTCTACTTTTTCTATCCTCAAGGATCCCACCATAGCACTTTTACTTTTAATAGACCATAAATTAGATCATAATTATTCTCAATAAGTCCATAAGAAGTGATATTATTTTTTTCATCGGGTCTGGATGGAGACCACAAGTATTGAACAATCGATCTGGCAAAACAAAGAGGGATGTCAATGATGGGCGAGTTTAAACTCGCCGAATCTCTAAACTTTATGGTTAATTAACCAACAATACAAAATTAAAAAAAAGATGATCAAAGTGGTTTTCATAATTTCATAATTTCATTTTCATTGACATGCTGACTTTATTTATTTAAAAGTCAAGGAAAAGAAGTGCTGGTCTTTTTTCCAAGTGTTTAAGGCAGCAGTGAAACGAGATTGTACACGAATTCAAATGTGCGCGCTCCGGCGATGTGAGAGATATTCCCCAAAATACCTTGACACCATAGATGCCTGATGGCAATTATATTTCTCACTTGATCTGCACAGTCGCTGATAAGGATGAGCGGTTCCAGGTTCCTTATAGAATCCGTCTAGAACCTAGACCTACCTTCGAATACAGGTTTCTCATTTTTTGAAACCTGGAAGGTTCTAGGTTCCAATAGGTTTTTTTTTTCATCTTTAGTTAACCAACATGAAAATAAACACAACAATAAAAATGAATAAGGATTTTATTATCAATTGCATGATAACGAGTGTCTATATGCACCTATCGAATAGTATTAAGAAAATTTTGTGATTTTAATGCACCGGTTACTCTTGTATTATATAGAATAATTATCTTAAAAGAAATAATTGGAGTTTCCACTAGTCTGATAGTATACGAAAATAAAATTCTCAATTATAAAATGGAAGTTTAGACTAGTGGTTTTAAACACCATAGAATACCTCAGAATCGCGTGAAGACATATATTAAGAAAAAACAAAAACTTGTACTAGGTTCTAGGTTCCGGGTTACAAGTTACAAGTGCCCGGGTTAGGTTACGGAGTTCCAAGTTCCGTGTTCCACCGATTGAGAACCTAGAACCTACCATCGGATATAGGTTCTTCAAATTTTGGAACCTAGAACCTACCCGCATACCTTTAACTTGGAACCTACAGGTTCTCATTAGTGCGGTTCTCAGGTTCCAAATTCTACCCTGGAACCATGCTCACCCCTAGTCGCTGATGAGGCATTGACAATCTATACTTCTCTTCGTGTTCACATCACATAGCCCTGACTCAAGACAAGTTTCAGCCAAACAACTAAATCTACAGCAAATTCATGCAAAAAATTTAGGGATCACCTTTTTTTTGCTCTTCATATAGCAAAAATGGGATCAAATGGACGAAAGAGAAAAGAAAAATCCGTGGTAGAACCCATCGATATTGCGGCGGACTCCGAAAATTTCAGACGCCATCAACTTCTGGGTTTGGATGTGTTCCGGTGATCCAATTCCAGATTCTGTTGAAGGTTCCGCCTCTGCTTTGCCATTAATGCAGCTTGTTCGGAAGCAGCCTTTTGTCGCTGAAGGAGTTCAGGCTCCTTTCGCAACGTCTCCATCATTTGCAGCTTTTGCATTTATCCTGCCACATCGACCTGCTGTACATAAGAGAATGGAGTAGCCTTATGAGATTTGGCAAATAATCAAAGGCCTATTTCACATGCAGCAGTCCACGACTGTGATCGGCTCAACTTCCTGGGTGAAAGTCAATATGGAGTTGAGCCTATAAGGTCATAAATAAGAAGATCTCCCCAACTTAAAGGGCAAAACCAAATTCAACACGCCGTCCTGCAATGATTGTTCTGCATTCCGGATTGATATATATTTGTAGTGGAGCATAGTTGAAGGAAACAAATTCCTAAAACACGTGTCTCAAGCATTCGAATAACGAGGGAACATATATAAGAAATGTGCTAAAAAAAAAAACTTGTATCACTGATCAAAAGTACATTACGCTAAAGAATGTACCTAAGTTTTCACAGATTTAATGCACCCTCTTATGGGCTATCTCTTAAAGATAACTACTCATTATCTTTGATCTCCCACTTCTTTTTGAATTGCCAAAGGGCGGTTATTATTTTATCCGCAACCTCCTATCCCCAAATAACTACTCGAAGGAAGATGGGCCGACATGATGAATCATGGGCCGGGTTAGCCCAACATGGATGGCCCACATAAAAAAACTATTAATAGTAAGTTGGGGATTTCTTGGGAACCGTGGCGATGAAAAAGGCAAGGTGCAACTGCATTTGGAGATTATGAAAAATTGTACAGTAGAGGCATTAAATCAGTTCTCAGAACTTTGGTATCAATTCTAGAGCCAAGGAGAACTAATCCAAGAGCAGAACAAGGGAAGTGGAGTTTCTAAGGAGTTAGAACCAGCAAGTACCTCATGTTTGAAACCCCTTGACTGTAAGGTTTCTCCTCTGTAGCCGCCGCCAGCCCTCCTCTTTCGAAGCTACGTCCTGAGGGTCTCTCTCTCTTCCCCCTCCCCCTCTTCCTCTCCTCTCTTTATCTCTCTATCTCTTTCTCTTCAAGGCTTCTTCGTTGATTCAACAGACGGTGCAGTTGACTTCCTCCATGGAAGTGGAGAGTTTTGTTCTGTGAGCTCTGAAGTTCGAAGTGCAAGTGCCTTGGAAGAATCTGCTCTTCGAATCTACTCGTTCGCTTTGGCTCTATGGGCTTGCTTCATGAAGTCAAGCGCTTCACAAGTCTTCGAGGCTCTACTACTATTGCCCTTTAGCAGTCGGTTTATTTGAAAGTGATTTTGTGATTGGTTGGTATTTCTTTTGCAACTTTTCTCTCTTGATCTAAAGCTAAATCTAGATTTGGGTGCTCTTTTTCCTGATCTCAATTTATATGTGGGATCTACAAGACGTTTTCTATGTTCTTTCAATCTATTGGTGGAGAAGCTATTGTCTCTATATGATGATAGGGATCTTGATGGTGCTGGGGATGCCAAACCTAGGCATGCACTGTCTTTTAGTAAAGTTGTAGCTACTAGAGTCCTCATCACTGATGATGATGATACGAGATTCAGTGATTTGACGTCGATTATGCTTTGACGTGATGATAGATCCATCTTTATGGAATGAGCAAGTTTCTGCAGACTGTACCAAGTTAATTCACTTTTTAGATTTATTTTCTTTGTGATATTTGCATTTTTATCTTGAAATTACGTACCTCTCTTTGTTAAATATGTTAAGCATTATAGCCCTTCTATTTTCAAGGCAGAGGGGATTATTAAACATAAAACCTGAGGACTCTTGTAGATGTTCAAGTTGGCGAACAGAGCTTGCGATATCTCTGACGGCCCCATTTCGAGACTTTGAGCCCATTTAAGTGAAGACTTTCCTTGTCATGCTATCCATACAAGACATTCCGCTAATATGATTTGTATTCCAAAACAAAAACAAGATAACTTTCTGAAACTTGATGAAACTTTGTGAGGTGAAGCTGTACATGTCATTTGAGAGTTGCGTGTATATTAGCGGTAATGCCATACTCATATGACTCGAGAACGTAACCCAAAACATGGTCAGAAAATGGATCATGCCTGGTCGCTCAAAGGAACTGGATGGCGCATGCAATGTATAACATAACCCAAACTGCATTCGATCAGTTCCTATCCCGAGCGCTACATGCATGTCGCTACGGCACGAGTCTTCACTGGAATTTCAGTAGATTTTAATTGCTCCAAAGAGAATATGGCTCTAGAGGAAATCCAAACTTCGTTTTTCATTAGAGCTTCGAACATCAAAGTTCTTAGATTAGGAATGTCACTGGTCATCGTTTTGTCTCGAGCGGAGATTCTGCAGTACAATGCTTTGTCTCAGAAAGAATGCAAGTTATGTTCTGGTGCTGCCTTATATTTCAAGAGCGTAAAGGCAGACGATATGCTGCCCTCCAAAATCATGAGGCGTTTACATCACGATGCTTTGTTCTTGCTCGGCCTAGCTCCATTGTCAACTACAAGTGAAACTCATATTTTTCTTCTCCAACAAGGTGGGAATATCCTCTACTTTTACATCTCAGAATTCAAACAAAGTAATTAAATGGCGTACTTAGATCCAAGCCTCCAAAATCTTGAGGCATTTAAATCCCAATGGTCTGTTTTCTTTTGGCCTAGCTCCATTGTTAAATACAAGTGAAGCTCCATTTATGGCTTAGCTCACCATAAATAATAAATAATGCTGTAGCGACGTGAAGAAAAATAAATGAATGAAAAATAATTTCACCATCCACGTAAATAGTTAGGTATATATTATTGTAAATAATGAAAATATTTTTTATTGATTAATATTTTTAAGATATATGTCTAAATATTATTTGAAAAAAATATCTTTCAAATATTAAATTTTTCGTAAAATAAATATGCCCTAAATTTTACCCAATTGCTTTGCCTGGAGCACGTGAAATATTTTACCCTGAACCTAGTACTCTTTGGCCACATGAACAAGTTGTACTCGGAATGGTTGAATTCCAAAGGTACGAAACAACGCAGGAAAAGAAGGAAAAGTCATGATCGATCGTCAGGAAGAGGACCAAACCCATCCGAAGTCACTCGACAACATGTAGATTTATGCACACACGATTGCTAACCAGAAAAATTGCAAAAATAAAAGTTATTTATGCTAGCGTTAACTGTGCGACGTGGGATCTTTGGCGTTCCGAATGGACTATATTGGCTAACTATTAAAGGTTTATGACTAAATTAACTAAATTGAAAGATTTAGAACCAAATTGGATTGAGCGTAATAGGTTCGGGATTTGTTTTTTAATTTTTTTCGAAATTCATTTTCACAATTATATAAACCACTCGTATACCTGAACACCCATTTCGAGAAAAAGAATATAATTCACGAGATTATAACGATACTTTTGCTTGGAGAAAAAGAAAGGGGACCTCGTCGGAAGGGACCACCCGCGGTCAACTTGGCTCGATCGAAGCAAGTCGCTGACAAAACTAAAACCAAAAACATCTCTCTCTCTCTTAAGGTTAATAATTGTGCGAAAACCTAGTAGCAATGGTGGAGCCACTGACCATAACATGGCAAGAATAGTCAAGTCGCGAATCAAAAATTTAAAATTATCGCATGGAACGCGACAGCGATAATTGAGCTACAAGTCATAACATGAGAATAACAACCACCGATCATAATACGACAACAATAGTCAAGCCGCTAATCGAAAATTTAGAATTATCGCATGGAACACGACAACGATAATTGAGCTACAAGTCATAACATGAGAATAACAACCACCGATCATAATACGACAACAATAGTCAAGCCGCTAATCGAGAATTTAGAATTGTTGTGTGAAACGCGGCGGCGATAATTGTACTACGAGTCATAACATGATAATAACAACCACCAATCATAATACGATAACAATAGTCAAGCCGTTAATTGAGAATTTAGAATTGTTGTGTGGAACGCGGCGGCGATAATTGTACTACGAGTCATAACATGATAATAACAACCACCGATCATAATACGACAACAATAGTCAAGCCGCTAATCGAGAATTTAGAATTGTCTTGTGAACACGGCAGTGATAATTGTGCTACGAATCATAACATGATAGCAATAGCCACCGACCATAACATGACAACAACAGTTAAATTACCAATCGATAATTTAGAATTGTCGTGTGGAACGCGGCAGCAATAATTGAGTTATGAGTCGTAACATGATAGCAACAGTCAAGTAACCGGTCATTGGAATTTAGAATGATTGTGCGAGACCCGGCAGCAACAGCCGAGCCACCGCCACCACCACCACCGGTGCTCAGGCGGTGCATGTCACGCGCCGGGAGAGGAGCGTGAGCAGAGCTGCTCCCACGGAATTATTTCCTTTCGTATAATAGGTTTAAGTAAAAATTCAACCACTCATTCCCCAGTGGTCCACACTCTTCGCAGGAGGCCGGTGTTCGCGAGGTCTATATAGAGTGAGACGCGCTCGCTGCTCGGAACCCGCTGCAATCCTCTCACAACATCACCGGCGCCGCCCCTGCCGCGCGTTATCCAGCTGCACCGGCGCCACCTGCCATGTACCCGCCACCAATGCCGGGGGCAGCACCGTACCCTCAGATGCCGTATCTGCCAAACGCTGCACCTGTATATGTTTATCCGCCACCGGGATACCTCTATCCCCCGGCAGGATACGGGTACACAGCCCCACCCCCCATGCCGGCGGGGGCTTCTCGCAGAAGTTGAAGAACGGGGTCCTCGTTCACATGATATCTTATGCGTTGGACTTGATCAGCGGCGGTGGACACGGCATCGGGTCATTCTTTGATGGCTCGTTCTGATTTGTAAACGAGTTTTCTTGTTTACCGTGTTCCTTCCCCTGCCTTTTCCGTTATATATTGATGTCTTGAGCTATGAAGTTGTCCTTGTTCTTTGTTTGCTTTGGGTCCGCCGGGGAGAAGAAGAGGAGAGAAAGAGACTCGCCGAGAGGAACGAATGAGAAGAAGGGCAAGAGGGCAGCTGCTTCTGGCGAAGATTCGGTGGCCAACCGTTGTCAGAATTGCCTTGAATCTCAGTATGCTGTTCATGAGACCTAGACCTACGAGTTGATTTGTCTCTTGTTTTCTCCAATGGCTGTTAGGGTTTCGTACTTCATCTGTGTTGAACCTAATATAATGTTGTTGTATTTCTAATGGGGAAGAAAGTTATAAGTCTATTATAATCGTGTCAATTTAGTTTTAAATCTTTTGCATTTGTGCCAATTAAGTCAATTCAGCCAATTTTTGCCTGCCGGCACTAATGTGGACGTCGGCCGACATTGACATAGACAAAGCATGACAAGCGGCAATTCAAGGGGAAGTGGATAGTGTTCCTCCTCTTTTTCTCTAGATTCTCTTATTTTTTGTTGTTTTGGGAAAAAATAATTTTCTTTGGGGTGTTTTTTGAGTCTCGCGTGAACGAGGAAACTATACTTCATAAAGGGATACCCCAAAGAAAATTATGCTTGTCCATTAGAAATTGTGTCTCCTTTATAAAAGTGAGGTTGCCGAAAAAAGTCTATATTGTAAAGAAAGACTTCCTTGACGAGGAACGGACGTGGGTAGTTGAACCAATTTAGCTGATCTTTATTCATCATGCTTGGAATTTCCTGCGTTTGCATGGGATTTTCACACTCTCGAGTAGTTTTCTAGTATTCAAATGCATCAAATTGCATATTATTGTGCCTAGGCGTCGTATGGAGGTCTTTACAAAAGGGCTCAGCCCTACCTTGTGTTAAATATCACCAGAGATATTGTTCTATGTTTCTTGAATTAACATGTTACCAAAAGAAAAGAAGTAACATTAACAAGGTCAGTGCTAAAATAATGCTGATGAACTTTCTCTCTCCAGAAAAAAGATTTATGCAACCAGCTCGACACTTTTGGCTTGGAGGTGGTTCGTCATATATGGCGTCATGTCCACATGAGGACATTGTGAAATAGTTGTCTCTCACCTTATTATTTATTTTAGTTTTTTTTTATCTTTTCGAAGTCATTATGGAACCGTGAGCACTGTACAAATGACATTTTTAGACGAGGACGGAATGAAATATCACGTTCTATTATAGAATCATGAAGAACATCCTATCATGATCTTATTAGCAGAATAGTAAAAAATGAGTCTTTTTTTTTTCCAATTAAAGTAGCCATGAATGATGGCTTGAATTTGCTCATGCAATGCCGTGTCCTTACATTTTGCTTTGTGTCAAATTTTTTATTAAGTTTTTTGGACAAATTAGGATAGACTTGCTTATTGAATAAGGTGAGAACTTCCTAATTATTTTTTTTATATTTGAAGGTTTATAAATACTCCATTACTTCAACTAATATAAAAACAGTTTCCGTCCCCCATTAATTTTTCCAAAAGATGCATAGCCGATGAACCGAACTTTCTCGAGGATTGTCGTTGAGAAGAATACGAGAACTTCCTATGCTAGGCAGGGTCGTTCCAGGATAGCACAAAAAAAGGAAGTTCTAGTCTTTTGTCAGACAAACTTTTAGACCTACGTAAAGAATGTTTAATTGATAAGGCTCTTTTTTTGCTAGAATAATTGATAAGTCTCTTGAAAAAGAAGAAGATGAGACCGAAAAAGCTAAGTAGACTGCATGTTCTCTAGAATGTCGCGAGCATGTCAATGCCAGTGTTATAGTGGTCTTTGTTGGAAATTTCCGATAATGGGCTTACATTAATTAATTAATTTTTTTATTTTATATAATCGGGTTAATGGATATTCCAATATATTTTAAACCCTCAAGTGATCTTATTGAATTGGGTTTTGACATCTATTAATTACGGGCCAGTTGAGCGGCAAAATGTAGGCGGTGTGTTTAAGCAGTTCGTAATGGGAGGGCCTGGTTGACGCCGGTTGATTAGGGTTTTGCAGGTCCCCTCTCTAGCCTATAAAAGGGTAGGTTATACCTATCGATCGTTGGATCCCATAAAAGCGCTAAACCGAAATAGGTTATAGAGAGGAAGATCCTAAGATACCGTTAGATCAACGATTATATCGCCTGATCTATTTTCAATCAAGTGAGGCTATGGCTCAAACAGTACGCTTTAAATTATGGTTCAAATAGGTACGCTTTAAATTCCGCCGTATATACATATAAATTTTGGTGTTTTACAGTCATATATGAATCTAATTATTCTTAATTAATTAGTTGTTTATGTAGAGAAATTTCTACATGTGGTATCAGAGCCTGTCATATATGATTGTAGAACTCAAAATTATATATATATATATATATATATATATATATATTTTTTTTTATGTACAAATTCGAAATTTCTTCTCTTGAACCGAATGCTGTAATTATTTTTTTTCATGAGGACTCTTTGATCAATTGATTCCGAAACCTTAGGGTTTTTATTCTACATGTCGAGATCTTTCCAGCCATATATAATTTATAGATTTTCGTTGAGAATTGAGAGAGAATTTCGAATTTGAAATTCTAGGGTTTGTACCTTGAAAAGTTCCGAAATTTTTTAAATTACTTACAATTGAATGAAGTATGTTATAAATTGATGCATGGGTATTGTTATATATGTGTTTTAGAATTTTTTGGTTGCATGAAAGTGTGCTTTTTTGGCCTTAAACTTGAGAAGATTGAATTTTGGCCATGGGTATAAGATCCGAAAATTTTGAAGCTTCAATATTGATGATTTGTTCGATTAATCTTCGTTTAAATCTCTCTAATCAATTTATAATGATATTAGAAGTAAAACCCATGGAAAAATTTCATCAAAATCAACCCTAATATGTGTTTTTGAGCTTCGGGTCGAAATCGGGTCGTGTGACCCAGTTTGCAGAATTCGTGACTCGGCTGGAGGTTGAAGAAGACCTCCAGCCGGGCCGGGCTGTCTTCTGTGGGCCTATTTTTCGGCTTGCTGAGATTCTGGGCACAAGCCCAGAATCTAGGCTTCTAGAAAGAAGCCCAGCCGGGCCAGGCGGGCCTCCTTTTTGGCCTTCTGAGATTCTGGGTGTAAGCCCAGAATCTGGGCCTCAAAAGATTCTGGGCGCAAGCCCAGAAGCCCGGGCAAGCAGGGCTTCTGCCCAGGCGGGCCGGGCCTCTTCCAAAAGCCCAGGCGAGCAGGGCTTCTACCTAGGCGAGCAGGGCTTCAGCCCAGACGGGCCGAGCCTCTTCCAGAAGCCCAGGCGAGCAGGGTTTCTGCCCAGGCGGGCAGGGCTTCAGCCCAGGTGGGCCGGGCCTCTTCCAGAAGCCCAGGCGAGCAGGGCTTCTGCCTAGGCGGGCTGGGCTTCCAGATTTCTGGGCGCAAGCCCAGAATCCGTGATTCTGGAATAGGCCCACGCGGGCCGGTGGCCAGAATTTTCTGGCCCAAGCCCGAAAAAAAAAAAAAAAAAGGTGGCAAAAATTGTTGTTTAATAAATGTAATATGATTTTGGGAAGCACATGTTGTTAAGTGCTTCATATTGATAAATTTTGGGCATTAATTAAATGGAACATTATAAAATTTTTTAGAGTTCCTATTAATGTAAATTAGTATATACAATTATCCACCCAAAGGGGGTTATTGTGTATATTAATTTGAAGATTGCATGAAGTTAAATTCCCAATAAAAGATGGGGATGTATAATTGAAAAAATATTTATCCACCCAAAGGAGATAGATTTTTTGAAAATTATATGTAATACCCCTCTATATTAATATAATAGAGATAATTGATGGGGATGTATGACTCAAAAGTTTTATTTTCTTAAAGGGGATAAATTTTAGAGTTATGTGTAATTCCCCTCTATGTTGAGATAATGGAGATGTATAATTTAGAGGTCTTGTTTGCACAAAGCGAATAAGCCCTTGATAATTATATGTAATTTTCCTTATCGTCTCTATGTATTGATATTATGGAGATGTATAATTTAAAGGATTTGTCTGCCCAAAGGGGATGAATCCTTGACAATTATATGTAATTCTCCTTATTGTTGTTTTACAAACTTCATGCTGTGGAAAATAATGGTGCATTATACGCTCTGCCCAAATGGGGGTTTATAATGTATTAATTATTTTGTGGAATTGCTTATTGTCCATAATTAATCATATTGCATTATGTATGACAAACAATTACTTTTGCTGTGAACAACAACAATGCCACGGTTGAGGATGTAATATTATATTATTGTTAACATCAATGACGGAATATTTTGGTGTATCAAGCATATATGCGATGAAATCCTCAACTTTTGGATTGAGGTAATTATATTCGGATGAGGATTTTGTGTTTGTTTCTTCTTCTTCCTTTTTCGGTACATGTTTGCGTAGATTATACTTAGAATGGCGCATGTATGGGCAGGAGCTTTGCTCTTGTGGGACGGGCCTGCTTGAAGGCTTGGGCCGTGCGAGTCCTAGAGCTTTAGAGCCTGTTTCCAATTTTATTTTTTTTAATATGCCTAATTTTTAATTTATGATTTTTTGGTATGGTAAATTTTAATTTTGGCATATTTAAATATTTATTTGGAATTATTTATTGTTATCCATATTTAATTCCATAAAAAATATATTGTGCCTATTTTTCAATTTTTAATTTATGGAAATTTGTTATAGTATATGAGGGATAGAATATCGATATTCACTTTCCTAATTTAGCATAGATTATCTATACTTTCTTCTTGAGTTTAACTAGATAATCTTAGATGCTTAATTGTAGAAATAGGCACATAAAATTGTGGCAAAAATTGTTGATTGATAAATGCAATATGATCTTGGGAAGCACATGTCGTAAAGTGCTTCATATTGTTTGATGAATTTTTGGGCATTGATTAAATGGAACATTATTTACAAATTGTTAAAGTTTGTAAATTATTGAAGTTCCTTGTTGATAAAAATTAGTATATACAATCACCTGCCCAAAGGGGGTTATTGTGTATATTAATTTAAAAATTGCATAAAGATAAATTCCAAAATTAGAAGATGGGGATGTATGATTCAAAAAGATTTATCTGCCCAAAGGGGATAAATTTTTGAAAGTTATGTGTAATTCCCCTCCTTATTGATATATTAGAGATAATTGATGGGGATGTGTGACTCAAAATGTTTATCTGCCTAAAGGGGATAAATTTTGAGAGTTATGTGTAATTCCCCTCTATGTTGGAATAATGGAGATGTATAATTTAAAGGATTTGTTCGCCCAAAGGGATGGATCTTTGAAGATTATATGTAATTCTCCTTATCTATCTCTATATATTGATATCATGGAGATGTATAATTTAAATGATTTGTCCGCCCAAAGGGATGAATCATTGACAATTATATGTAATTCTCCTTGTTGTTAATCTGTGGAAAATAATAGTATATTATACGCCCGCCCAAAGGGGAGTTTATAATGTACTAATTATTTTATGGAATTGATTATTGCCCATAATTGATCATATTGCATTATGTGTGTCAAACAGCTACTTTTGTTGTGAATAACAACAATGCCACGGTTGAGATGTTAACTGGATCAAACATTATACTGAGAAAGACTTAGTAAAAAAAAAAGGGAGACATTGTGATTGAGAATATCAGAACTGAGTCCATGTTAATTGATCATCTAACAAAAGATTTACGACCCATTTTATTTAAAGATCATGTAAGGAATATGGGTGTTTTAGAGTCTTTTGATCTCTTTTGTTAGTGGGAGCTATATAATTTGTATTTCTAGCTATTATAGTTATATGGAAACTTATAATGCTTTTATAATGTTTATTAAAGCATTTATTTTTGATGATCATCATTTTATTGTTATCCTTTCTCCTGTCGACTGAGAAATGGAAATATGAAACAAGATATCTTTAAACAAATTTTAGTTTAAAGACGACCTGGATGTCACTAGTTATGAGATCTCATGTTGGATTGTGACATAGTTGTGCAATTTCATGTTGTTTAGAAATCGCACTAAGGCAATTTCATGTTGTTTAGAAATTGCGCTAATGCAGTTTCATGTCGTTTAGAAATTGCATTGAGGACCGATAAGAAATAGTGTATATTTTGATCACATGTTGGCACTATTTCTTACTACACTACTAGGCCCATAATCCATGAAAATATGATGCTTATTATATGTGATTATAGAAGGTCATGTGTTATGGTATTTTCTTAACACATTGATCGCCATAGTCCTATAATGAGGTTATATAGGATTGGATTGGTTTTGAGATGCCGTTATTGGAATATTATTTTTTAAAATTGTGGCCACATAAAACAAATTTTCAGTCATTAACCCGAGAGTGTCGTTTTCAAAATAAAAATCATTTTCAAAAATAAAACAAATTAATTAATGTAGCCCAAGTGGGAGAATGTTGGAAATTTCCGATAATGGGCTTACATTAATTAATTAATTTTTTATTTTATATAATCGGGTTAATGGATATTCCAATATATTTTAAACCCTCAAGTGATCTTATTGAATTGGGTTTTGACATCTATTAATTACGGGCCTAGTTGAGAGCAAAGAAAGTGTAGGTAATTGTGTTTAATCGAAGCCCGTAATGGGAGGGCCCGGTTGACACGCTCGTTGATTAGGGTTTGCAGGTCCCCTCTCTAGCCTATAAAATGGTAAGTTATACCTATCGCCGCCGGATCCCATAAAAGCTGCTAAACCGAAATAGGTCATAGAGAGGAAGATCCGGCATACCGTTAGATCACTGATTATATCAGCTTGATCTATTTTCAATCAAGTGAGGCTATGGCTCAAACAGGTACGCTTTAAATTATGGCTCAAATAGGTACGCTTTAAATTCCGCTGTATATACATATAAATTTTGGTGTTTTACAGTCATATATGAATCTAATTATTCTTAATTAATTAGTTGTTTATGTAGAGAAATTTCTACAGTCTTGTCAGTACGAGTATCATTGGTAAGAAAACATTAAGAGTCATTGTTCCTTGGCTTTATCGCATCGAGTCCACATATTTTTCGCTACTTAAATGGGGCCAGAATCATGAAATGAGTGTTTTCTGTTGAGTGGATCCGTTTAGGTCTGGTAGAGCCGCTCCTTTGGAAGCGAAGTACGTTAAAAAGTTGGCTGTTCTTCATCGAGAATCTAATGTATGTTGTAGCCAAATATGGGAAATTTTACAGGCTCAGACTTTTTTTCCGTTACATCATGCATGAAGATGGGGAGGGGATGGTGAGACACAAGATAATTTAAGTCTCGAAGAAGAGTCACTCCAACCAATAGAGTCAAGCATCAGCCTCCATCTACGGCCTCTTCTAACAAAGCCACTCAACTCCATACTCGGTCTTGGCCTAGGTTCAAAGTAGCAGACAACCTTCTCAATCTAAGCATTAAACTTTTCTCTGCGCTTGACCAAGCCTTATAGCCCTCCTATTTTCAAGGCAGAAGAGGGGATCATTTAACATTAAACCTGAGGACTCTTGTAGATGTTCAAGTTGGTAGATACAGCCTGCAATATCCCTGACAGGCACATTTCGAGACTTTGAGTCCATTTAAGCGAAAAATTTCCTTGCCATGCTATCCACACAAGACATTCCACTAATACGATTTATATTCCAGAAAGACACAATAACTTTCTAAAACCAGATGAAACTTTTGGAGGTGAAGCTGTACATGTCCTTTGACAGTTGCGTGTATATTAGCGGTAATGCTCTACTCATATGACTCGAGACTGTAACCCAATACATGGTCACAAAATGAATCACGCGGGGGTAAGAGGAAGACAGCATAAATCGGAGGTAAATAATGATCGCTCAAAGGAACTAGATGAGGCATGCAATGTACAACAATTCTCCTGTAAAGAACCAGCATCATCCGGGGCTTTTGCATGGGAGGGGAAGAAGCTCAACCAACGTAATTGATATCAAAGGTGCATAAATGGTTTGATCATTGGGTTGGTGTCGCGACCTCACCTCAGGTGCACCACCTAGGGTTTGGCTATTGGATTACTAAGCCTAAACTTAGTTCGGGCTCTCCCAAGCCCATACCAATTCGCGACTTAGGGTTTAAGTTTTTTAGCATGCCAATGATTTTTACTTAGGAGTCGCCACTAATCTATTTTTGATGGATCGATCAGAAACCCAAGTAAAGTACGGGAGGATTACTTTACTCCTATGAACCAGAGACTATGGGATCGGGGACTTGATTACGTTAGATTTCTCTAACGCCCTTTCGGTACATTTTCTCTTTTATTTAAAAAAAATGCTTTGCAGGCAATTTGGATTGATTTTAACCTATTCCCTAATATGTAAGGTGATCAAGCACATGTGCAACCATTATTTAACACTCAATGATCAAAGCATTAAATAAATTGCAAGGAAATGGAGGAAGTTACTTACCTTGAAGCTATGAAAGCATCTACAATGTTAGCTTAAAAATCACATCACAAATCTTAGATATGATTTCTAATTAACATGCAATTATTCAATTGTTTTTTAAGGTTTTAAATTATTTAATGATGCCTAAAACTACGTGCAATGCATGTAATGACGTACGAAAGTGTCTAACTATACTAGCATGCAATGTGCAACCTAATATGCAAACTATATGTCACGCAACATTAATTATTTAATGTAATCTAACGCTAGAAAATATTCAATGCAACTATCCTAACATGTCACGCATTCGAATGACCCTAAACATGTAATGACTAGATGACACACGGGAGATGACCTACGAAAGTGTCTAACTATACTAGCATGCAATGTGCAACCTAATATGCAAACCATATGTCACGCAACATTAATTATTTAATGTAATCTAACGCTAGAAAATATTCAATGCAACTATCCTAACATGTCACGCATTCGAATGACCCTAAACATGTAATGACTAGATGACACACGGGAGATGTTTTTATGTTTTCTTTTTTATAACTAATGAAATTTCCTAAAATTTCCTAAGCATCTACGTCATATGCAATGTAGACTATAAGACTAGTCTGACATGAAGTGCATTAATCTACCCTATTATGCAAAATATTTTTTTTATGCATTTTTTGTAAGTTTATTAAAAAAAATCAACACATAATGCAACCGAGCATACAATTTTTCCGCGACCCAAGATAGAAAATCAAAACAATCAAAAACCTGATCCGACGTCTCGCGGCTCAATATTTTTGATTATTGAGATTTTTTTACACGACACAATGACTTCACTCAATCGGAATTCAATCAAGCATGCAATACTTCAAACGAGGAAACAAAATATTTAAGAATTAATTTAGATAGGAACTTTACCTACTTTGTCTATTCTTTCCAAGTTCGGAACGGTAACGGATTGCGGGAATCGCAATCGACGACGCTTCAAAGAGGATGGCGAGGGTGTGACGGCAGCGGATCGTCGCAGGCGGTTCGGACACGGTGGAAACAGCACGCGGGTCACAGGAGAAGGGCAGTGCGTCAGGGATGGTGCAGCTTCGGTTGGCGATAACAGGAATTATCGGCGCTCCGCACGGCTACTTAGCCGCTACGTGGGTTCGGCAAAGCTGTACGTGTCTACGCTCGAGAGGAAAAATGCGTAGTTCTCAGTGAAGCCCTCAAGGGTGCTCGCCGATGTGCAGAACGTTGGTTCCAGAGAAGTCCTCCAAGTGCTCGATGTCCCCAAGACCTTGAAGACCTTCCCCTTTTATTTTCTTCTCCTGGACGTGGAGTGGCAGGGCCTGGTGACCTACAGGTAAAAGATTAAAGAAAACTTCTCTCTATTGGGGGCCATCTTTCTCTTTGTATCTTCAGTGGACGTCACGCACGTCGAGGGAACGAAGACCAGATTTTGAGACTCGCCAGCACTGGATTTTTTCGAGTTTTAGCAAGGTCTGGTGCCTCGTCGTTGATGCTAGTTGACGTCAGGATTTCGGCAGCAAACTCGTCGGGAAGTAGCAGCGCAGGTAGAGATCATAGCAGCATTGTTCAGCAGCGAGAGGCGTTGGCTAAAGAACGTCGTGACCGTGAAGAATTCTCGGCGGAGCTCCCTCTCTTCTCTTAATTCTCACGTGTATCTCTCTCCAATTTGCTCTGTATTTTTTCTGTGGATTTTTTTTGTGTGTCTCTTCAGTGTGTGTGGTCCCCTTTTTATGGGTGAGAGGACTATGTTATTTAAGGAAAGATGATAAATCTGCACGTTGCCTATTTAGCTCTTGTATCCCACATGCAATATTTTTCCAATATTTCATCCGACGCTTTCCTTGAATATTGAAAGAATAATGAGAATATTCTTAGGAACATTCCCATATTCTCGGGAATATTCTCATATTCCAACTCGCCACTCCTTAACGGGAATATTTCATCCGATACCTTCCCCGAATACTGAAAGAATAATGTGAATATTCTCGGGAATATTCTCATATTCCAACTTGTCACCCCTTAACGGGCTTAGCCAAATTCTTTTTCCTTATGGGCTTAGTCCAACTTGTTAAATTGAAGCTTAGAACCATCAATTGAAGCCCATATGCCGCATGTCCAATGTAAATGCAATAATAAATGCTCCTAAAACTATATGCTATGCAATTTAATCCTAATATTTTTTGTTTAGGGGTTAAAATTAATCCCTAAATTTTTGTGCATTAAATTACGAATGATCAATCAAAATTTAGGTGTCAACAGCTGGCTTCCAAATCATCAGCGAATTGTCAACCGTCTATACTGCCACTTTTGGTCATTTGGATCTGATTATGCAGCAGTTCTTAAGTGTGAATGTATGTCATTAATTAGAATGAAGCTCATGTTCCCATGCATTAGAATTCTGATTCCCCAAATTCGAGTCTTGATCGGAACTATGCTTTTGGATACTATAGTTACAGATTGAGCAGGAGTAGTTGAATGAACCACGAGGAGAGAAGTTTTGAATGATTAGCATCTTATTTGGTCTGGTTCTCATGCTCTTAGAAAGATCCTGCTTTCTGTTTTTTGTCATGGGAAATGCACAAACCCTCTTCTCTCAACTTCAGGATATTTTAACCATAGTGTCCTTTCGTTTTAGAAACATCGCATCTTAGACAGAATCCAATCACTGAAAATACCAAATCACCCGCATTTAGAAAAATCCAATCCTCCAAATCACTCACAAATCACGAAGCCTTCTCATTGCAAACCCTATTCCTCCGAACCGGCCCTCAACCTTCAACTGCAGCCCTTATCCTTGGTGGCACCTGGGCGGCCCTCTGAGCCTGCTCCTTGCTGCCACACACCATCCACTGATCTGCTCTCACTCACGACCCCTCACCACCCCGTCCCTCCTCTCTAAGGCTACTCTCTATCGCCACGTGTGAACATCGACGACCTCAGCAAGGGTCACATAGGTCATGGACGACCGTAGGTTGAGGTCGCCAAAGCAGTGATGCTCGTTCTAGATGATTTTTGGAGTTTTTCATGTCAATGCTATGTAGTTTTTACCTCTCAATGTTTGCCTCATGACCTGCATACCTCTTTAGGTGGTAAACGCAATACAAAGATCGGCTATATTCACATCCCTAACTCGATTCAAACCTGACCACGATTAATTCCAAACTGCCGGCCCCAAATCCCTTTTCTCCCTTTATATACTTTTCACGAACTGCGTTACTTTATTGATACAAACTTTATGATTTAATTCATTGCCATACCTTTGAAACAAACAATAGAAAGAAAGAGCCAAAATGAAAGTCAGATTCCTATTTTAGTCCTTGAGACGTCCATTTCATTTTCATTTAAAGAATTTAGGGGAGAACTAGATAACAATTCACCAAAAACTAACTCAATCTAAGATCAATTTCTTCCCCAAAAATAAATCCATCAATATTGACTTAACTCTAGCAACAACCAGAATCCCAAAATAAGTAAATATAATGCTGAAATGCTAAAGAAATAAAGGCCACAGCAATGCTAGGAGTTTTACATAGAAAACCCAATGACTGATAAAAAAAACCTTTCTAATCACCAAGAATAATATTATACCCAAAGGTCTTTCTATAGTCACATATTAAAGGCTCAACATCGACAATACATTAATATTTCATCACCATGAATAAGGTGGATTAATACATAAGGAACAATAAACCCTAATCAAGATTGAAGAATACGAGAGACAATCTGTAGAAGGTTTTCAACGAAAGAAACCGATCAATACCTAGGTCTCGGTCTCACTATCAGTATACCAAAATTTAAGCTAATTCCAACGAGGCTTGGCCGCAGAACCTTTGCCGGAAGACGTTGCCCTCTTTATATCCTTCTCGTGCGTTCCGCTCGGTGAACGCTCTCCCTCCTCTCCCTCCTTCTGTAGGAACAGGCCCCTCCTTTTTGACTTTTTCTTTAAATTTATGTTAGCTGGGCCCCACAGAGAAGTACCCGGCCAACAAAGAAAAATGACATCTCACTTGAGACATCAATATAATGGAAAAGGTAGAGGAAGGAAGACGGAGAACGAGAAAACTCGTTTACGGATCAAAGCCGTCATCGAACCCGGCATCGTCACCATCACCATCGTTAAGTCCATCCCATATCATGCTTCCGAGGATCTGGCCTGCCAACCCCAATACAAAGCTGTTGGTGCCGCTTGTCTGGTATGCCGGTCGAGGGGCTCCGTACGAGTGTCTTGCCGGTGGATGCCTGTATCCTGGCGTCGGATAACCAGCAGGTGGATATCCTGCCGGCAGGGGGGCTGCATACCAGTATCCTGCCGGGGAATACCCATATCCTGGCGGCAGATATCCTGCTGGCTGATAACCAGCAGGTGGATTTACGGCCAGCGG
Organism: Corymbia calophylla; assembly: GCA_014182845.1. NCBI lineage: Eukaryota > Viridiplantae > Streptophyta > Magnoliopsida > Myrtales > Myrtaceae > Corymbia > Corymbia calophylla. The sequence goes on along the minus strand of CM024694.1, from coordinate 16,715,162 downwards.
TGGTGGATGACCAGCAGGCGGGCATCCTGGCGGTGACGGATGACCAGCAGGCAGATATCCGGCCAGTGGCGGGGGATGACAAGCAGGAAGATATCCTGGTGGCGGCGGGTGACCAGCAAGAGGATATTCCGGCAGTGGCGGATGACCAGAAAGCAGATATCCCGCCGGTGGCGGCGGATGACCAGCAGGTGGCGGTGGATGACCTGCGGCAGGCGGATTTCCCGCTGGCTGCGGATGACCAACAGGCAGGTACGAGTTTGAGGCAGGCGGTGCCGCTGCAGCTGGATTACGCCCAGCTGGATGGTCCATTCTTCGGTTGGCTGTTAAACTAGAGGGTGCAGCGAGAGAGGGAGAGTGCGTGATTGTGAAACTGTGCGCTACGTGTTTGAGCGTGGAATGTGGGAAGGATGGAGAATGGAGTTTATATAGATCGAGGGTTGGGAGTGGAGAGATGTGTATTAAGTCTGGAGAGGAGTGGGAGGACTCCGAATCATTTACTTGGTCGCGGCTCGTGGAGTATGTTTTGCGCGTGCCTTGAATTCTGCATGTTTCGACTGAGTCGAAGCACAGCCCAAGAAAAAAATAGCGATTGGCGAACGAAATGCAGAAGCCATTTTCTTAGAGAGAGAGAGAGAGAGAGAATAAACAGACACAAACCTTATTCGTGCCCTTGCAGAAAGAGTTGTCGCTGTGAACTGAGTTTTCTCGTGCAAGTTGCAGCATGCCGTGTTCTTCTACTTCTCTGTTTTGGCGTCAAGCACCAAAGACTTGGTCGTCTCCTTATCGTATTCTTGGGCTTCTTCCTATGACCACATAACAATTTTCGACCGCGTAGGAAACGACTCTGATAGGCAACTGTTGTGGAAGCTAGCGATCAACCAATAAAATTAAAAGGTAAGAAAATAAATCGGACATCAAATTTACATTATTTGATTTATGTGACTTATGTCCATGGGAAAACAACAAATAATACTATAAAATAAGTGATACTATAGATATTACAACCATACTCAAATCATTCAAACACTCTTAGTGTTTTTCAACTTCCATGTGCACCCAATAACTCACATAGTATTTTGCCTCACAACTCCTTACAAAATGATTTTTCAATCTCATGAAGGAATTAACAAATGACAACATTTATTGGACGTCAACACATAAATTATTGTTAGATGTAATTTCACCGAGCAAAATTTCATTGCACATATGGTTCACCTAAATTTAGGTGAACCATTTAAGGACCATTGCAAAAAAAATTTAGTCCCAAACAAAAATATACCATATAAAATTGCATAACATATGACTTTTTTTGGGATTGTTCATCATATAGTTTTTTTTTTCTGATCAAATTTCATTATATAGTTTAGTCATTGCGTTTGCATTTGACCGGAGGCAAATCGACTCGATACGGTCGCATGGACCAAGCCCACACTTGAGATGAAACTCGGCTAAGTCCCGCGGGGGTGGGGGGGGAGGGGCCAAAATTCTATGCCCGGAATAAAAGTAATTAAGTCTTAATTTAGTTGGGTTTAGCCCATAAAGCTAATAGGCTTTGAGTTTAATCAAAATAAACCCTAATGGTTCAAAGCCTGTCAGTATTAGCCCACAAAGGGGCAATTTTTGGCCAGGCCATGGCGGGTGCCTTAGTCAAGAATCACATTGGGGGACGGGCCAAAATCATTCAAAATTCAGGTTTATTCAGCGATTAATTAATGAAAGACCATGAAATTAGAGCCTAACTGAGTTAAAAGGCTGAAGCCATGAAATTAACTTAGAGTTATGCCTCATAATTAGAGGCCGGCAATTAGAAATTCAGAGTACATTGAGCGAAACACGAGCGAAGGAGGGAGAGAGGAAGAGATCTTGGTTGCGAGACCTCCCCTCGACAGCCGCAAGACCAGCCCCGTGGTCATGACGTCGAGGCCTCACCCTATCGACCATCGATGCTACTGGTCCCTCTGCCGCAAGACTAGCCCTGCGGTGAAGACTTCGAGACCTCACCTTGCCAGCCACCGACGCTACTGGTCCCTCTAGCTTCGAAAATCAATGTTACTACTTCTGCTGCTTCTATCAGTCGAACTTACTGCCCCGCAACCTGTGCGACAAGGTGCCCGACAAGCCATTTCACCCTGCCGATCCCGCGAAGGTCCCTGCCCCGACGAGCCTTTGCTCCCTACACCGCCCGCAACCGACGCTGCAGCACCACCACCCAAACTGACTGCTACTGCTGCCTTCCTGATACATCCTCTAGGCATGCACGATTTCTATACTCCTTGCATCTATCGGTGTAGTTGCTATCATCTATATATTGTGATAATGATGGTGTTAGCGACACTAAATCTAGACATGCACTGTCTTTTGGCAAACCATAACTATTTGAGGGAAATCTCAACGTGCGTTCATCATTGATAATGATAAAAGATTCAATGATTGGTCGCTAGTTGTGTTTTGATGCTGTTGATACCTAAATTTTGATTGATCATTCGTAATTTAATGAACAAAAATTTAGGGATTAATTTTAACCCCCAAACAAAAAAATATTAGGATTAAATTGCATAGCATATAGTTTTAGGAGCATTTATTATTGCATTTGCATTGGACATGTGGCAGATGGGCTTCAATTGATCAATTGATGGTTGGACAAAGATCACTTTAATTTAACAAGTTGGACTAAGGGTAACAAAGAAAAAGAATTTGACTAGGAATATGAGGGTACGAGTTGAAATCGGATGAAATATTCCCGTTAAAAAGGGTGATGAGCGAGAATATGAGAATATTCCCGAGAATATTTGCATTATTCTTTCAATATTCAGGGAAGGTGTCGGATGAAATATTAAAAAATATTACACGTGGAATACAATAGCTAAATATGCAACATGCAAATTTACTATCTTTCCTTAAATAACATAGTCCTCTCTCACTTATAAAAAGAAGACAGCCACAATTACACTGAAGAGGGGACACAAAAAAAATACAGAAGAAAGAGAGCCATCGGTGAAAAAAAATCGAGAGAAAAGTGACGAGAGTGGAGAGAAAAAAGGAAGGGTGTTCAGAGGAGACGAGGAATCCACAGATCAAGGATGACTTCTCTGGTGGACGCTTGAGGAAGAATTAACTGTGTGTGAGTGGCTTCTTGAGTAGGTGAAAACAAGAATAAAAAATATAGAGCCCATTGATCAGAAGAAGCTCACGGCCAAAGGACGTCCACGATACTGGACAACCGCAAGAGGAGATTAAAAGGAGATTTATCCGGTCCCCCATCCAGCGAGGCCTTTCGGCACTCTCGCCGATATTCTCAGTTGGTTCCCGAACATCATCGTGGAAGCCATCGAGTGGAATCCTCACTGCGACGTCCTCTCCGAAACTGAGCCGCTGTCCCTGAAGTGAGCTGCTCCCGCACTCCCGTGCTGTCCACAGAGCGCTGCTGCTGCCCCGACCAGGATAGAACCGACTGCCGCGTCTTCAATATCAACCACCGTTCTCACTCGTGTCCAAACCAAGTCGATTTCACGAAATTTCTGTTCTTGCAGTTTCGTTGATTGTGAGCCGACAATCGAGTGTAACAAGCCACGCCACCGTGTCGATCGTAACCTTGTGATTCCTGCAATCTGCTACCATCCGAACTTGGAAAGAGCAGACAAGGTAGGTAAAGTTCCTATCTAAATTAATTCTTGAATATTTTGTTTCCTCGTTTGAAGTATTCGCATGTTTGATTGAATTCCGATTGAGTGATGTCATTGTGTCGTGTTAAAAATCTCAATAATAAAAAATATTGAGCCGCGAGACGTCGGATAAGGTTTTTAATTGTTTTGATTTTCTATCTTGGGTCTTGATGAATTGCACGTCATATGTCGTTAGAGTAGGAATCATGCATATTAAATCTAGACTAGAGTTATATATATAATTAATTTTAGAAAAATCCAAAAAAATAGATGTAATCCCATTTAGAATTTATGTTTAGGGCATGCATTTTAGTTAAAGCTTATTTTGAAATTTTAAGGTTGATCATGATTTTTATATTCGTCCTTTTAGATTTACTGAATGTTATTGATTGTAATTCGCATGACCACTCTTTTAAATCTAGACTAGAGTTATATATATAATTAATTTTAGAAAAATCCAAAAAAAAATAGATGGTAATCCCATTTAGAATTTATGTTTAGGGCATGCATTTTAGTTAAAGCTTATTTTGCTTTAAGGTTGATCATGATTTTTATATTATTCCTTTTAGATTTACTGAATGTTATTGATTGTAGTTCGCATGACCACTATTTTCCATGTTAGTGGCTTAGGTTAAAATCAACAAAGATTGCTTACAAAAAATAATTTTGAAACTAAAAGAGAAAGGTACCGAAAGGGCGCTAGTTTAACTTAGCGTAACAATGTTCCCCGAACATATTGAATCTGATTAGGAGTAAAGTAAAGTATTCTCCCATACTTTACTTGGGTTTCTAATCAACCCTAATTGATTAGTGGCGACTCCTAATTGAATAAAATTACATGTTTAACAATGTTAAATTTTGAGTTAAAGTTGCGGTTGGTAGGGCTTGGGAGAGTTCGCACTAAGTCTTCGGACTTAGTAATCCATTAGTCTTCCCATGGTGATTCACCCAAGGGAGGTCGCGACAGCTTGGTGACTCCACGGGGACATGAGTTAAAACTCATAGTGGACATAGGCCAATTTTCTCTTTAAAAAAAATATATTTTTTTGTTTGGCAAAAGATGGATACTGTGTACGCTCCTAACATGAAGTGTTAAATGTTTTTGTAGAAAGGAGTTATAAGGGGTGTAGTGTTTGCTAACCTTTGTTTTGCAGGAAGGTGTTGAGGTTGAATTTTTTGCTCATATTGAAGTGATGTTTGCATTATTAATTGCTGTGCATGATTTTTAAATGGTTTTAGCACTACACTTTGCACACACTACTTGCCATCGGACCTGGACCGCAATTAAGGATGTTAGGATGGTGTTGAGAAATGATCCAACCTTGAACACGAGACTGCAATGTAGAGGTTGCCTTTCTCAACTCCGAATTTTTTTTCTTGGTGTCAAAATGTTTATCCTTGTCTGCGAAATCGCATGACTATAGGATTTTCTTTGACCAAGCCGGAGCTAAGAGGACCCGACCTTTGTACGCGAGACTGCGACTAGTCGAATCATTCCTCTTGGCTCTAATTTGCTAAGCCTTGTAGTTTAGGTGTCGAACCTCACGTCTTATGTGTATGTCTATGTGGTTGCCATTTTTCCTTCATGAAGTAAGTATTCTTACCTTACACTATGCAATCTATTTATTTTATCATTTTTTTTTTGGGTCCATGACAAAAGGTCAATTGTATATAGAAAAGATTGTTTTTATTTTCATGTCTAGGAGTTCAATTCCAACTTTAGAGTGTTATTTCAATTTCTCAAATTAATGTTTTAGGAATTTAATTCCCTAGGGAGTCATTTTCATTTCTTAGGTTAATGTCTTTGGAATCCAATTTCACTTAATAAAATGCGCGATCAATCATTGTCATGGACCAATTTCATTTGTCATGATGCTTAATGTGTTGTTTTTTTTACACAAGGTGACATTGATACAACACGGCTCACCCGAGATCACCTATTCGTACTCGTTCTAGAGCAGCAGTGGCCGATAACACTGAACAAGCGCGTGTTACTAAACAAGCTCGTGTTACTAAACAAGCTCGTGTCACTGCCCTTGAAACGGAAATGAAGCAAGTCCTGAATGTCCTTGAGCAGCTGTCTAAACAAATGGATTCCCTCAAATCGAGCATTGTCCCATCAGCTCCGCAAGTTGAAGTGGTGTTACCTCAACAACCTCCTATTGGTGATTCAAGAGATAAGGGCAAGAATACGACTGCAATCGACCCGTCAAACTCTGGTGATGCTTCTACAATCAAAGTCACTGACATGCCTCAAATTGTTGCTGATGATGAGGTACAAGTGATGCACCCAGTCGTATCGAAAACCGAGCAAGAAAAACGCTTGGCGAAAATCGAGGAAAAGCTTAAGTAACTACAGGGTTCATAATGCCAAAGCCCGACAGACTTGTCTCTTTATGCAAAAGTCAAAGTGCCAAAAAAGTTCAAAATGCCTGACTTTAAAAAGTATGATGGCACCTACTGCCCAAAGATCCATCTACAGACATATTTGGTCAGGATGACCCAATATGTTGACAATGTACCCTTGATGATTCAGTCGTTCCAAGCGAGTTTGACAAGGTTGGCATTGCAATGGTACATCATGAAGAGAATTAATCTCTTAGAGACTTGGGAGGATTTGACTGATGCTTTCTTCAAGCAATATAAGTATAATATCGATGTTACCCCATCCTGGGAGGATTTGATTCGTACAAAAAAGAAGAAGTCGGAATCTTTCAAGGCATATGTCATGAGATGGCGAGCCGTGGCTTCTCAAATTAGTCCCGAACCGACGGAGAAAGAGTTGATGGATTTGTTTATGAAGACACTCCCGCTTGAATATCGAAGCTGGATGCTAGGTTCAACTGCCGAGTCATTCAATCAGCTAATTCCTGTTGGTGAACGAATTGAAATGGCCCTGCGTGATGGATGGGCGTCCGATCAAACCAACTCGTATAAGAGATTCTCAACCAAAAAAGATAAGGAACCCGTAGCGGAGGTTGATGTAGCTTATGTCCAACTGCCTCGCTCCACCCAGAACACCCAACAAGGAGGAGCGTGACCATTTTATGGCCAACAGAGGAACTCTTCCAGGCGTCAGTTCATGCCACTTCCTAAACCTTGCCGATCCTCCAAAAGAAAGGGTTACTGGCCAAAAAGCCTAAGCGGACCAATCCTGAGCGTTTCCCTAACTATGACTCATCCAAGACATGCGATTATCATATGGGGGAAGTAGGGCATTCGGTTGATGATTGCTATATGCTGAGACACAAGGTCCAAAATCTTTTGGATGCTAAGGTGGTCTCCTTTCGCGATACACAACCGAACATCCAGAATAACCCACTCCTTGACCACACGGAAGGTATAAATGCCATTTTCAATTTTGATGCTAGCAGGAAGAAGAACTTGAAAGTACATATGGATGACGTTTATGATAGTTTGGTTCGTGCCGGGTATTATTCAGAGACAAAAAAATCTACAATGTCTTAGAAGAAACAAAGAGTTAAGGCGATATCCAACCAAGGCATGATTGCATATGCAGACCATATTGGCATAATTTCAACCATCACTCCAATCCTTATTAACCTGGAAGAGGAGTTTACCAATCAAGGGGATGAGTTTGCTGACTGGAACATTAAAGCTGATGAGATTGACCCCCTACCTCTTGACATGCCACCATTGGAGGATACGTTGGACGAGGATGGATTGATCATTATCGACACACCATTGTCTAATGAGGAAGAGTTAATTCTTGATGTTACGCAACCCTATGCTTATACAAGTGATAAAGCAGTGCCATGGTGTTATGATGCGGAGATAGATGTGGTCACTCGATCGGGGCGCACCTATGCTCAAACCAACTCACAACCTGTCAAGCCGGTCACCGATGAGGAAGCTAAAGAATTCTTAAGCGTAATTAAGGCAAGTGAGTATAATGTGGTAGACCGGCTTCGCAAAATGCCCGCACAAATCTCCCGTTAGTGTTGCTCCAGACATCAGATAAGCATCAAAAGTCCTTGATGAAAGTTCTTAGTGAGATACACGTCCCAGAATCCATTGACCATGAGAAGTTGGAGGAATTTGTTAGGTCCATTTTGTTAAAAGATCAAATTGCCTTCTCGGATGAGGAGCTCCTAGATGAAGAAAGAGGACATAACAAGGTCCTTTATATCTCAATCAGGTGTTGAGATACTTTAGTGGCCCGTGTACTCATTGATAATGGATCGGCTTTAAACATATGCCCTCTAGCAACTCTGAAACGCCTAGGGTATGATTTGGAGAAAATTCATGCAGCTAAGACCTCTGTTCGGGCGTTTGACGGGACTAGGAAAGAAGCAGTTGGAGAAGTTGATTTAGACATGCAAATAGGGCTAATGATATTCAATGTGGTTTTCCAAGTTTTGGATATACTCACTGCGTTCAACTTCTTATTAGGTCGTCCATGGATACATGCAGCATGTGCAGTTCCTTCAAGCCTTCACCAAAAGGTGAAGTTTGTGGCACAAGGGAAGATTATTACAATCCAAGGGGAAGATGACTTTAAAATCTACCATGAGATAGCTATCCCCTATATCGAACCGGATCATAAAGCAGAATCCAGTTATCAGGCATTTGAGTTGGTTTCAACTATTCATATTTCTCGAGGCACTACTCTACCAACCCCAGAAGTATCCAAATCTGCGATCATGGTAGGCAAGATCATGGTGGGAAGTGGTTTCACCCCTGGTGATGGCTTGAGCCGACATGGTCAAGGCACCCGGCAACCAATTGAAGTGGGGCGAAACTCATACACAACTGGATTGGGCTATCGTGGCAAGGGTGGACGATCCCACCGAGGAAGAGGAAGAGGTCGAGGATGATTTGGCCTTATTATACCCCACATCAAGTCCACATTCCCCGGTCCTGTGACAATGTTGCATGAGGAAGAAGAGGCAATCAGTACTCCAAGTGCCGTGTCCACTGCGCAATCCAGTGTAGAAGATGATGAGGTCGAAGGAATGATCGAATTGTTCGAGGAGAATTTAATGTTCGCCATTGATGAAGCTCAAGAGGGCAAAAGATGGATGGTGCATGTTAGGATTTCTTTCATTCATTTATCATGAAGATTTTTGCAAGGAACCCCTTCAAGGCTGGGGCTCCCAAAATAAAAAGATTTTTTACAAAGACCTTGTTTGTCTCTCTTATTGGGCAAGACACAAATACCTTTTAGCTCTAACAAAAGATTTGGAATCTTTCGACCTTTTAGCTTTGACTTTGGAATAGAGCCTAGTTGCTTTATCATCGTGAAGCATTTTCACATGATAGTTTGTTTAATTCGCCAATTTCACTCGAGATTTGTCAAAATAGACAATTCAATGAATAGTGTGGAAATGTTTGAATTTGCTAGAATGATGAAAGGCAAGCCTTATCCTATACACAATCCCTTGTATATACATTGTGAGATGAGTGTGAAAAATCCATGTCGGCAAGGTGAAGGGTTTTCTCGCGAAAGGGACGACAACTAAAATGACGAGAGGGAATTTATTTCTCTATCCTAAACACTGCAAGTAGACCATTGCTTAACCCCTTTGAGCCTCATACACTTGTGGAGATTTCTTTCAAATTACCCCTGTTAAGAACCACCCCATATCGGGGCAAATTGGAGGTAAGTTGGCATCACGTGGCAAGGAAAATAGATGGAAATTCTCTTGCTCTCACTTGCATCAATCTTTGGGTATCTTATTGTAGATGAACTCAAACAATAATCCAAGTGCCTTAGGATGAGGAGAGCATTTTTTTCTCTATCCTACACACGTATATCCATTGCATAGCCCTTTGAGCCTAAAAATTCATTTCTTTGAACCTAGTTGGTGATCATCCCCCACATTGGGGCAAGCAAAAAATAATCATTCAAGAAGCAGCAAGGTCTAGAGTGCCAACAAAATGTGAAGACCTTCAAAAGTCCAAATGGAAAATTGATACATCGTAGACAACGTGTCATTGGTAAAAATAGAACTAGGGGGCATGAAAAAGTAGTGTGCCTGGTAAAAGCAAGGCCAATGCCCGTAGACATAAGAGTAAGAAAAAGACGGGCAAGAAAAGCAATGTGCCTGGTAAAAGCAAGGCCAATGCCCATAAGAGAAAATGAAAAAGAGTCGAGATAGATGACTATCGATTGTGAAAAGTTGTCAAATGCAAAACTTTTGTGGTCAACAGAACACATTTTGGAAATAATCCTTGATGGCGAAGATGAAGACTGGTGGTAATGTCAAGATGATCACCAACTCTCACCCATTTACACACATTTTGAGCCGATAATCCTTTCATTTCTCAACCCGTGAACCTAGCCGACATTACGTCCCTCATAAAGTCTCTTCAGATTAGGGCACTTGAATTAATGTAGGTGTTCACATGTCTTAAGCATTGCTTGAAGAAGTGTGAGCAAGATTATTTCTATCTCATTTTGCAGGATTCTTGACTTGTAAACCTGGAGATGATTGCAAAATTGTTCTTTCAATAGCTTTGACTCAAAGAGTCCCCTTATTAAGCCATTGACCAAGATCACATCCTGGTAAAGATCTCTCAGATTGGTAAAATCGTACCGCTTGCGAGAAAGCTCGAATCCTTGTTGACTTGATGGTAAGATCGAGTGATTCAGATATTCCCGCATTAATCAGGACAAGTAGCCTTCTTAAATGAGAGTGAGTGAAAAGCCCTTTCAGACTAAAAGTCTCTCATCGGCATTTTCAAAAGTCCACACTATAAGTGAAAATTGTCTTGATGATGATTCTAACTGGTGGAATGTGGGGATGAAAACATACGCATGGGTCTCCTTGAGTTTTCCTGTCCAAGAATGGCTTTAATTCTTCACTTTGCTATTGAATGCACATTTGCTCTAATCATGTTTGACAGGTGGGTTTCTTCAGAGACCAAAGAGCTCCTCTTTGAAGCCATGAATTTGTCCAAATACTGTTAAATCTTCAAATACCCGATGAGAATTCCAGGTATCTGTTCTCAAGATAATTCTAAAGTACCTGATAAGGATTCTAGGTATTGGTTCTCAAGTCAATCCAAATTCCTAATGAGACTTTTAGGCGAAAATTTCAGTGTCCTAAAACGTTTTCAGTATTCGGTGAGAATTCCTTGTACTTGAACTTTTAAATACCTGATGTGGTTTCCAGGTGTTTAGTGAATTTTTTCAAATGTCTGATGTGAATTCCAGATGTTCAAACCTTTAAATACCTGATGTGATTTCCAGGTGTGTAGTGAATGTCTGATGTGAATTCCAGAGGTTCGAACCTTTAAATACCTGATGTGATTTCCAGGTGGTCAGTAAATATTCTCAAATGTCTGATGTGAATTCTAGATATTTGATCCCATAAATACCGGACGTGATTTCCAAGTGCTTAATCTCTTTTGAAATCTGATGAGAATTCTAGATCTTCAGATGTTTTGCAAGTCTCATGGAATTCATCACGTACCACAAGATGCTCTATCGTATTGATTGGTAAGTAACTACAGGTACACTCTTCTTCTTCTTTTCTTTTTTTTATACTTTGCATTAGTTTTTTCATGCATCATATCATATTGCATTTTAAAATGGGACTCATTTTCCCACAAAAAATAACATTATATTGCATATGCATGGTCAAAATTTAGGTTTCAATTTATCTTTTAAATGCAACCTCTGCGAGCTTACCTTCAAAGAGGGACAGCTGTTGACATCTAAATTTTGATTGATCATTCGTAATTTAATGAACAAAAATTTATGGATTAATTTTAACCCCCAAACAAAAAAATATTAGGATTAAATTGCATAGCATATAGTTTTAGGAGCATTTATTATTGTATTTGCATTGGACATGTGGCGAGATGGGCTTCAATTGATGGTTCTAAGTTTTAATTTAACAAGTTGGACAAAGCCCACAAGAAAAAGAATTTGGCTAGGCCCGTTAAGGGGTAACAAGTTGAAATATGAGAATATTCCGAGAACATGAGAATATTTGCATTATTCTTTCAATATTCAGGGAAGGTGTCGGATGAAATATTAAAAAATATTACACGTGGAATACAATAGCTAAATATGCAACATGCAAATTTACTATCTTTCCTTAAATAACATAGTCCTCTCACCTATAAAAAGAAGGCCACCTACACTGAAGAGGGGACACAAAAAAAATACAGAAGAAAGAGAGCCATCGGTGAAAAAAAATCGAGAGAAAAGTGACGAGAGTGGAGAGAAAAAAGGAAGGGTGTTCAGAGGAGACGAGGAATCCACAGATCGAGGATGACTTCTCTGGTGGACGCTTGAGGAAGAATTAACTGTGTGTGAGTGGCTTCTTGAGTAGGTGAAAACAAGAATAAAAAATATAGAGCCCATTGATCAGAAGAAGCTCACGGCCAAAGGACGTCCACGATACTGGACAACCGCAAAAGGAGATTTATCCGGTCCCCCATCCAGCGAGGCCTTTCGGCACTCTCGCCGATATTCTCAGTTGGTTCCCGAACATCATCGTGGAAGCCATCGAGTGGAATCCTCACTGCGACGTCCTCTCCGAAACTGAGCCGCTGTCCCTGAAGTGAGCTGCTCCCGCACTCCCGTGCTGTCCACAGAGCGCTGCTGCTGCCCCGACCAGGATAGAACCGACTGCCGCGTCTTCAATATCAACCACCGTTCTCACTCGTGTCCAAACCAAGTCGATTTCACGAAATTTCTGTTCTTGCAGTTTCGTTGATTGTGAGCCGACAATCGAGTGTAACAAGCCACGCCACCGTGAATCGTCGATCGTAACCTTGCGATTCCCGCAATCTGTTACCATCCGAACTTGGAAAGAGCAGACAAGGTAGGTAAAGTTCCTATCTAAATTAATTCTTGAATATTTTGTTTCCTCGTTTGAAGTATTGCATGCTTAATTGAATTCCGATTGAGTGATGTCATTCTGTCGTGTTAAAAATCTCAATAATAAAAAATATTGAGCCGCGAGACGTCGGATCAGGTTTTTAATTGTTTTGATTTTCTATCTTGGGTCTTGATGAATTGCACGTCATATGTCGTTAGAGTAGGAATCATGCATATTAAATCTAGACTAGAGTTATATATATAATTAATTTTAGAAAAATCCAAAAAAAAAAAAATAGATGTAATCCCATTTAGAATTTATGTTTAGGGCATACATTTTAGTTAAAGCTTATTTTGCTTTAAGGTTGATCATGATTTTTATATTCGTCCTTTTAGATTTACTGAATGTTATTGATTGTAATTCGCATGACCACTATTTTCCATGTTAGTGGCTTAGGTTAAAATCAACCGAGATTGCTTACAAAAAATAATTTTGAAACTAAAAGAGAAAGGGTACCGAAAGGGTGCTAGTTTAACTTAGCGTAACCATGTCCTTGAACTTATTGAATCTCTGGTTCGCAGAAGTAAAGTATTCTCCCATACTTTACTTGGATTTCTAATCAACCCTAATTGATTAGTGGCGGCTCCTAATTGAATAAAATTACATGTTTAACAATGTTAAATTTTGAGTACCAAGTTGTGGTTGGTAGGGCTTAGGAGAGTCCGCACTAAGTCTTCGGACTTGTAATCCATTAGTCTTCCCATGGTGATTCACCTTCGGGGAGGTTGCGACAGCTTGGCGACTCCGCTGGGGGCATGAGTTAAAACTCATAGTGGAATTAACATGGTACCAAAAGAAAAGAAGTAACATTAACAAGGTCAATGCTAAAATAATGCCGATGAATAAGTACCCTGGGAGTGCCAAAACTTGGCATCGAGGGACACTTAAGTGCCAAACCTTACAAAAGGTACATTTAAGTGCCAAAATCGAAGCAAAGAGGATTAATTAAGTGCCAACGGTGAAAATTCTGGCCAAACTGCCACATGTCCATTTTCCGACGAGTTTATTTGCTGACAGAGCTTCTTTTTTTTCAAAATAAAAAATACACGTGGCAATTTTAATAAATAAAAATTGCCACGTTAGATTAACAAAAATTTTAAAATCGATAAAAAAAAAAAAAAAAAAAGAGGGGAAGGGGGAACCAGCGAGGGCTATACAGCCCTCGCCGTCACCGCTGTCGCCGCCCCACCATCGCCGGGAAGGGCCGGCGACGATGGGCAAGGGTCAATCGGGGTCGTCGGGGCCCGCCCGGTGGCTGGCCGACTCTTGCCACGAGATCTCGGCGAGGGCGCCGGCCGCGCAGCCGGGGTCGCCGGCCACTTGTCGGGCCCTGATGACCCCAGCCAATCCTCGCCCACCATTGCCGGCCCTTTCTAGCAATGGTGGGGCAGCGACAGTAGTGACGGCGAGGACTGCACAGCCCTCACCGGTTCCCCCTTCCCCCCTCTTTTTTTTTATTTAAATTAATCAATTTTATAATAATATATTTTTTAATTATTTAATATCATTTAATTAATAATTTTTAAAATCCATGTCGCTGATTTTTCATCGATTTAGTTTCCGGCAAGCCACGTAAGCAAAAAAATTAATAAAAAATTACCACATAGGATTTCGGTAGGGTTCTGACGACTTGGCACTGAAGTGATCCATTTATTTTGAAAAATGGCACTTATGTGTACATTTTGTAACTTTTGGCATTTAAGTGTCTCTCGGTGCCAAGTTTTGGCACTCCTAAGGTACTTATGCCAAGATTTATGCATCCAGCTCCAGACTTTTGGTTTGGAGGTGGTTCATTGTATATGATGTCATGTCCATGTAAGGACATTGTGAAATAATTGTCTCTCACCTTATAATCTATTTTAGTGTTTTTCTATTTTCAAAGTCATTATGGAACAAAGAGTACTATACAAATGATATTTTTAGATGCGGACGGAATGAAATATCATGTTCTATTAGATAATAATAAAAAAAAACATTCTATCGTGATGTTATTAGTACAGTAGTAAAAAACAAGTATTTTTTTTTCTGATTAAAAAATGCCATGAATGATGGCTTGAATTTGCTCATGCAATGCGATGCCGTTACATTTTGCTTCATGTCAAATTTTTTTATTAAGATTTTTGGAAAAATTAGGATAGACTTGCTTATTGAATAATGTGAGAACTTCCTAATTATTTTGTATATATTGGAAGGTTTATAAATGCTTCATTACTTCAACTAATAAAAAAATAGTTTCCGTCCCCCATTAATTTTTCCAAAAGATGCATAGCCGATGAACCAAACTTTCTCGAGGATTGTCGTTGAGAAGAATTGGAGAACTTCCTATGCTATGCGGGGTCGTTCAAGGATAGCATAAAAAATTGGAAGTTCTAGTATTTTCTCAGACAAAATTTTAGACATTGGTAAAGAATGTTTAATTGATAAGGCTCTTTTTTTTCTAGAATAATTGATAAGTCTCTTGAAAAAGAAGAAAGAAGAGATCGAAGAAGCTAAGCAGATTGCTTGTTCTTTAGAATGTCACGAACATGTCAGTGCCAATATTATATTGGTCTTGTTGGTAAGAAAACGTTAAGGGTGCGTTTGATAACATTTCTACTCCTGGGAACAGTTTCTTTTGAGAAATAGTTTTTTTCTATTTTTACTCTCTAGAAAAAAAATTGAGTAAAATAGGGCGTTTGGTAACTACAAAAATTTCTTATTCTTGGAATAAAAAAAGAATAGAAATACGTTTGGTACCGACAAAAAAAAATTATTTATTTCTTCCCCGACAGTGGCGGAAACCGGCTGGCGGGGGCGGCGACTCCAGCGGCGGCGGCGGGGTGCGGGAGCGGCCCAGGGGGCGGCGACCGGCGGCCGGCGGCCGGTCCTGGCCCCGCCGTCCGCACCCCGCCGCGACCATTGGCTCGTCGCCATTCGCCGCCGACGCCAGCCACCGATCGCCAACCCCATCGGCCACCGATCGCCGACCCCCGCCAGTCGCAGGCCGAAAGACAACGGCGAGAGGCCGGCGATTGGCGGTTGGCCGATAGCGAGCGGGTGGGGGCGGCCAGCGACAAGTGGTGGCAATCGGCAATCAGCCGATGGCGAGCGGGTGGGCGCGGCCGGTGATGTGGCGGAGATTGGCATCTGATGGTGGTGACCGGTGGCGGCGGCGGCGACCGGAGACCGGCGGCGGTGACCGGAGACCGGCGGCAGCGACCGGAGACCGACGGCGGCGACCGGCGGTGACGACCGACGGTGACCGGCAACCGGCAATGACCAGCGACTAGCAACCGGCGGCGACGACCGGCGGCGACTATAGGTAGCGGGCGGTGGCGGGCAGGTGGCGGCATGCTATAGGCGGTGAGTAGTCCCCAAGAAATTGTTTCTAGAAATTGTTTCCATGAATAAGAAGCTACTTTTTTCTATTTCTCATTTCTACTCCAAATCTATTCTTAGAAACAACTTTCTATTATCGAGAATAGAAAAATCAGTTGGCGTTACCAAATAGATTTATGTTCTTTTTATAGAACAAAAGAACAAAAAAATAAAGAACATAGAGCGTTACCAAACGGAGCCTAAGAGTCATCGTTCGTTGGCTTTTTCGCATTGAGTCCACATATTTTTCGCTACCTAAATGAGGCGGGAACCACAAAATGAGTGTTTTCTGTTGAGTTGATCCATTTAGGTCAAGAAGAGCCGCTATTTTGGAATCAAAGTACGTTTAAAAGTTAGATATTCTTCATCGAGAATCTTATGCTTGTTGTAGCCAAATATGGGAAATTTTACGGGCTTACGCTTTTTTTCAGTTACATCATGCATGAAGATGGGGAGGGGATGGCGAGACTCAAGACAAGCATAGTCTCAAAGAAGAGTCGCTCCGACCAATGGAGTCAGGCATTGGCCTCCATCTACGGCCTCTTTTGACAAAGCCACTCGACTCCATACTCAGTCTTGGCCTAGCTTCAAAGGAGTAGACAACCTTCTCAATGTAAGCAACCACCATGTTATTAAACTTTTGTCTGCGCTTGACCAAGCTTTATTGCCCTCTTATTTTCAAGGCAGAAGAGGGGATCATTTGACATTAAGTTTGAGGACTCTTGTAGATGTTCAAATTGGTAAATATAGCCTGCAATATCCCTGACAGGCACATTTCGAGACTTTGTGTCCATTTAAGCGAAAAATTTCCTCGCCGTGCTATCCACACTAGACATTCCACTAATACGATTTATATTCCATAAAGACACAATAACTTTCTAAGACCTGATGAAAATTTGGGAGGTGAAGCTGTACATGTCCTTTGACGGTTGCGGGTATATTAGCGGTAATACTCTACTCATATGACTCAAGAATGTAACCCAATACATGGTCACCAAATGTATCACGCGGGGGTAAGAGGAAGACAGCATAAATCGGAGGTAACTAATAATCGCTCAAAGGAACTAGATGAGGCATGCAATGTACAACAATTCTCCTGTAAAGAACCAGCATCATCCGGGGCTTTTCAATGAGAGAGGAAGAAGCTCAACCAATATACTTGATATCAAAGATGCTTAAATGGTTTTATTATTGGGTTGGCTTCTGAATCATCAGCGAATTGTCAACCGTCTATACCGCCACTTTTGATCATTTGAATCTGATTATGCAACAGTTCTTAAGTATCTTGCATGATGTTAATGTATGTCGTGAATTAGGATGAAGTTCATGTTCCCACCCATTAGGGTTCCGATTCACCAACTTTGAGTCTTCGTCGGAACCGTGCTTTCGGATACTACAGTTACAAATTGGACAGGAGTAGTGATGCTCGATATAGATTATTTTTGGAATTTTTCGTGTTAATGCTGTATAGTTTTTACCTCTCAATGTCCCCCACCCCCGACCTACATATCTCCTTGGGTGGTACACGTGAATAAAAAGATTGGCTACATTCACATCCCGAACTCGATTCAAACTCGACCACGATTAATTCCAAATGAACGGCGCCAAATCCCATTTCTCCCCTTATATCATTTTCGTGAACAGCAATTAGTTTAGTGATACGAAATTCTAGATCTGATTCATTGCCATACATGTGAAACAATCAACAGAAAGAAAAGAGCCAAAATGAAAGTCAGATCCCTATATTAGTCCCTAGAATAGGATGGAGGGAAGAATTAGGCAACGATTCACCAAGATCTAACCCAATCCAAGATCAATTTCTTCCCTAAAACTAAACCAGCCAAAGTTGACTTAACCCTAGCAATAATTAGCAGTATATTCCAGCAACACAACATAAAGATAAGTAATTAGAATGCTGAAATGTTAAAGAGATAAAAGGCGGCAACAACACTAGGATTTTTATGTGGAAAACCTAATGACCACTCAAAAAACATCTCTAATCGCCAATTATAGTAGAATACCCAAAGGTTCTTCTCTAGTCACACACCAAAGGCTCAACATCAATAATATAACAATATTTCATCACCACAAAGAAAGTGGATTAATACAAATAGAACAAGAAACCGTAATCAAGATTGGAGAAAATCAAGAGACAATTTGGTGAAGGTTATTCAACATAAGAAACCGATCAACTCGCAGGTCTCGATCGCATGAACAATGTACTAAAATTCAAGCTAATCCCAACAGCGTTTGGCCGTAGAATCTTCAGCCGTTGCCTTCCTCTCGGTGAACGCTCTCCTCTCTCTTCTTCTCCAGTATCAGCCCCCTTCTGGACCCCATAGGGAAGAGGACCCCGTCAACAAAGAAATGACATCTCATAGCTCAAGACATCAATATCATGGAGGCGAAGGAAGGAAAGACGGAGAACAAGAAAACTCGTCTACTTATCAAAAACCGTCACCGAACCCCAAGAACGATCCCAATATCACGTTTCCGAGGATCTGGCTCGCCAACTCCAAGACAAAACTACTGCCGTCACTTGTCTGGTATTCCGGCCGAGGGGCTGTGTGCAAGTTTCCTGCGGGGGGATACCCATATCCCGGTGGCGGATAACCAGCAGGTGGATATCTCGCCGGCAGTGGGGCTGCATAGTAGTATCCTGCCGAGGGATACCTATATCCTGGCGGTGGATATCCTGCTGGCTGATAACCAGCAGGCGGATATCCCACCAGCGGCGGCAGATGACCACCAGGCGGATATCCCGGCGGTGACAGATGACCAACAGGCGGATATCCAGCCAGTGGTGGACGATGACCAGCAGGCGAATATCCCCCCGCCGCCGCCAGTGGGTAACCAGCAAGTGGATATCCCGGCGGTGGCGGATGACCAGCAGGCGGATATCTCGCCGGCGGCTGTGGATGACCAGCAGCAGGCGGACATCCCACCGGCTGCGGATGACCAGCAGGCGTATAACCAGCAAGCGAATAACTAGCAGGCGGATAAACTGGCGGTGGCAGGTACCTGGCAGCCGAGTTTGAGGCAGGCAGCGTCGCTTCAGCTGGACAATCCCCGACTGAGTGGTCCATTCTTCGGTTGGCTGTTAAACTAGAGCGGGTGCGGTGAGAGGGAGAGCTCGTGATTATGAAACTGTGCGCTACTTGTTTGAGTGTGGAATGTGGGAAGGATCGAGAATGGAGTTTATATAGATCGAGCGTCAGGAGTGGAGAGATGTGTGTGAAGTCTTGAGGGGAGTGCGAGGACTCCGAATCACGTGGTCGAGGGTCGTGGAGTATGTTTTGCGTCTGCCTTGAATTCTGCATGTTTCGACTGAGTCAAAGCACATCCCAAGCAATCATAGCGATTGGCGAACGAAATGCAGAAATAGAAAGAGAGAGAATAAACAGACACAAACCTTATTCGTGGCCTTGCAGAACGAATTGTCGCTGTGGACTGAGTTTTCTCCTGCATGCCGTGTTCTTTTTCTTCTCTGTTTTGGTGTCGAGCACCAAAGACTTGGTCGTTTCCTTATCGTACTCTTTGGCTTCTACCTACGACCACATAACCATTTTCGACCGCGTAGGAAACGACCCCGATAGGCAACTGTTGTGGAAGCTAGCGATCAACCAATAATAAATTTTAAAAAAGGCAAGAAAATAAATCGGACATCAAATTTACGTGATTCAATTTATGTACCCTACGTCCATGGGAAAACAACAAATAATACTATAAAATAAGTGATACAATAGATATTACAACCATACTCGAGTCACTCAAGACTCTCGGTATTTCCCAACTCCCAAATGCACTCAATAATTCACATAGTATTTAGTCCCATGATTCCTTACGAATGATTTTTCAATCTCACAAAGGAATTGACAAATCACAACATTTATTGGACTTTAACACATAAATTCTTGTTAGATGTAATTTCACGAACCAAAATTTCATTACACATATGGTTTAACTAAATTTAGGTGAACCATTTAAGGACCATTGCAAAGAAATTTAGGGTTTAATACTTCACCTCTAAATAAAAATATACTATATTAAATTGCATAACATATGATTTTTTTAGGGATATTCATCATATATTTTTTTTTTTTGGGCCATAGTTTAGTAATTGCATTTGCATTTGACCGGCGGCAAATGAACTTGATATGGTTGCATGGACTAGGCCCACATTTGAAATGAAAGTCGGCCTAGTATAGGGAAAAGGGGCCGAAATTCTAGGCCTGGAATTAGAGTAATTAAGTCTTAATTGAGTTGGGTTTAGCCCATAAAGTTTATAGGCTTTGAGTTTAATCAAAATAAACCCTAAATGGGTCAAAGCCTGTCAGTATTAAGCCCACAAATTGAGTTAAGAGGTTGAAGCCGTGAAATTAACTTAGTTATGCCTCATAATTAGAGGCCAACCATTTGAAATTCAGAGTACATTGAGCGAAACACAAGCTAAAGAGAGAGAGGAAGAGATCTCGGTTGCAAGACCTCCCCCTAATAGCCGCAAGACCAGTCTTGTGGTCATGACGTTGAGGCCCGACGCTACTGGTCCCTCTATCGCAAGACTTGTCCTGCGGTCAAGAAGTCGAGACCTCACCCTGCCAATTGCCAATGCTACTCGTCCCTCTGGCTTCGACAATCAATGTTACTACTTCTGCTGCTCCTGTCGGTCGACCTTGCTGCCTCGCAAGCTGTGCGACAAGGTGCCCGAGAAGCCAATGTACCTTGCTGATCCCATGAAGGTCCCCACCCCCACAAGCTTTTGCTCCCTACACCGCCCGCGACCGACGCTGTAGCCCTATCTCCCAAACTGACTGCTACTGCTGCCTTCTTGATACATCCCTTTGACATGCATGCTTTCTGTACTCCTTCAATCTATTGGTGTTGTTAGTTATCATGTCTCTACGGTGATAGTGATGGTGCTAGGGATGCCCAACCTAGGCATGCACCATCTTTTGGCAAATTTTAATATAGAAAGAAAATCTCAATGTGTGCTCATCACTGATAAGGATCCGAGATTTAATGATAGGCCGTCAGTTGCGCTTTGATGCAATGACAGATCCGTTTTTATGGAATGAGGGAATCTTCACAAACCGTATCAAGCTGTTTCACTTTTTCAATTTTTAACCAAATTTTCATTGTCTATCAAATTTACATGAACAATATATTGCTATTTGGAAAAGTGAGGCAAGTCCATATCTTAGAGTACTTAAACCTGACGAGGAAGAAAAATTAGGTTTTCATGCATCATCATTATGTTGCTTATTTTTGTCCACTAAGATTAATGGTCAAGCTACAATTTTGACGTCACACAAGGCGATATTACTGATGTGAGTATATGTAAAGGAATTGTGAAGGAATCTTACTGATGTGAGTTTATGTCCATCACGCAAGTGATATGGGACTAATGAACCAGTCATTAGTAGAAGAATTGAACTCAATCCTCCCCCTACCCCCTAATCGCAAAGTGAAAGGAGCAACAATGTATGGCAAGCGAAAATTCAAGGGGAAGTGGATAGTGTTCCTCCTTTTTTTTTTTTGTTGTTTGGGAAAGTATGATTTTCTTTGGGATGTTTTTTGAGTCTCGCATGAACGAGAAAACTATACTTCATAAAGGGATATCTCAAAGAAAATTATGCTTGCTGATTAGAAAATGCATCTCTCTTATATAAGTAAGGTTACGGAAAAAAGTCTATATTATAAAGAAAGACTTCCTTGACGAGGAACGGACTTGGGTGGTTGAACCAATTTTGATGAGCTTTATTCATCATGCTTGGAATTTCCTGCGTTTGCACAGGATTTCACACTCTTGAGTAGTTTTCTGATGTTCAAATGGTATCAAATTGCGTATTATTGTGCCTAGGTGTCATATGGAGGTCGGTAGACAACGACTCACCCCTATCTTGTGTTAAATATCACTAGCAATATTGTTTTATGTTTCTTGAATTAACATGGTACCAAAAGAAAAGAAGTAAAATAGGCAAAGCTTGAGAGAAACCAACGCTCGGAACACTGTTCATACTCTCTCTAACCCCTGCTCCGCGCCTCTGCCCGCACGGTGACACCGGAGCTCATTCCAGCCGGCTCAGGGGCTCTCCTGCGGCCAAAATCAGAGGAACTCCTCCTCCCCAGCAGGTTGTTGTCCCCTCCAAACCATTCAAGCCAGGTATGCCCAGATCTCCCGATTGGTTAGATCTACGAACTAGGGCTCATTGCTGCAATGTCTTCCAAATTACTGGTGTGCTGCTGTTGAACTGCTGATTTTCGATGGAGAACTCTTTGGTACTGAATCACCCGCCCATTGAGGCGGAGAGCAGTCGCAGGAGGAGCCATAGTAGGCCTCCTCCCCACCGCCCTGCCTCTCAAGGCCGATCTGGTCAAAATAGAGTTGGGTCCTCTGCGGTATCCCCTGTTGTTGCGCCTCATGGGTCTTCTCTAGGCCATGACAACTCTGTTCAACCTGGTAAAAATGCTGCTACCGTAAGGAATTTTGGTTCCAATGTGGCTCCCCCCCTGGGTAATGGTCAGCCAAATAAACCCCATCGCCAAGCCCCAAATCAGAATGGGCAGGAAGGTGTGACTCCTCGAACATGGGCTAGTGTAGCTCGGACCGCGTTAAAAGGCTATACCTTGAGTTATTATGCTCCCATTCGTGTTGATAAGAAAGTGTTTGCTGTTTTTGATGATGATATCATTGATGATGTGGACCCTATGTGGAGTGAGTGTATGGTGGGTTACCTAATAGGCAAGAAGTTGCCGTTTAAATTGGTAGAAGCCACCCTAAAAAACGCTTGGGGTTCTAAATTGATTGATGTTAGAGCTGATGATCAAGGTTTCTTTTTCTTTAGAATCCCTGATGCCGACTTTAGAAGGAAACTACTTGATAGTGGTATGATTACTGTTGCGCGAGTGCCATTGATCCTTCAACAATGGCACCCGCTCCTGGAACTCAAGAAAGGTAACCATTCAAAAGTTCCAGTCTGGATTAGATTGAGGAATATACCATTTGCATTGTGGTCATCACGTGGCATTAGTGGCATTGCAAGTGTGATCGGCAACCCCCTTTATGTTGACCAAAATACTGAGCAGCTGAAGATGCTTTCGTATGCTCGTGTCTGTGTTGAGTTGTCTGCATCGGATCCTAGACAAGATGAAGTGTTGGTGCAGCTACAAGGAGCAATAAGGAGGGTGTCGGTTGAGTACGAATGGAGGCCAATTAGCTGCTCTTTATGTGGTACATTCGGACACCGATGCAACCCCCCCGACATCTCTTCAGGCCAATCGGAGCAAGCTGTGGATGTGCTGCCCAATCCTATTCCCCCGCCTCACAGCAGCTCCGGTGGCATCCCAGCAGCAACACCTCTTCCAGCGACCCCTCCAGCAGCAGTTGCTGTAATCAGCCCTTCAACTGGCCAAACAACTCATACAGCAGCTCAAGACCCTTGTCCTGCAGCAGGCCTTCCTTCGGCCCCCTTGACCAGCAACTCTGGAGCGCCCAATACAGCAGTGGGTCTGACTTCAGCAACTCAGCTCACTACGGAACCAGCTGCAACAAGTGAAGGAAGGGTCCAAACTCAGGAAGATTCTCAGCAGCATTTGGAGGCCCTATCTCAGTGGCAATATCAGCTTGGTAAACAAGCAGGACGCCGGAAACAAGTACCAGTGGAGCGCAAGCAAGATGGCCTATCCGGTAAGTCTCCTCCTGCAGACAAAGTGAAGAAAAACCTTACCATTCCTGACGTGGCAGTGCAGGAACTAACCAACAAGTTTCAACATGATCCGGAGGGCCCTCAAGACTCTTTTGCATCAGTGGATGACTTGGATGAGGAAACTGATTCTATTAGTTCTCCTGATGGTGAAACACAGAAGGATGAGGGCTCATTGGTTGCTGAAAAGGCCCACCATTTGGCTGGCCCCTCTCCAAGTTTTCAAGTGGTGCTCCCTATTGCAGAAAATGCTGAACTCCCCTCTTCTCTGGGGGATAACCAGCCTCTAGAAGCTAGGAAGAGCCCAGTGGCAAAACACAAGTCCCCTCTGAAACCGCCAGCCAGCAAACGGCGATATGGGAAGCGTAAGTAGGCCTCTTATCCCTATTTTTGTATGAACATAGCTTTTTGGAATATTAGGGGTCTTGTTGACCCGGTGAGGCAAGCTGAAGTTAGACATTTTGTGCGTGAGAATAAAACCTGTTGTCTTGGCTTGTTGGAGACCAAGGTATCGCCTCACCTTTTTGATTCCATCTCATCTAGTCTATGCTTGGGATGGAAATGGATTGCAAATTATGAACATTCAGTTAGAGGCCGTATTTGGGTTGGTTGGAACCCACTCCAGGTTGATTTTAATAGCTGTTATGTGTCAAGCCAAGCTATTCATGGCACATTGAAGGTTCTACACACTGGTCTCACATTGTATCTTACGGCTGTGTATGGAGAACACACTTTTGTTGCTCGCAGGCCTTTATGGAGTGATATTATCCGCCTAAGCTCCACCCTCTCGGATGACCCCTGGTTAGTGGCGGGTGATTTCAACGCAATACGGGACTCTTCGGACCGCCTAGGGAGCCCGGACATATGGCTCCCCTCTTTTGACGATTTTAGTGAATGTATTTGCCAAGCCGAATTGGATGATCTCCGGTATGTTGGGATGCGTTTCACTTGGTCAACCTCATCGGGACCCCATCGCAAGCAAAGGAAAATTGACCGGGTACTAGTCAATAGCAAATGGAGTATGGTCTACTCTTACTCAGAAGCCACCTTTTTACCCCCGGGTATTTCGGATCACTCTCCAATGTTGGTCAGAGTTCAAGCATTTCGACCACAGAAAAGGCCATTCAAATTTTTCAACTTCTGGATGTCCCATCCGGATTTCAATACCATGATCTCCCAGGTATGGGATACCCCCATTTTAGGTACTCCGATGTTCAAATTATACACTAGGCTTAAACTGCTGAAAAACAGGTTAAAGAACTTGAACAAAGAGGTTTATGCTGACATCTCTTTGCAAGCTGCAACTGCCAAGCAGGTCTTGTTTGATACCCAGGAAGCGCTCTTTCGGGACCCGCATAATGTAATGCTTGCGGAGACTGAATCGACCCAAACTCATGAGCTTTATAAACTTCGCTCCCTCGAGGAATCTTTTTTCAAGCAGAAATCCAGGATTCGATGGCTAAATGAGGGTGATCAGAACACCAGTTTCTTCCACCACTCAGTCAAACACCATCATCTACGGAATCGTATCCTTTCAGTCCAAGATAGTGCGGGGAATATGGTTACTGATACTAAAGATGTTCAGTGGGTCTTTGTGTCTTACTTTCAAGACCTTCTGAGTCGGGTGAATACGCTTGTACAAGCATCCTCTAGAGAGATCAAGGCAGTTCTAAAGCACACCCTTACTGCTGATCAGGTTAGATCCCTTTCTGAGCCTATTTCCCCTTTGGATATTAGGGCAGCTATGTTTTCTCTGGCTGGAAACAAAGCCCCGGGTCCTGATGGGTATAACTCAGATTTCTTCAAGAAGAATTGGGAGGCGGTGGGTCCATCAGTAACTGAGGCTATCCTGGACTTCTTCAACTCTGGGCGACTTCTACGGGAGTCAAATTGTACCATTCTTGCGTTGGTCCCAAAAGTACCGAACGCATCTTCGGTAAATGACTTCAGGCCTATTGCGTGTTGTAACACGATCTATAAATATATCACAAAGATATTGTCTAACAGAATCTCTGCAGTACTTCCTTCTATTATAAGCCCAGTTCAGACGGCTTTTGTTAAAGGGAGGCGTATTTTAGACAATATATTGTTGGCCCAAGAATTATTCAGCGGCTTCCACTTGGACAGTTATTCTTCTAAATGTGCTATCAAGGTTGATTTCAGGAAAGCCTATGACACTCTGGACTGGGATTTTCTGGAGGAAACTTTGACAGCTTTTGGGTTCCCGCCACGTCTCATACAGCTGATTATGGTATGTGTCCGCACTCCCAAATTCTCGCTCTCACTGAATGGAGAACTCCATGGATTCTTCAATAGTGGTCGTGGCCTCAGACAAGGTGACCCAATGTCGCCCTATCTATTTACTCTAGCAATGGAAGTGCTGACTGGTATCCTGGAGTCTCAAGCAAGCCGGCCTGAGTATCGGTTTTATTGGAGATGTAAAAATCCCCGTCTCTCTCATTTATTTTTTGCAGACGATGTCTTCATCTTCAGTAAAGGCAACTTGGCCTCGGTTTCCTGTATGAAGGAAGGAATAAACACCTTCTCCCAATGGAGTGGTCTACTCCCAAATAATACCAAAAGCGAGGTATTTCTCTCGGGTGGATCGGAGGCTACTCAAACTCAGATATCACAAATCCTGAACTTCAGGAGGGGATCCCTTCCAGTACGCTATCTTGGAGTCCCAATCATCACATCCCGATTAACCAAAGCGGACTGTAATGCCCTGGTATGTTTACTCACCTCTAGAGTTCAATCTTGGACCCACCGGTTCTTATCCTTTGCGGGTAGACTACAACTTATCAAATCGGTACTGTATGCTATACAAGTCTATTGGGCGTCTATTTTTTGGCTCCCATCATCGGTTGTTGATAGAATAGAACAAATCTGTCGGCAATTTTTATGGAAAGGACCTGGCCTTGGAACCGGGGGAGCCAAAGTCTCTTGGGATGACGTTTGTCTCCCAAAAGAAGAAGGGGGACTTGGGATTAGAAAAATCCGAGATAGCAACAAAGCTGCCATGATTAAACATATCTGGATCCTCTTCTCTGATAAGGAATCGCTTTGGTGCAAGTGGATACATGCCATTCACCTCAAAGGAAAGTATTTCTGGACCACCTCCCCCCCGACTGTGTGCTCGTGGGCCTGGAGGAAATTACTTGCGTTGCGGGGGGAAGTCATATCTTCCTTCAGATGGAGGATTAGTGATGGACGAGATGCCTCGCTATGGTTTGATCCATGGTTGGACATAGGCCTCCTAAACTCAATTTTCGACGACACCTATATTTACCAATTGGCTCTAACCAGGAATGCTAAGGTCGCTGACCTTCTCTCTCAGGATGGTCAGCTAGTGTTGCATGATTTACTTTTATGGCAAGTTCCTCCTCCCTTGTTGAACCCTACGAAGGATACTTTCACCTGGCTCGAGAACCCCTCAGGCATCTTCTCTTCTACATCCGCTTGGTCAGTCTTTCGGAGGAAAGTGACGCCGGTCCCGTGGGCTTCTTTTGTATGGAGCAAGGCATTGGCTCCCAGGTATCAATTCCTCCTTTGGCTCATCATTCGAAACCGGCTCCCTACCCAGGTTTTTTTAATGTCTTTCAATAGGCTACCTATGGTTCATTGTGCTCTATGCAACTCTAGGCCAGATTCTATAGACCACCTCTTTTTTTACTGTCATGTGTCTAACTCCCTCGCTTCCTTTTGGGCTACAAAATGTAACCTCCCTTGGAATAACCGATCATGGGTGGAAAATTTTCGGTGGGTTTCCGACATTCTCTCTGGAAGTGATTTTTATTTTGACATTGCAAAGTTCTCCTTCGGTGCTCTTTGCTACGTTATTTGGAAGACTAGGAATGACATCACTTTTCGGTCCTCCAACCTCTATGTGCCCTCTATGAAGCAACAACTGACCAAGGCGGTCAAAGACAAAGCTCTCTCTTTTAATTCGGTAGCTGACAACCCGAGAAATAGAGATTGCAGCGGTGCTGGGGAGTTGACTCAAAGATTTTTGATTAGTTTGGGGTGGTATGTTGCCCTTGTTTCCTTGTAACTTTTCTGTTGTTTTGTGTACTCGGCCCCCCCCCCCCACTCCAGTGACGTGTTGTCCCGTTGAGTGTGGGCGGGTGCCGAGTCTCACCCTTTGTATAATTGTCCGTTGGTTATCTCATATATATAATACTTACCTTTACCAAAAAAGAAAAGAAAAGAAGTAACATTAACAAGGTCGGCGCTAAAATAATGCTGATGAACTTTCTCTCTCCAGAAAAAAGATTTATGCAACTAGCTCAAGACTTTTGGCTTGGAGGTGGTTTATTATATATGACGTCATGTCCACGTGAGGACATTGTGAAATAATTGTCTCTCGCCTTATAATTTATTTTAGTGTTTCTTAGTTTTCAAAGTCATTATGGAACGGTGAGCACTATACAAATGATATTTTTAGATGCAGACGGAATGAAATATCACGTTCTATCAGAGAATTACGAAGAATATCCTATCGTGATCTTATTAGTAGAATAGTCAAAAACAAATATTTTTTTTCTAATTAAAGTAGACATGAATGATGGCTTGAATTTGCTCATGCAATGCCATGTCTTTACATTTTGCTTCATGTCAAATTTTAGCATTAAGATTTTTGGACAAATTAGGATAACTTGCTCATTGAATAATGTGAGAACTTCCTAATTATTTTTTATATATTCGAAGGTTTATAAATGCTCCATCACTTCAAACCAATTAAAAAAAAAAAAAAGTTTCCGCCCCACATTAATTTTTCCAAAAGATGCATAGCCGATGAACCAAACTCTCTCGAGGATTGTCGTTGAGAAGAATCAGAGGACTTCCTATGCTATGCAGGGTCGTTCAGGGATAGCATAAAAAATTGGAAGTTCTTGTTTTTTGACAGACAAAATTTTTGATATTGGTAAAGAATGCTTAATTGATAAGGCTCTTTTTTTTTGCTAGAATAATTGATAAGTCTCTTGAAAAGGAAGAAAAAAGAGATCGAAGAAGCTAAGCAAATTGCATGTTCTCTAGAATGTCACGAGCATGTCAGTGCCAATGTTATAGTGGTCTTGTTGGTAAGAAAACATTAAGAGTCATCGTTCACTGGCTTTTTCGTATAAGTCCACATATTTTTCGTTACCTAAATGAGGCAGGAACCACGAAATGAGTGTTTTCTATTGAGTGGATCCATTTAGGTGTGGAAGAGCCGCTACTTTAGAAGCGAAGTACATTTAAAAGTTGGCTATTCTTCATCGAGAATCTTATGCCTGTTATAGCCAAACATGGGAAATTTTACGTGCTTGGATTTTTTTTCGGTTACATCATGTGTGAAGATGGGGAGGGGATGGTGAGACTCAAGACAAACACAGTCTTGAAGAAGAGTTGCTGCGACCAATTGAATTAGGCATCAGCCTCCATCTACGGCCTCTTCTGACAAAGCCACTCAACTCCATACTCAGTCTTGGCCTAGCTTCAAAGGAGCAAACGACCTTCTCAATCTAAACAATGATCATGTTATTAAACTTTTCTTTGCACTCGACTGAGCCTTATAGCTCTTCTATTTTCAAGGCAGGAGAGGGGATCATTAAACATTAAGTCTGAGGACTCTTGTAGATGTTCAAATTGGTAAATAGAGCCCGCGATATCCCTGACGGGCACATTTTGACTCCATTTCGAGATTTTCTGAAACCCAATGAAACTTTGGGAGGTAAAGCTCTACATGTCCTTTGACGGTTGCGTGTATATTAGCGGTAATGCTGTACTCAGAGAAAACCCAGAGAAGGCATCTGGCCTGTCGCAACCGGGCCAACCAGGCCAACATTTTCAACCAAAATCGTTTGGTACCTGCCTGGAAATTAATTAATGTCCCTGACGCAATTGGGCCAAATTTACAGGCAAAACCAATGGCGGTGTATGTCCCTTGTAATTAATTAATGTTCCTGAACAAGTTGCGCCAAATTTTCAAGCCTAATCCAGACAAGGACGTCTGTATTTAGTTAGGGATTTCAAGCCAGTTGTCCCAAAGTCCCTCTTTCCTTGTAAGTCAACCCTTCCAAGTGCGACTTCTTCTTGAAAATAGATTAAAAAAAAAGAAAAGAATAAAAAAAATTCCACCAACAACTGGTTATCAGTCTAATTAGCAACACATTTACTGAATATTAGGGTTCCGATTCACCAAATTCGAGTCTTGATCGGAACTGTGCTTTTGGATACTATAGTTACAAATTGAACAGGAGTAGTTGAATGAACCGCAAGGAGAGAAGTTTCGAGTGATGAGCATCTTAATTTGGTCCGGTTCTCATGCTCTTAGAAAGATCCTGCTTTCTGTTTTTTTGTCATGGGAAATGCACAATGTTCCCCCCGGGACCTACATGCCTCCTTGGGCGGTACACGTGAATTAAAAAGATTGGCTACATTCACATCCCGAACTCGATTCAAACTCGACCATAATTAATTCCAAACTGACGGCCCCAAATCCCATTTCTCCCCTTATATCATTTTTGTGAACAGCATTAGTTTAGTGATACAAACTTTACGATCTGATTCATTGCCATACATGTGAAACAAACAACAGAAAGAAAAGAGCCCAAATGAAAGTCAGATCCCTATATTAGTCCCTAAAATAGGATGTAGGGAAGAACTAGGCAACAATTCACCAAGATCTAACCCGATCCAAGATCAATTGCTTCCCTAAAACTAAACCAACCAAAGTTGACTTAACCCTAGCAATAATTAGCAGTATATTCCAGCAAGACAATGTAAAGATAAGTAAATATAATCCTGAAATGTTAAAGAGATAAAGGCGGCAACAACACTAGGATTTTTACGTGGAAAACCCAATGACCACTCAAACAACATCTCTAATCACCAATTATAGTAGAATAGACAAAGGTTCTTCTCTAGTCACACACCAAAGGCTCAACATCAATAATACAACAATATTTCATTACCACGAAGAAAGTGGATTAATACAAATAGAACAAGAAACCGTAATTGAGATTGGGGAAAATCAAGAGACAATTTGGTGAAGGTTTTCAACATAAGAAACAGATCAACTCGCAGGTCTCCATCGCATGAACAATGTACTGAAATTCAAGCTAATCCCAACAGCGTTTGGCTGTAGAATCTTTAGCCGTCATCGAACCCCAACGATCCCAATATCACGTTTCCGAGGATCTGGCCCACCAAACCCAGCGCAAAGCTGCTGCCGCCACTCGTCTGGTATGCCGGCCGTGGGGCTGCGTGCAAGTTTCCTGCCGGGGGATACCCATATCCCGGTGGCGGATAACCAGCAGGTGGATATCCCGCCGGCAGTGGGGCTGCGTACCAGTATCCTGCCGGGGGATGCCCATATCCTGGTGGTGGTGGATATCCTGCTGGCTGATAACCAGCGGGCGAATATCCTGCCAGCAGCGGTGGATGACCACCAGGCGGATATCCCAGCAGTGACAGATGACCAACAGGCGGATATCCGGCCAGTGGCGGAGGATGACCAGCAGGCGGATAACCCACCGCCGCTAGGTGACCAGCAGGCGAATATCCCACTGCTCCCGCCGGCAGGTGACCGGCAAGAGGATATCCGGGCGGTAGCGGATGACCAGCAGGTGGATAACTAGCGAGCGAGCAACTAGCGGGCGGATAAACCAACGGTGGCAGGTACGTGGCAACCGAGTTTGAGGGAGGCAACGCCGCTGCAGCTGGATAACCCCCAACTGGATGGCCCATCCTTCGGTTGGCTGTTAAACTAGAGTGTACAGCGAGAGGGAGAGCGCGTGATGGTGAAATTGTGCGCTACGTGTTTGAGCGTGGAATGATGTGAGAAGGATCGAGAATGGAGTTTATATAGATCGAGGGTAGGGAGTGCAGAGATGTGTATTAAGTCTAGAGAGAAGTGGGAGGACCCCGAATCATTTACTTGGTCGCGAGTCGTGGAGTATGTTTTGCGTGTGCCTTGAATACTATACGTTTCGACCGAGTCAAATCACACCCAAGATATTGACCGACCGGGTACATCCCTTTTTTATTCGAAAGGCCGCTGAAACATCGAAACATTCAGGGTTCATAGCACAACCCGAGCTGTCATGGCGATTGGCGAACGAAATGCATAGATCGTTAAAGAGAATAAACAGACACAAACCTCGTTCCGACCTTTGCAGAACGTACCGTCGCTGGGAACTGAGTTTGCCGGTGCAAGTTGCAGCATGCCGTGTTCTTCTTCTTCTTCTCTGCTTTCGTGTCGGGCACCAATAGTCTTGGTCGTTCCCTCATCGTATTCTTTGGCTTCTTCCTGCGACCGCATAGGAAACTATCAAACGATTTTCGACCGCGTGGGAAACGACTCCAATAGGCAACTGTTGTGGAAGCTAGCAATGAAACAATCAACTAAAAGAGCAAAAAAAAAAAATTGAACATCAAATTTACGTGGTTCGCTTGATGTGACCTACGTCAAATAACTCTACTATAAAATGAGTGATACAATAGATATTACAATCATACATGAGACACTCAAACAATTTTGGTGTTTTCTAGCTCCCAAGTATACCTAATAACTCATATAATATTTAGCCTCATAATTCTTTATGAAATGATTTTTCAATTTCATGAAGGAATTGGCACATCAAAACATTCATTGCACTTCAACACATAATTTATTGTTAGATGTAATTTCACGAAGCAAAACTTCATTGCACACATGGTTCATATAAATTTAGGCAAACCATTTAAGGACCGTTGTAAAGAAATTTAGGGATTATTACCTAACCGCTAAACAAAAATATACTATATTAAATTGCATAACATGTGGTGTTTTTTAGGAAGATTCATCATATAGATTTTTTTGTGAGATTTCACCATATAATTTCGTTATTGCAATTGCATTCAACCAATGGCAAATGAACTTGATATGGTCGGGTGGACCAGGCCCAAACTTGAGATGAAACTCAGCCTAGAATAGGGGGAAGGGGCCGAAATTCTAGGCCCAGAATAAGGGTAATTAAGCAATAATTGAGTTGGGTTTAGCCAATAAAGCTAATAGTCTTTGAGTTTAATCAAAATAAACCATAAATGGGTCAAAGCCTGTCATTATTAAGCCCACAAAAGGGCAATTTTCGGCCAGCCCATGGCGGGTGCCTTGGTCAATAATCACATAGGGAAACGGGCCGAAATTGTTCCAAATCCAGGTTAATTCAGCGATTAATTAATGAAAGGCCATGCAATTAGAGTCTAATTGAGTTAAAAGGCTAAAGCCGTGAAATTAACTTAGAGTTACGCCTCATAATTAGAGGCCGGCAATTGGAAATTCAGAGTACATTGAGCAAAACACGAGTGAAAGGGGGAGAGAGGTTGGGATCTTGGTTGGAAGAACTCCCCCCAATAGCTGCAAGACCAGTCTCGTGGTCATGACGTCGAGGCCAAACCCTTTCGACCCCCCAACGCTACTGGTCCCTCTTTCGCACCCTGCCAATTGCCAACGCTACTGGTCCCTCTAGCTTTGACAATCAATGTTACTACTTCTGCTGCTCCTGTCGGTTGACCTTGCTGCCTCGCAAGTTGTGCGACAAGGTGCCCGAGAAGCCAATGCACCTTGCTGATCCCATGAAGGTCCCTGCCCCGACAAGCTTTTGCTCCCTACACCGCCCACGACCGACGCTGTAGCCCTATCACCCAAACTGACTGCTACTGCTGCGTTCTTGATACATCTCTCTGACATGCATGCTTTCTGTCCCCCTTCAATCTATTGGTGCTGTTAGTTATCATGTCTATATGGTGATAGCGATGGTGCTAGGGATGCCAAACCTAGGCATGCACCATCTTTTGGCAAATTTTAACTATAGAAGGAAAATCTCAATATGTGCTCATCATTGATAATGATCCGAGATTTAATGATTGGCCATCAGTTGCACTTTCATGCAATGATAAATCCATTTTTATGGAATGAGGGAGTCTCCCCAAACTGTACAAGTTGTTTCACTTTTTCAATTTTTAACCAAATTTCCATTGTCTATTGAATTTACATGAACAATATATTGCTATTTGGAAAAGTGAGGCAAGTCCATATCTTATAGTACTTAAACCTGACGAGGAAGAAAAATTAGGTTTTCATGCATCATCATTTCATTGCTTATTTTTGTCCACTAAGATTAATGGTCAAGCTACAATTTTGATTGACGTGGATATATATGTCACACGAGGCGATGATATCATACTCTAGAGATATCTAAAGTACTTTTCCCAATCCAACAACTAGAACTCTTGAATTGTAAAGGAATCTTACTGATGTGAGAATATGTCCATCACGCAAGTGATATGGGACTAATGGACTAGTCATTAGTAGAAGAATTGAACTCAATCCTTTTTTCCCCCTTTAATCACAAAGCGAAAGGAGCAACAACGTATGGCAAGCGAAAATTCAAAGGAAAGTGGATAATGTTACTCCTTTATTTTTTTTTTGTTTCGGGAAAATACGATTTTATCTTCTTCTGGTGCGTTCCTCTCGGTGAACACTCTCCCTCCCCTCTCTTCTTCTCTAGTATCAGCCCCCTTCTGGACCCCATAGGGAAGAGGACCCCGTCAACAAAGAAATGACATCTCATAGCTCAGGACATCAATGTCATGGAGGCGAAGGAAGGAAAGACGGAGAGCAAGAAAACTCGTCTACTTTATCAAAACCGTCACCAAACCCCAAGAACCATTAGCAGCCCAACGATCCCGCTATCACGCTTCCGAGGATCTGGCCCGCCAACCCCAGGACAAAGCTGCTGGTGCCACTCGTCTGGTATGCCAGCCGTGGGGCTGCGTGCAAGTTTTCTGTGGGGGGATGCCCATATCCTGGTGGCGGATAACCAACAGGTGGATATCCCGCCGGCAATGCGGCTGCGTACCAATATCCTGCCGGGGGATACCCATATCCTGGCGGTGGATATCCTGCTGGCTGATAAGCAGCAGGCAAATATCCTGCCAGCGGCGGTGGATGACCACCAGGCGGATATCCTGGCGGTGACAGATGATCAACAAGCAGATATCTTGCCAATGGTGGGGGATGACCAGCAGGCGAATAACCCACCACCGCTGGGTGACCAGCAGGCGGATATCCTGCTGCTGCCGCCGGCAGGTGACTAGCAAGAGGGTATCCGGGTGGCAGTGAATGACCAGCAGGCTGATATCCCGTCAGCGGCAGTGGATGATCAGCAAGCGAAAAACTAGCAGGCGGATTAAACCAACAGTGGCAGGTACGTGGCAACCGAGTTTGAGGGAGGCAGCGCCGCTGCAGCTGGATAACCCCCAACTGGATGGCCCATCCTTCAGTTGGCTGTTAAACTAGAGTGTGCAGCGAGAGTGAGAGCGCGTGATGGTGAAACTGTGCGCTAGGTGTTTGAGCATGGAATGTGGAACAGATCGAGAATGGAGTTTATATAGATCGAGGGTTGGGAGTGGAGAGATGGGGATTAAGTCTGGAGAGGATGGCTAGAGTCTCGAATTATTTACCTGGTCGCGAGTCGTGGAGTATGTTTTGCGTGTACCTTGAATTCGCATGTTTCGACCAAGTCAAATCACACCCAAGATATTGACCGACCAAGCACATACCTTTCCGATTCGAAAGGCTGTCGAAACGTGGAAAAATTCAGGATTCAGAGCACAACCCAAAGCTGTCATGGCGATTGGCGAACGAAATGCATAGACCGTTAACGAGAATCAAAAGACACAAACCTCGTCCCAACCTTTGCGGAACGAACCGTCGTTGGGAGCTGAGTTTGCTCGTGCAAGTTGCAGCATGCCGTCTTCTCTGCTATCGTGTCAGGCATTAGATGTCTCGTTCGCCTCCTCTTCGTACTCTTTGGCTTCTTCCTATGACCGATAGGAAACGATCAAACGATTTTCGACAGCGTAGGGAATGACCCGAAGGTCGCGATCAAACAATAACATAAATAAAGTAAGAAAATAAATTGGACATAAAATACATGATTCGGTTTATGTGACCTATGTTCACGGGGAAAGCAATAAATAATTCTACCATAAAATAAGCGATATAATTGAGATTACAACTATATTCGAGTTACTCAAATATTCTTAAGTGTTTTAAAGCTCTCACGTGCATCCAATAGCTCACATAATATTTAGCCCCATAATCCCTTACGGAATGATTTTTCAATCTTATGAAGGAATTGACAATCACAAGATTTAATCAACTTCAATGCATGAATTCATGTTAGATGTAATTTCACGAAGCAAAACTTCATTGCACATTGTCGACACCTAAATTTGGTTCACCGTTGAGGGACAATTGCAAAGAAATTTGCAGATTAATACTTAACCTCTAAACAAAAATATACTTTATTATATTAAATAACATATGGTTTTTTTTAGGAATATTCATCATATAGTTTAGTAATTGCATTTACATTAGACTGGCGGTGGTAAATGGACTCAATATGGTAGCATGGATCAGGTCCACACATGAGATGAAACTCGGCCAAGTATGGGGGGAAGGGGCTGAAATTCTAGGCCCGGAATAAGAGTAATTAAGTCTTAATTAAGTTGGGTTTACCTATGAGTTTCCTGTCAGTATTAAGCCCACAAAGGGGCAATTTGCGGCCAGCCCATGGCGGGTGCCTTCGTCGAGAATCACATTGGTGGGGGGAGGGGCCAAAATCGTTCCAAATTCAGGTTAATTCAGGCCGTCGAAGATTAATTAATGAAAGGCCATGAAATTAGAGTCTAATTGAGTTAAACGGCTGAAGCCCATGAAGATAACCTCTGTTAACACTATATATTCAAAGTTATCAAGGCATGGATAATTTTTTTTTTGTCAGTCCTACTTTACTCATTTTCTTACTCTCACTCTCATATGATTATCCTATCTATTGTAGGATATGAAAGTCGAAATCAACACTTAAAGCTAAATCATTCTCACCGCAATCCCTTTGAGAAAGTGGGGATTCAAACCCTCACATCTTCCTTCTCATGTAGAAAGGAAAACCATTGGGGCAAACCCAAGTAGTCGGCCCACAATTAGAAATTCAGAGTATATTGAGCGAAACATGAGCAAAAGAAGGGAGAGAGGAAGAGATCTTGGTCATGAGACCTCCCCCGACGGCCTCAAGACCAGCCCTATGGTCATGATGTCGAGACCTCACCCTGTCGACCCCCGATGCTACTAGTCCCTCTAGCTTCAACGATCGTTGTCGCTACTTCTGCACCTCCCTCCCTGTCAATCGACCTTGTTGCCTAGCAAGCTATGCGACAAGGTGCCCGACGAGCCACCACGCCCTACGCGCTAATGGCAAATAAAAACCAATAGATTAGTGACTAATTATCTTCTTCGAGAACGTGTTGACCCGAGAAATGAGAGTTTTGAAAATTTTGAAAGACAATGACTTTTGAATATCATAAAAGATAATAATATATGTATTGCTTTCGATCACAATCCAAAATTGATTTAGTGCCTTATGTAATTATCATCCCAAAGAGCCTATGATAAACAAATAATTCTATTTTACTTTTTTGAAGAAGAGTATCCCCTTCCATTAAGATCCCATAATCCTAGACATAAAAATTTGATTTCAAAATAAGGGAACATACCATAAATGATACTTAAACAAATGGGCCATATATTGATAATATGAATTAAAGAATACATGTTACTTTGTAAATCAAATTTACAAATCCATCTTCGATTTTCTAGCTAACATTACTTTAAAGATTTAGAGTAATTTTCACATTTTAATATCTCCACATAACAGTAAGAAAGAAAGGATTGAACATCGCATGGTAAAGCAGATTATACTTTTAGTCAAAGGTAAGTTTGTCATTTTAGAGATGGAAGTACTGTCATGTTCAAATAGGCAAACGGGAACATACAAAGAGTTTCCATAATTTGATCATCACAATCTAAAATTTATTCATCCATTTTAAATTTTCAAGCATGCCTTGTAAGTCTCAAGTAAAACAATTTTACTAAATCAATCATCGTGTAATGGCAATGGCATGACATTGACTAATTCAATGAAACGATGGCGCGATTCGATGTATTTCTTGATTGAGCTACAAAAGCCCCAAATCAGCCCATAATCTTCAAATCCCCAAATCAATTCCTCCCACTCGAGCCGTCTTTCCCCTAAGAAACCATCATTCTGGTCTTGATGGCAAGATTTGGAAACAAGATGAAGACGAATTTGAGATTCTATAGCATAAACGACAAAGAGTGGTTGTGCTAGATTTACAGGAAATCGGTAAAAAATGTAATTTTGATCATGGTCCCCTCAAGAGTGTGTTGTCTTTTCATAACCTATTTTTACGGTTTGTGCTAATTCATTTGCATGTGACGGGTCGGTGGTCTCTTAATGAAAAAAATTCCATATTGCCTTTTTGTATAAAGGTCAAGATAAATGGCAAATTTGCATTTTTAACTATGGAAATTTTGTCCACCGCTCAGTACTTGATGTGCTGTCGCATGAAAAGTTTAGCTAATGTTATTTTTGGAATCCCCTTTTATTATTTAATTCTTTTATGTATGGCCATAACTCCCAATTAAAAAGAGGCACTTAATTAGATTGGTGGAGAAAATATTCAGTGGTTACTAACCACCAGGTCAGCAGCCTACATGGCATGCGCTATCCATTCAAACTTCGACACCTGTCCTATGACCTGGACACGAATAGAAAATAAAAAAATCAAAAGAACTTTCTTTTTTCTGTCCTCTATAGCTAGCACTGAGCAATAATAAATGCCCACTTTCAAACTCCCGCTCAACATTCTCTCTCCTCTTTTCAATTTTCTAAGGAAGAACGATGAAAGCCCACTCCCACTCCCTCCGTCCAGCACGTCCCTTCGCCTCCGCCGGCCCCTCCCCTAAGAGACCCTACCGGTCACAGCGGCTGGTCCCGAGCCCCCTCCGCCTCCGTTGTCACCTCCCGAGCCCCATCGATGGCTACGTTCATCAGCCGACTCCTCTCTCTCTTTCTCCCGCATGCACGATTATGTCGACTTGCCATGGATGGTGCCAAATCCCCGGTTATTTCTGAAGCGACGATCGAGGACAAGGTCTAAGCTCGCATCTGTCTCTTGGGGAGCCCTAGAGATGTCTACTATGGTCAAGTTTTTCCTTAAGAACTTGTTGCTGTTGTGTAAGAATACCCAGAAGCCAAAAGATCACTCTTTTTCCTTGAAATTGCATCAGCCATCTCTGTTTCATATCAAACAGCCACTAAAGTGAATATGATAGCTGATATAAGCGAGGATATAGAGATAGCATACGGCCAGTAAAGTGGATGCCTTCAAGAGAGGTGGCTGATATGGTGGTTCCAGATCAAGTGGGAGGAGGTTGGAGAATGATGGGGGAACACTGGGGCAGGCATTAGAACTTAAGATGTTTGCGTATGTCGTGAGTTCAATACGAGCCTTCCACCTTTGTCTCTCTCATGTTTTTTTTAGGGGATTGGGCTTTTGGAGCTTTTGGAGCTTTTGCATCTTCGTACTCTGCTGTTTTTGAGCTACGAGTTTCCCAGGCATTTGTACTGATAACATCGAATATGGTTATGTTTACTTCATCTTTCAACTACTGCCATTGTGTATGAAGATTTCGGCAAGTCTTTGCCGTGGATGTATTTATCATTTTTATGCTTTTGTTTTCATAACGCAAATAAGATGAAGTCTATTCATGATGAATATAATGAAAGTTCTTCAACGACTAATTTGAGCAGCTTCTTGATCCCTTTCCTTGAGAAACGATATCTCGTGCTTATTGATTCCACTAGAAAAACATGAGAAACGTTTTAGGTTGAGGGATAGCACCGCAAGCTAGTATGACGTTGAACCACAATATGAATCATCAAAAACCATCCATTTTCGTGATATGTAGATCTTACTCTGAAAACACTAAATTTTTGCAATTGGCATGAAGAAAAGTTCCACATGCTGCAACTCATCTGTCACAAACTTCAGGAGAAGGGACGCCGGTGTATGATCATATTGAATGAATGAACAAGGACACACCATTCATTAGGACTTAAATCATATATGTTGAACGACTTTCACAGCCACGACAATGGAAAAGAATATTTTTTGAAGTGAAATTGGCAGATAGACCCACAGATAAAAAATTATAAACCTGTTGATACAGAAGCTTGATCCTTAATCTAGCTTTCATGAAATGGATAGAAATCTCACGAGCTTCTAATACAAGCAGAGTTTGTAACTCAAGTTGTTTCAGAATGGAAGTGGCTAAGGGAAAAGAACTTAATTTCATATAAATTTGCGACCCAGTATCCTTTTACATGTAAAGAATGAATAAAATGCTGTGAGAGCCTCGGCAGTGCCAGCTCTACAAAGAATAGCTCGACAATCTCCAGCATTAGACACGGAGTGATTGCCCCTTCTAATCAATGTAGTTACACAGCATAAGCCGCATTGTCATTCCTCATTCAAAAAATCCAAATCGCCTTCAGGTAACCATGCTTCACAGCTGTCTCTGCTTCATCCTCGTCTCTTCTCACCACTTCATCTATGATATTCTTATTCAAGTTTTCCACGCAAACTCAGCAACATATTCAACAAAACTTGAGCGCATTGCAAAAATCAATCACTCTTGTAGAATACAATGAGAGGAGGATGCAAACTTCTGGGTATTCTTACACAACAGCAATAAGTTCTTAAGAAGGAAAAACTTGACCATAGTAGACATCTCTAGGGCTCCCCAAGAGACAGACGCGAGCTTAGACCTTGTCCTCGATCGTCGCTTCAGAAACAACCGGGGATTTGGCACCATCCATGGCGAGTCGGCGTAATCGTGCGTGCGGGAGAAAGAGAGAGAGGAGTCGGCTGATGAACGTAGCCATCGATGGGGCTCGGGAGGTGACAACGGAGGCGGAGGGGGCTCGGGACCAGCCGCTGTGACCGGTAGGGTCTCTTAGGGGAGGGGCCGGCGGAGGCGAAGGGACGTGCTAGACGGAGGGAGTGGGAGTGGGCTTTCATCGTTCTTGGAAAATTGAAAAGAGGAGAGAGAATGTTGAGCGGGAGTTTGAAAGTGGGCATTTATTGTTGCTCAGTGCTAGCTATAGAGGACAGAAAAAAGAAAGTTCTTTTGATTTTTTTATTTTCTATTCGTGTCCAGGTCATAGGACAGGTGTCGAAGTTTGAATGGATCGCGCGTGCCACGTAGGCTGCTGACCTGGTGGTTAGTAACCACTGAATATTTTCTCAGATTGGTGACACTACACGCGTGCGGTACACGAGGCGTCACATCAGAATTTTTTCCAAATGTCGGGTCGGGGCCCCACCACCGGTATCCATTTTGTGCGTCTTTCGCTTGGCTCCTAACCCGAGCACAGTCCAAGCGTCAACTCCTGGTTTAAAGGCCGGTGCAAAGGACACGTGGCGAAAAGGGTCGCGTCCCAGGAGTCTCTCCCTCTTCTTTCCACTTTTCCTGTTATGTTAGTTAATCTGAGGGAGGGTCCATGTTTCCTGGTCAAAGAAATTTTACAGACCAATTGCAGCTAATATTTTGAAGATGATGTTCTTCGATTTTTACATAAGAAGATAGTATTTGAATAAATTTCAACCAAAAATGCAGATTTTATTTAATGTTGCATAAAGTAATTGTTGGGCTATCGTTCTAAAGAGCCTATGGCAAACAATTAACTTCATTTTATCCTTATAAAAATTGATTTCGAAATAAAAGGATAGATATTTGAACAAATGAGTGATATATCGAGACATGAATTAAATAAATGCACGTTAATTTATTAACTGAGTTTACAAATGGGTCATTCAACTAACATTTTCTTAAAAATTTAGAGTAATTTTCACTTTTTGAGGTATTCAGATTACATGAAAATAGAGGGAGGGTTAAACTTCTCGTGGTATGGTGAATTATACTTTTAGTCAAAGATAAGTTTGTCATTTTAATGAAGGCATAGTATTGTTACATTTGAATAGGTGAAATAGAGTTTCTACAATTCGATCGTCGCAAGAGTGCAAATGCATTTCAATTATTTTATTCAGTCTTTTTTCTAAAATCCTTCTTTCTATTTATAATTACTTTCTATCAATTGTTTTGCGATGGAGTTTATTCTTATCCTAGACCTTTTAATAATACCTTTTCCTTTGCTCTACCAAAATCAGATTATAAAAATTTTGATGCTATTTGTTTCGGTAGTACTCCATTGTATTCATATAATAGTCTAAGAAAATTTATCTAAGGAAAATTCCACGACTTTAAATATGCAATAAAAATAACATATATTAATTTGGTAATTCGTTTGACATATATTTGTACACATCACTCAACAAAATAAAATTAAAAAAATAATTAGGAGAAATATTTATCTCCAACACCTAAATCAAGGAAATGAAAGGGAAAATAAAATCCTTCCCTTTCAAGGAAAAATAGAGAGCTACCAATTCCAATTGTAGCTTACTCTATAATTGCTCTACACACTTAATAAAAGAAATTCCCAATTAGACACGACTAGGCTGCGGACGGGGCGGTGATGAAGCGGAAAGCTCCGGCCTCCGCCAATGCCGCAAGGAATCGATTCCATTTCGTTTGCTTCGCGGCTTCATCTCTTGCAACGATATTCTTGTAGTCCAAGGACTCGTCATCGTATATATCCCACCACTTCTTCACCAGCATCTTGATATCATCCCGATCCATGTTCTCTTCCTCGCCCGTGTACCGCCACGGCTTCGACCCAGCAGCACAATAATGGACGACCTTCACCTTGTCGAGCTCGATGTTCTCGGGATGACGCCACAACATCGCGAGCACAAGGTTGTACAGGTTAGGAATCGGTTTGTAGATGTCCTTGAAGTACATGTTCAGGAAGTCTTGTTCAGCAAATGGAGTCGGAGGTGTGATCTTGAGGGTTTCGAGCAAATCGTGATAAGTGTAGAGGTTTGGCTCGTATAGGAACATGCCGGCGTTGAAGTAAGGAGACGGCCTCGGGCCGACGTGGTCGGGCCACTGGACCTTGTCCGGGCACTGTTGGCAATGCCCGATTTCGTATTGAGGGGTGTGACTCCATGTCTTCTCGCAAAAGCAATCCATGACCGCGTAGAAGAAGCCGTTCGGGAGGTCGAAGAGGTGGTCTATGTTGTCAAAGACTTGGATGTCCCCATCCAAATATATCATCTTGCTATACTCCACAAACTGCAATTCAAGAAACCATATTAATAACTCAATGTTAATAGTACTTCTCAATCCTGATTTAAGAAATATTTAATGATAAAGCATACCTCCCAAATTCGAAGCTTGGAGTAGTTGATTACATAATAGGCCATGGCGAACTGAGTTTGGTTCTCCGGCGGATGGACAGGCTCGATCTCCCTCACGATGCAGCCCTGATCCATCAGGATCTTCCGGTGATCCGCCGGCACATCCGGCAAGATCGCCACCACAAGTGGGTACTTGCTCTTCGCCTTCCTCAACCCCTTGGCCAGCCCAACCACACCCTTCACGTAATCGCCGTTTCCGGCCAAAAACGTCACGTAGGCACAGCTAGGCTGGTTCCCGGGCTTTGGCTTCACGACATCATTAGCAGCAGCATCGGCGGCGATGATGGGAGCCATTTCTCTGGTAGGAAAGGTTTGAGGTTTCTGTGAGTGGAATGGAGAATGAGTGTTTGAGAAGGATTTGCAATTTGCTTGGCTGAGTTTGAGTTGATGGATTTGGCAAGAGGAGGACGCACGGTTTATATAGAGATGGAGAATTAATTTTTTTAAATCAAGGTGACTGGATCTTGGTCGTGGGATGGAAGCTGCTTGAGCCCCGGAGTTTCATGCCGACAAACCCAAGATTTTGTCTGTCCAATGGGGGAAGAGCTAGGCTATTTCTCCTTAAACGAAGTCGTTTTGGAGCTCCGCCGATGGATCGATTTCCGCGTGGGGTCAGTGCGAGTCGATCGGACGGTCGTCAAGCAAGATCCGGATTTCGTGGACGGTGCCGGAATATGCGGGAGAGACGGTTGAATCTTTAGGGAGACCAAGAAGTCAAGTTTTTAGCAGACTTAC
Source organism: Corymbia calophylla (assembly GCA_014182845.1). Classification (NCBI taxonomy): domain Eukaryota; kingdom Viridiplantae; phylum Streptophyta; class Magnoliopsida; order Myrtales; family Myrtaceae; genus Corymbia; species Corymbia calophylla. Next base: position 16,671,572 of record CM024694.1, on the reverse strand, counting down.
TGCTATAGCCCTAGCGACCGACTGCATAATTACAAGACCACGCCGAGGTATTGTTGTAAATTTGGGAATATTCCAAGGGCGATTATATTTCAAATGTACGTTTAAGTTTATAGGGTGTCGTGTAAGTGGGCCGTTTCCAAGGATAATGCCTCACGCACTTGCCCAAAATTGGGAGTCAACAAGTCTATAGTCGCATCTCGAGAGAAATAGTTACAACTCCTTTTGACTAACCGGTACAATAGTGGAAGGATAAGGTTAGCCAAATACCCGAAAAGAATAAAGTTGTACCCGAAAAACAAAGAAGCAAAAAGTGAGCCTATTGATTAAATAAGTATATGTATTTTTATCGTATCAACTCGTCAATCCTATTAAGATTTGGTGTTGATCATAATTATCTTGATTATATAACATATATTTTTATGGTTGAGGAAGTGAAAACCTGGCTACTTGCAATTATGGAAATACCCTACAGACCCAACAAACTGATTAAGTTCAGATCTTTAACTTATGCAAATGATCATAACCAAAACAGTTCTAGATGTAATTGCTAGACTCTAAAAAAGCAATCCTGATTTTTCTAGCTAAAAATGCTTGCGATACCTCAACCTGTCATATCAACTTTGAGAGTCTTAAAAAAATTATTTTAACGATACCCCGTTACCCATAAATATCACGAAAAATTTGTGTTTTACACTAACTTTATAATATTAAAGGAGGATCAAGATTCAATGAGCTTATGTCTCTATTGCTTGAATCACGATTCTTTCAATACGTCGAATATTTTTCAAATGGAATCATCTTTTTTGGTAAGTTAATTAAATTATTTATACTTTGCTAAAAAAAGCTGATTTTACTTTCCCGAACCTTTATTTATTTTATGCATACGAAAAACACGTGGCTCTCTTTAATTTGATCGTATGTTATACAAGTAAAATACTCGAGCGTGTACACTCCCCATACTCGACACGTTTTCACATGTCCTCGCTCCACGGCAGTTGAGATCATTTCTCTTGGCGCCGATGAGGAACTCGACGGACCAGATGCTGCGACTCCACGCGGCGAACTGCTCTCGAGCAGCACTGGATCCTGCGCTCTGGAGAAAGGAAGCTTCCTCTCGATTTCGTACAAGTTTCTGTTAAACCCGCCCTCTAACTGCCACCGCACCGTCCAACGCCGAAAATATTCCACGCATTAATTAATTAATTATTTATTTATTTATTTATTTGCCCTTTCTCCTTTGTGTGCATGAATCTGTCGGAAGCTGCATGGGGTTGGGAAAATATTGACTGAGTGGGATACTCAGGTAGGACCGCGCAGCATGCCATTCATCGATTGACACGTGTTCATCCGGCTCTCAATTCAAATTTTCTCCTCCTCTGTCTCTCTCTTCTCTCTCTCTCTCTCTCTCCTCTGTCCGCCCCATTACAGTCCAAGTGTCAACCCCTGGTTTAAAGGACGGTGCAAAGGACACGTGGCGAAAGGGGTCGCGTCCTGGGAGTCTCTCTCTTCTTTCCGCTTTTCCTGTTATGTTTGTTAATCCGAGGGAGGGTCCATGTTACTTGGTCAAAGAAATTTTAAACTCCAATGGCAGCTAATATTTTTAAGATGATGTTCTTCGATTATTACATAAGAAGATAATATTTTAATAAATTTCAACCAAAAATCCAGATTTATTTAATGTTATATAAAGTGATTATTGAGCTATCGTTCTAATGAGCCTATGGCAAACAAATAACTCCATTTTATATCTATAAAAATTGATCTCAAAACAACAAGACGGATATTTGAACAAATGAGTGATATATCGAGACATGAATTAAATAAATGCATGTTACTTTATAAACTGAGTTTACGAATGGGTCTTTTAGCTAACATTTTCTTAACGATTTAGAGTAATTTTCACTTTTTGATGTCTCCATATCACTATATATAGAGGGAGGGTTAAATATCTTGTGGTATGACCAATTATGTTTTTAGTCAAGGATAAGTTTGTCATTTTAATGAAGACATAGTATTGTCACATTTGAATAGGTGAAACAAAGTTTCTACAATTTGATCATCGTAGGAATGCAAGTGCACCTCAGTTATCTTATTTGGTCTTTTCCCAAAATCCTTCTTTCTATCTATAATTACTTTCTATCAACTATTTGGTGGTGGAGTTTACTATTATCCTAGACCTTTTCATAGTGCATTTCCCTTTACCAAAATCAGATTATAAAAGTTGATGCTTTTTGTTTCGGTAGTTCTCCATTATATCCATATAATGGTCTGAGAAAAGATATCTAAGGAAAATTCCACGACTATAGATATACAATAAAAATAACATATATTAATTTGATAAAAATTTTGACATATATTTGTACACATCACCCAACAAAAGAAAATAAAATAAATAATTAGGGGAAATATTTGTCTCCAAGGCCTAAATCAAGGAAATGAAAGGGAAAATAAAACCCTTCCCTTTCATGGAAAAATAGAGAGCTACCAATTCCAAATTGTAGCTGACTCCATAATTGCTCTACAAACTTAAAAAAGAAAGCCCTAATTATGCACAACTAGGCTGCGGACGGGGTGGTTATGAAGCGGAAAGCTCCGGCCTCCTCCAACGCCGCAAGGAATCGATTCCATTTCGTTTGCTTCGCCGCTTCATCTCGTGCAACGATATTCTTGTAGTCCAAGGACTCGTCATCGTATATATCCCACCATTTCTTCACCAGCATCTTGATATCGTCCCGATCCATGTTCTGTTCCTCGCCCGTGTACCGCCATGGCTTCGACCCAGCGGCACAATAATGGACGACCTTCACTCTGTCGAGCTCGACGTTCTCAGGATGACGCCACAGCATCGCGAGCACCAGGTTGTACGCGTTGGGAATTGGTCTGTAGATGTCCTTGAAGTACATGTTCAAGAAGTCTTGTTCAGCAAACGGAGTCGCAGGTGTGATCTTGAGAGATTCAAGCAAATCATGGTAAGTGTCCAGGTTTGGCTCGTACACGAACATGCCGGCGTTGAAGTAGAGAGATGGCTTCGGGCCAACGTGGTCGGGCCATTGGACCTTGTCAGGGCACTGTTGGCAATACCCGATTTCGAACTGAGGGGTGTGACTCCAGGTCTTTTCGCAGAAGCAATCCATGACAGCATAGAAGAAGCCATTCGCGAGGTCGAAGAGGTGGTCGATGTTGTCGAAAACTTGGATGTCTCCATCCAAATAGATCATCTTGCTGTACTCCACAAACTGCAATTCAAAAACCAGGTCAATCACTCAATATTACCATGCAGCCATGCTAATAGTACTTCTCCATCCCAACTTAAAGACTGAAATACAAAGAAATATTAAATAACCAAGCATACCTCCCAAATCCTGAGCTTGGAGTAGTTAATCACATAATAGGCCATGGCAAACTGGGTCTGGTTCTCCGGCGGATACACAGGCTCGATCTCCCTCACGATACAGCCCTGATCCACCAAGATCTTCCGGTGATCGGCCGGCACATCCGGCAAGATCGCCACCACGAGCGGGTACTTGCTCTTCGCCTTCCTCAACCCCTTGGCCAGCCCAACCACGCCCTTCACGTAATCGCCATTTCCGGCCAAAAACGTCACGTAGGCACAGCTAGGCTGGTTCTCGGGCTTCAGTTTCACAACGCCATTAGCAGCAGCATCGGCAGCCATGATAGGAGCCATTTCTATGGTAAGGAAAGGTTTGCGGTTTCTGCGAGTGGAATGGAGAGAATATGAGTGTTTGAGAAGGTTTTGCAATTGCTTGGCTGAGTTTGAGTTGATGAATTTGGCAGGAGGATGATGCACGGTTTATATAGAGTTGGAGAATTGATTTTTTAATGACAATGACTAATTCTGGACGTGGGATGGAAGCTGCTTGAGTCCCGGAGTTTCATACCGACAGACCAAAGATTTTGTCTGTCCAATAGGGGTGAAGAGAGGCCATTTCTCCATAAACGAAGTCGTTTTGGAGCTCCGCCGATGGATCGAACGCCACGTTTGGGTCAGTGCCAGTCGATCGGACGGTCGTCAATCAAGAGGTGGGTTCGGTGGGCGGTGCAAGAATATGCGAGAGAGAGATAGTTAATGTTATCGAATCTTTAGGGAGACCAACAAGTCTTGCTTTTCGCAGATTTACTACCATAACCCTAGCAGCCGACCTCATGATCACTAGACATTGCCGAGGTATTCCCGTAATTTGAGAATTTTCCAAGGGTGGTTATATTTCATATGTACATTTAAGTTTATAGGGTGTCGTGGAAGGGGCGGTTTCCGAGGATAATGCTACACGCTTGCCCAAAATTGGGAGTCAACAAGTCTACAGTCGGGTCACATGAGAAAGTGCTGCAGCTCCGTTTGACTAACCGTTGCAATAGTAGGACGATAAGGTTAGCCAAATTCCCAAAAAAAATAAAGTTGTGAAAAGGGATAATATATAGTTGGGAAAACGAACCCACCCCCACAAAAAAGACAAAAAAAAAAAAATTGAGTATACTGATTAAATAGGTACATGTGTTTTTATCATGTCCACTCATCAATCCTACTGAGCTTAGAAACATGGAGTTGCACACCGTGCACTTGGATCAGTAGATCATGTTCATAACAGCATTGTGGGCATTAAGCGCACTGGGTGTGTTCTTCGGACAGCAGAGATGGCGGCAATGCTGCATTTGCGTGAAATGAAGGAAGGTTGTTTCGGGGAGAGGAATGAAGGAAAATGAAAGAAGGTTGTTTTGGGGAGAGGAATGAAGGTGCGAGATATAAAGAAGCCACTCCTCCGATGGTGGATGGAGCTCCATGTTAAAAGAACACGCGGCCTCCGGCCGGGACAATCCATTCTGGGAATGTGGAGTTCACGAAGAAAGCAAAGGCAAGAAGAAAATGACGCATGACACTTGAGAGAGGAAAATGAATGAATCAACCCTAAAACAAAAAAATGCAGCCATCATTTTTATTAGGGAAAAAGCCACCAAAAAACTTAAACTTTGCCCACTGTGACAAATTTACCTCAAAAAAAAAAATTTATGACATAAAAGAATCCCAAAATTTGCCAACCATGAGACATTTACCCTAAACTTTTTTGTGACATTAAAAAATCCTAACTTATACCAGTGTGATACATTTACCTTAAACTCTATGACCGAATGACATTTTCGCATTTTACTTTTAATTTTTTTTCTTTTTCTTTACTTTTTTCTTTTTTCTTCTTCTCTCTTCCCTCCGCCATAGCTGGTGAAGGGAAGCCAATGAGGGCCGCCCTCAATGGCTTTGGAGTTGAGTGAGGGCCGCCCTAGCCGACCATGGCAAAGGGAGGAGAGAAGAAGAAAAAAAATAAAAATAAAAAATAGAAAAAGAAAGAAAAAATTAAAAGTAAAAGACGAAAATGCCCTTCGGCCATAAAGTTTGGGTAATTGTGTCACACGAGTATAAATTTGCATTTTTTGTCATCACCACAAAAATTTAGGTAAATGTGTCATAGTTAATAAAGTTTGAGATTTTTAATGTCACAGAAATAATTTGAGATAAATATATTATACATGTACAAGTTTAGGGTTTTTTGAGTCATAAAACAAAAATGTTGAGGTAAATTTGTCACATTAGGAAAAATTTGAGGCTTTTGGTGGCATTTTCTCTTTTTATTGTTATTTAGATTTTTTTTCAAATTTTCTTTTTTCAAAATAAGCATAGGTTTATTTTAATGTGTATTGGGAAATAACTTAGGCTTCAATGCCATTTGGTAAAAACTACATTTTATAAAGGACTTCTGCTAATTTATTTTTATAAAAAAATAAATATTTTTTCGTGGAGCTCAACCGCCGGCTAACTATTAGTAGCCAAATGTTCCAGGTGGCAACCACCATGTGGTTACAACCCCAAGCGGTAGTCACCAGGGTTGCGTAACCCCTTGGCCACTGACAAGCAACCATCGAGTAATTGGCATGCCACTGACGTGCAGCCGGTGTGCCATTTACGTGCAAGACACTAGTCCTTATCATCATTAAGCTTTCATCCTTCTCATGGCCAGCATTGGTCGAAAGCCTCTTGGGAATACTTGCCAAAGACTCCAGCATTTCTCTAAGAGGCTTTTGAGGTCGAAAGCCTTTTGGGAAAATTGAACCAAACGTACTCTACTCCTCTGTATATACACAACTATATATATAATGATATTAAGAAGAAAAAAAAAATCTCTCATACCGTAGATAGATGGTCAGATGTGGAGGTGGAGGTGGCGAATAGCCTTATTTAGATGAACATGAATTGAACAGGAGGATGAGGATAGGTGAAGGACGCACTGACTTGGGTGGAAGATATCCAGCCATCCGCCCAAGTTCTGGTCGATGTTCACAATGTCATTGTCGCATTCCTTAGGTATGCCGGCCACTTTCTTCATCTCGGCAAGTCAAAGTGCAGCCTCAATCTCAGATTTGCAAGTCCTGGTGAGGATGGGCTTGGCGAGGCCTAGGTGGCCCCGCACGACAAGCCACTTAGGCGACTCTAGAATGCAGTGAAATGTGAAAGCAAGCACAACTGGGGCAGCTGGGATTGCTCCCCCAATAAGCATCCACCACCACACTTTCTTGACGATGACCTTAGAGAGAACAAAATTCGATATATTGCCTAATAGGGTGCCCACGTTGATACACAGCTAAACCATGGAAAGGACTTGCCACAATACAAATTTAATGTGAAACAAAAAAAAAAACTTATAACAAAAAAATGAAAAAGATGCCACAAAATTAGGAAAAAGAAAAGAAAAAAAAAGAAACGAAAATAAATGAGTACCTCGGGTATGGAGATCAAGGCCCCGTGGAAAAAGGCAGGGGAGATCTCAGTCGCATAAATTGGGGCAACTGTGACAGCGAAGCTGGCGCCAAGGTTGGCAATACCACGGCCAAGCAGGAAGATGGCATAAATGGGGGCAACGCTCATAATGAGGGGCCCGATGAAAAATAGGGCGGCTGCCGCCACAATTGTCCAATGGCGGCCTACCCGATCAGACATATATCTTGCCAGCACCAACCCAAGCAATGTCAACACGTCAAGAAACGCGGTCAAGACCTGGAGATGCAAGTCACTTACCTTTAGGTCCGTAAAATTCCAAAAAAATAATGAGAAACTACACCAAAATCACTATACTAACAGTTGGTTCCAAACTTCATGGACCAGTTTTCGCTTGACAAGATCGAACAAGAGAGACTAATCATAAGCTAGTGAAAAGGTGGTCAAAGAGGCAGCGAAGACGTAGATAGTGGCCCACTTGTTCAGTTGCGGCCTCGCCAAAGCATCGAAGTCCTCAATCCTTCCTTGTCTCCTTCCTTGTCTAGCAATGACAAAATAAATAAAGATCAGCTAACGGCATGTTATTTGCCTAGTAGTGACAAATGCAGCTGACGAGCAACCATCGAGTAACTTGCGTGCCACTGACATGCAACCAGTGTGCCATTTACATTCAAGACACTAGTCCTTATCATCATTAAGCTTTCATCCTTCTCATGACCAGCATTGGTCGAAAGCCACTTGGGAAAACTTGCCAAAGACTCCAGCATTTTTCTACGAGGCTTTTGAGGTCGAAAGCCTTTTGGAAAAATTGAACCAAACGTACTCTACTCCTTTGTATATACACAACTATATATATAATGATATTAAGAAGAAAAAAAAAATCTCTCATGCCATAGATAGATGGTTAGTAGATAGATGGTCAAACATGGAGGTGGAGGTGGCGAATAGCCTTATTTAGATGAACATGAATTGAACAGGAGGACAAGGATAGGTGAAGGACGCATTGACTTGGGTGGAAGATATCCGCCATCCGCCCAAGTTCTGGTCGGTGTTCACAACGTCATTGTCGCATTCATCAGCTATGCCGACCGCTTTCTTCATCTTGGCAAGTCGGAGTGCAGCCTCATCCTCAGATTTGCAGGTCCTTGTGAGGATGGGCTTGGCGAGGCCTAGACGGCCCCTCATGACGAGCCACTTAGGTGACTCTGGCATGTAGTGAAATGTAAAAGCAAGCACAACTAGGGCAGCAGGGACTGCTCCCCCAATAAGCATCCACCACCACACTTTCTTGACGATGACCTTAGAGAGAACAAAATTCGATAAATTGCCTAATAGGGTGCCCACGCTGATACACAGCTAAACAATGGAAAGGACTTGTCACAATGTAAATTCAATGTGAAACAAAAAAAACTTATGACAAAAAAATGAAAAAGATGCCACAAAATTAGGAAAAAGAAAAGAAAAAAAAAAGAAATGAAAATAAATGAGTACCTCAGGTATGGAGATCAAGGTCCCGCGAGAGAAGGTAGGGGAGATCTCAGTCGCATAAATTGGGGCAATTGTGACAGCGAAACTGGCGCCAAGGTTGGCAATACCACGGCCAAGCAAGAAGATGGCATAAATGGGGGCAACGCTCATAATGAGGGGCCCGATGAAAAATAGGGCGGCTGCCGCCACAATTGTCCAACAGCGGCCTACTCGATCAAACATATATCTCGCCAGCACCAACCCAAGCAATGTCAACACGTCAAGAAACGCCGTCAAGACCTAGAGATGCAAGTCACTTACCTTTAGGTCTGTAAAATTCCAAAAAAATAATGAGAAACTACACCAAAATCACTAGACTAACAGTTGGTTCCAAACTTCATGGACCAGTTTTCGCTTGACAATATCGAACAAGAGAGACTAACCATAAGCTAGCGAAAAGGTGGTCTAAGAGGCAGCGAAGACGTAGATAGTGGCCCACTTGTTCAGTTGCGGTCTGCCAAAGCATCGAAGTCCTCAATCCTTCCTTGTCTCCTTCCTTGTCTAGGAATGACAAAATAAATAAAGATTAGCTAACGGCATGTTATTTCCCTAGTAGTGACAAATGCAGCTGACGAGCAACCATCGAGTAACTTGCATGCCACTGACGTGCAACCGGTGTGCCATTTACGTGCAAGACACTAGCCCTTATCATCATTAAGCTTTCATCCTTCTCATGGCCAGCATTGGTCGAAAGCCTCTTGGGAAAACTTGCCAAAGACTCAAAGCATTTTTCTAAGAGGCTTTTGAGGTCGAAAGCCTTTTGGGAAAATTGAACCAAACGTACTCTACTCCTCTGTATATACACAACTATATATATAATGATATTAAGAAGAAAAAAAAAATCTCTCATGCCGTAGATAAATGGTTAGTAGATAGATGGTCAGACGTGGAGGTGGAGGTGGCGAATAGCCTTATTTAGATGAACATAAATTGAATAGGAGGACAAGGATAGGTGAAGGACGCACTGACTTGGGTGGAAGATATCCAGCCATCCGCCCAAGTTCTAGTCGGTGTTCACAACGTCATTGTCGCATTCCTTAGCTATGTCGACCGCTTTCTTCATCTCGGCAAGTCGGAGTGCAGCCTCGTCCTCAAATTTGCAGGTCCTTGTGAGGATGGGCTTGGCGAGGCCTAGGCGACTCTGGCATGCAGTGAAATGTGAAAGCAAGCACAACTAGGGCAGCAGGGACTACTCCCCCAATAACATCCACCACCACACTTTCTTGACGATGACCTTAGAGAGAACAAAATTCGATATATTGCCTAATAGGGTGCCCATGCTGATACACAGCTAAACCATGGAAAGGACTTGTCACAATGCAAATTCAATGTGAAACAAAAAAAACTTATGACAAAAAAATGAAAAAGATGCCACAAAATTAGGAAAAAGAAAAGAAAAAAAAAAGAAACGAAAATAAATGAGTACCTCGGGTATGGAGATCAAGGTCCCGCGGGAGAAGGCAGGGGAGATCTCGGTCGCATAAATTGTGGCAATTGTGATAGCGAAGCTGGTGCCAAGGTTGGCAATGCCATGGCCAAGCAGGAAGATGGCATAAATGGGGCTAACGCTCATAATGAGGGGCCTGATGAAAAATAGGGTGGCTGTCGCCACAATTGTCCAACGGCGGCCTACCCGATCAGACATATATCTCGCCAGCACCAACCCAAGCAATGTCAACACGTCAAGAAACGCAGTCAAGACCTGGAGATGCAAGTCACTTACCTTTAGGTCCGTAAAATTCCAAAAAAATAATGAGAAACTACACCAAAATCACTAGACTAACAGTTGGTTCCAAACTTCATGGACCAGTTTTCACTTGACAATATCGAACAAGAGAGACTAACCATAAGCTAGCGAAAAGGTGGTCAAAGAGGCAGCGAAGACGTAGATAGTGGCCCACTTGTTCAGTTGCGGCCTCGCCAAAGCATCGAAGTCCTCAATCCTTCCTTGTCTCCTTCCTTGTCTAGCAATGACAAATTAAATAATGATTTGCTAACGGCATGTTATTTGCCTAGTAGTGACAAATGCAGCTGACGAGCAACCATCGAGTAACTTGCATGCCACTGACGTGCAACCGGTGTTTCATTTATGTGCAAGACACTAGTCCTTATCATCATTAAGCTTTCATCCTTCTCATGGCCAGCATTGGTCGAAAGCCTCTTGGGAAAACTTGCCAAAGACTCCAGCATTTTTCTAAGAGGCTTTTGAGGTCGAAAGCCTTTTGGGAAAATTGAACCAAACGTACTCTACTCCTCTGTATATACACAACTATATATATATAATGATATTAAGAAGAAAAAAAAAATCTCTCATGCCGTAGATAGATGGTTAGTAGATAGATGGTCAGACGTGGAGGTGGAGGTGGTGAATAGCCTTATTTAGATGAACATGAATTGAATAGGAGGACGAGGATAGGTGAAGGACGCATTGACTTGGGTGGAAGATATCCAGCCATCCGCCCAAGTTCTGGTCGGTGTTCACAACGTCCTTGTGTGGATGGGCTTGGCGAGGCCTAGGCGGCCCCGCATGACGAGCCACTTAGGCGACTCTGGCATGCAGTGAAATGTGAAAACAAGCACAAATGGGGCATCAGGGACTGCTCCCCCAATAAGCATCCACCACCACACTTTCTTGACAATGACCTTAGAGTGAACAAAATTCGATATATTGCCTAATAGGGTGCCCACGCTGATACACAGCTAAACCATGGAAAGGACTTGTCACAATGCAAATTCAATGTGAAACAAAAAAAACTTATGACAAAAAAATGAAAAAGATGCCACAAAATTAGGAAAAAGAAACGAAAATAAATGAGTACCTCGGGTATGGAGATCAAGGTCCCACGGGAGAAGGCAGGGGAGATCTCGGTCGCATAAATTGAGGCAATTGTGACAGCGAAGCTGGCACCAAGGTTGGCAATGCCACGGCCAAGCAGGAAGATGGCATAAATTGGGGCAACGCTGATAATGAGGGGCCCGATGAAAAATAGGGCAGCTGCCGCCACAATTGTCCAACGGCGGCCTACCCGATCAGACATATATCTCGCCACCACCAACCCAAGCAATGTCAACACGTCAAGAAACGCAGTCAAGACCTGGAGATGCAAGTCACTTACCTTTAGGTCCGTAAAATTCCAAAAAAATAATGAGAAACTACACCAAAATCACTAGACTAACAATTGGTTCCAAACTTCATGAACCAGTTTTCGCTTGACAATATCAAACAAGAGAGACTAACCATAAGCTAGCGAAAAGGTGGCCAAAGAGGTAGTGAAGACGTAGATAGTGGCCCACTTGTTCAGTTGCGGCCTCGCCAAAGCATCGAAGTCCTCAATCCTTCCTTGTCTCCTTCCTTGTCTAGCAATGACAAAATAAATAAAAGATTAGCTAACAGCATGTTATTTGTCTAGTAGTGACAAATGCAGCTGACGAGCAACCATTGAGTAACTTGCGTGCCACTGACGTGCAACCGGTGTGTCATTTACGTGCAAGACACTAGTCCTTATCATCATTAGGCTTTCATCCTTCTCATGGCCAACGTTGGTCGAAAGCCTCTTGGGAAAACTTGCCAAAGACTCCAACATTTTTCTAAGAGGCTTTTGAGGTCGAAAGCCTTTTGGGAAAATTGAACCAAACGTACTCTACTCCTTTGTATATACACAACTACATATATAATGATATTAAGAAAATAAAAAAAATCTCTCATGCCGTAGATAGATGGTCAGTAGATAGATGGTTAGACGTGGAGGTGGAGGTGGCGGAGAGCCTTATTTAGATGAACATGAATTGAACAAGAGGACGAGGAAAGGTGAAGGACGCACCGACTTGGGTGGAAGATAATTGATTATATAACATATCTTTCTCATTTTATTTTTATCTAGGGGCATGAAAGCAAAAACCTGAAATATCCTACAAACCCAACGAATCAATTAAATTCAAATATTTAACTTATGCAAGTAATTCTAACTAAGGCAATTTGGACACAATCGGTAGATTATGAAAGAATAATCTTGGATTTTCCGAGCTGAAAATGCCACGACACCTCGACTTATGCTACCCTCGTGGGTCTTTAGAATTCGAATTAACATTAGCATTTCACCGATAAATTTCACAAAAGCTCATGTTTTAGACAAAATGAATAATAATTTTATAATATTCAAGGAGGATCAAATTTTTTTTATCAAGGTGAGCCATATCTCTTTTACATGAATCACAATTCTTATAATATATCAAATAATTTTTCAAATCAAATCATTCATATTTTGGTTAGTTAATTAAATAATTTTTACTTTGCTAAAATACGTTAAAGTTTATTTTCATAAACGTATTTATTTTATCCACGGGCACAACGCGGTGCTCTTTAACTTTGATCCATCTTCACGTTCTCGCTCCCTGCATTTGAGATTTTTCTCTTGGCGTCCACGAGGAACTCGACGGACCAGATGCTGCGGATCCATGTGGGCGAGATGCACGTGAGCAGCACTGGATCCTTGTGCTCTGGAGAAGGGAAACTTCCTCTCGGTAAAACCCGCTGTTTTAACTACCACCGCACCGCACCGCACCGGCACCGTCCAGCGCCGAAAATGTCCCACGTATTATTTATTTATTTATTTATTTATTCGTTTTTCCTTCGTGAATCATAAGAAACCTGTCGGAAGCTGCATGCGGCTACGTTGCTTGGGCCGACACGTGGCAAGCCCCTACACGTTCGTCAGACTTTGCCGGGTTGTCGCGGGTCCCTCTTTCCGCGTAAGATTAAGCAATGGAGCGAGCAAGTATTGCTGCATATAAGCTAACTTTACTAGGTTAGCAATACGGCAGTTTTTTGACCTAGAAAATCCTATGTTATATTAGTGATATACTTGTTCGGTAGAAAGTAAATAATTTTTAAATATTTTTTTAAAAATAATCATTTATATTATTTACAAAAATGATTAAAAGAAGATAATTTTCATCATTTATAAAAATATTTATATATAAATTATTATCAGCAACAGAAATATTTTTCTTTATCTAATAATTTTGAGTAATATAAGCAATTATTTTGAGAAAGAAGTTTTATGAATCATTCATATTCTGCAGAACAAACAGAGCCTGGTCAATATAATATCTCCTTGAATAGAAAATTTTCTTTTATTTTATATTATATGGAAGGGGTTAGCAATTAGTAGGGGTATCAAAAAGAATAATAAACTCATATTATAAGTCACTTTTAGCTAAATGGGTTTGTCAAGTGAAAATTAAATATGAGTTATAAATGGGTTTTAAAAGGTAAAGCAAAAATATAAATAAGTCTTAAATGGGTTGAAATTAAAACTTATTTCCAACCCAAGCCATACTCTCTCTCTTTTCCTCTTTAACTTTATAAAAATATTTTTTTATAAAAATGAAATTATAATTATTTTTATATTTCATTTTCCTTTTCCTTTTCCTTTTCTTTTTTTATTATTTTCTTTTCTTTTCTTCTTCCTCCTTCCTTAGCCGGTGGCCGACGCGACGATGGCTAGCGTCCAATCAAGTGACTTTTGAGTTTGCCGACAACTAGCAACACTTGCACAAGGGTCATCATGCTAACTCCAAAGATTCATCTACTTTAATGGATCGAGTCTCAAAAAAATTTCATATCATTTGAGATATTTTTACATAAAATATGCATCACATGACATGTAGATAAAATGTCTTTCTTAGAATCGTCTTTTCTCTAATATATATATTTGGATTGACTGTGATTCACAATTAAAATAGGCACTTAATTACATTGGTGACACTACAATATAGAATTAGTATGTTACTACATAACGCTTGCGGCGGCATATGGGCGTTACATTATATTTTTCTCCAACGGTCAGGACCCCACCACCAGTATGGATTTGCGTGTCCTTTGGTTGGTTCACAACACGGCTCCAAGTGTCAACTCCTCATTCAAAGGGCGGTGCAAGGACACGTGGCGAAAGGGGTTGCCTCCTTGGAGTCGCTTTTTTCCACTTTTTCAAGTTATGTTAGTTGTAACCGACCAAAAAAAAAGGTTATGTTAGTTGTCCGATCAAAAGAAAAAAAGTTACGTTAGTTGATACGAGGGAGGTCCCATCTTTTACTTAGTCAAAGAAATTTACGCTCTAATGCCAGCTAAAATTAATAAATTAGTGATTAATTGTCTTCTTTGAGAATTTGTTCACCCAAAAATCGAGAATTTCAAAATTTATAAAGATGATGACCCTTTCAATATGATAAAAGAAAATAATATACATAGTATTTTCATCCAGAATCTAGAATCCAGAATTTATTTAGTACCCTAACGTGAAGTTATCATCCTAAAGAGCCTATGACAAACAAATAATTCTATTTTACTCTTTTGAAGAAAAGTATCCCCTTCCACTATGATCTAGTAATCCTAGACATAAAAAATTCGTTATAAAAATTGATTCAAAATAAGAGGACAAACCATAAATGATACTTAAATAAATGGGTCATATATCGAAATATGAATTAAAGAATGCATATTACTTTATAAATCAAATTTGCAAATCAGTTTTTGAGTTTCTAGCTAATATTTTTTTTTTTTAAATATCTCCACATGACATGAGAGAAAGGGATGATTGAACATCATGGTAAAGCAGATTATACTTTTAGTCAAAGGTAAGTTTGTCATTTTAGAGATGGAGTATTGTCATGTTCATATAAACAAAAGGGAACACACAATGAGTTTCTATAATTTGATCATTACAGTTTGAAACTTATTCATCCATATTGAAATTTTCAAGCATGCTCTATAGGTCTCAAATAGGATAGTTTTACTAAATCAATCATTTTGAAATTTTCAAGCATGATCTGTAGGTCTCAAGTAGAACAATTTTACTAAATTAATTGTCGCATGATGGCAATGGCATGATGTCAACTAATATTCAATGAAATGATGATGCGATGTGGATTGATATTCAATTTATTTCTTGATTGAGCAACTAAAGCCCCAAATTAGCCCATAATCTTCAAATCCCCAAATCATTCCCTCCCACATGAGGCCTATTTCCCCTGGATTTGGATCTTGTCAGCAAAATTTGGAGCCAAGACGAAGACGAACTCGAGATTCTACAGTAGAAACAGTAAAGGGATCTTGTGTTAGGTTTATAGAAAATCAATCAAAGGTATAACTTTGATTGTGGTCTCTTCAAGAGTGTTGTATTTATATAATCTATTTGTCTTGCTTGTATTGGTTTCTTCATATATAATGCATCGATGATTTCTCAATAAAAAAATCTGCATTATTTTTTTGAACAAAAACCAAGATAAATGATAACTCAGCATTGATCTGCATTTTAATTCTTCTATATATGACTATAAATCCCAATTAGAAAGAGGCACATAATCAGATTGGTGACGCTGCAAGTATGCGGTACATGAGATGTTATATTAGAATTTTCTCCAAACGGTCGGGTCGGGGCCCCACCACCGGTTTTCCATTTGCGCGTTTTCCGCTTGGAGAGTAACGCCAGTCCAGTCCAAGTGTCAAGTCCACATTTAAAGGGCGGTGCAAAGGACACGTGGCGAAAAGGGTCGCGTCCTTGGAGTCTCTCTCTCTCTTCTTCTTTTTTTTTCCACTTTTCCAGTAATGTTGGTTAATCCGAGGGAGGGTGATGCATGGTCAAATTTCCACACTGATGGCGGCTAATATTTTAAAGATGATGTTCTTACAAAAGAATATAATATTTTAATAACTTTCAACCAAAAATACAGAATTTACTTAATGTTATATAAAGTGATTATTGGGCTATTCCTATGGCAAACAAATAACTCTATTTTATTCTTGTAAAAATTGATTTCAATATAATGAGACAAACCATGAATGATAATTAAACAAACAAGAATATAGTGAGACTTGAATTAAATAAACACATGTTACTTTATAAAACCAAGTTTATGAATGAGTCCTTTTAGCTAACATTTTCTTAAAGATTTAGAGCAATTTTCACTTTTTGATATCTCAATTAAATGAAAATAGAGGGAGGATTAAACATCATTTGTACAGAAAATTATACTTTTAGTCAAAGATAAATTTGTCATTTTAATGAGACATATTATTATTATATTTGAATAGGTGAAACAGAGTTTCTATAATTTGATCGTTGCAAGAGTGCAAGTGCACCTCTATCTTATCACCAACTTTCCCCCTTCTTTAGTGATTTTTTATTTATTCTTTTTTCGAAATCTTTCTTTCTTTCTTTTTATAATTATTTTCTATCAATTGTTTGGCTACGGAGGTTACTCTTTAACCTGGACCTTTTCATAGTGCCTTTTCTTTCACTCTACCAAAATCAGATTATAGAAGATTTGATGCTATTTGTTTTCGTAGTTCTCCATTATATTCATATAATAGTCTAAGAAAAGGTATCCATCGAGATTAAAGAAAAATTCTACGATTAAGATATACGACAAAAATAACATATATTAATTTGATATTTCGTTTATCATATATTTGTTTACATCACTCAACAAAAGAAAACAAAAAAAATAATTAAGAGAAATATTTATCTCCAACCCCTAAATCAAGGAATTGAAAGGGAAAATAAAACCCTTCCCTTTCAAGGAAAAATTGAGAGCTACCAATTCCAATTGTAGCTGACTCTATAATTGCTCTACACACTTAATAAAAGAAAGTCCCAATCAGACACGACTAGGCTGCAGACGGGGCGGTGATGAAGCGGAAAGCACCGGCCTCCGTCAACACTGCAAGGAATCGATCCCATTTTGTTTTCTTCGCCGCTTCATCTCTTGCAACAATATTCTTGTAGTCCAAGGACTCGTCATCGTAAATATCCCACCATTTCTTCACCAGCATCTTGATATCGTCTCGATCCATGTTCTGTTCCTCACCCGTGTACCGCCACGGCTTTGACCCGGCAGCACAATAATGAACAACCTTCACCTTGTCCAGCTCAACGTTTTCAGGATGACGCCACAACATCGCGAGCACAAGGTTGTAGATGTTGGGAATTGGTTTGTAGATGTCCTTGAAGTACATGTTCAAGAAGTCTTGCTCAGCAAACGGAGTTGGAGGTGTGGTCTTGAGGGCTTCGAGCAAATCATGGTAAGTGTCGAGGTTTGGCTCATACACGAACATGCCGGCGTTGAAGTAGAGAGATGGCTTCGGGCCAATGTGGTCGGGCCATTGGACCTTGTCAGGACACTGTTGACAATACCCGATTTCAAATTGAGGGGTGTGACTCCAGGTCTTTTCACAGAAGCAGTCCATGACCGCATGGAAGAAGCCATTCGCGAGGTCGAAGAGGTGGTCGATGTTGTCGAAGACTTGGATGTCTCCATCCAAATATATCATCTTGCTGTACTCCACAAACTACAATTCAAGAAGCCAGATCAATAACTGAATATTACCATGCTAATAGTACTTCTCAGTCCTAACCTAAATCTAAAATACAAAGAAATATTTAATAACAATGCATACCTCCCAAATCCTGAGCTTGGAGTAGTTGATGACATAATAGGCCATGGCGAACTGGGTCTGGTTCTCGGGCGGATAGACAGGCTCGATCTCCCTCACGATACATCCTTGATCCACCAGGATCTTCCGGTGATCTGCCGGCACATCCGGCAAGATTGCCACAACGAGTGGGTATTTGCTCTTCGCCTTCCTCAACCCCTTGGCCAGCCCGACCACACCCTTCACGTAATCGCCGTTTCCGGCCAAAAACGTCACGTAGGCACAGCTAGGCTGGTTCTCGGGCTTCAGCTTCACGATGCCATTAGCGGCAGCATCAGCGGGAGCCATGATGGGAGCCATTTTCTTTGGTAGGAAAGGTTTGAGGTTTCTGTGAGTGGAATGGAGAATGAGTGTTTGAGAAGGATTTGCAATTGCTTGGCTGAGTTTGAGTTGATGAATTTGGCAAGAGGAGGATGCACGGTTTATATAGAGTTGGAGAATTAATTTTTTAATCGAAGTGACTAAATCTTGGACGTGGGATGGAAGCTGCTTGAGTCCCGGAGTTTCATACCGACAAACCAAAGATTTTGTCTGTCCAACGGGGGTAGAGCTAGGCCATTTCTCCATAAACGAAGTCGTTTCAGAGCTCCGCCGATGGATCGAACTCCACGTGGGTCCGCGCAAGTTGATCGGACGGTCGTCAATCAAGATCCGGGTTCGGTGGGAAGCAAGAATATGAGAGAGAGAGAGAGAGAGAGAGATAGTTAATGTTATCGAAGACCAGCAAGTCAAGCTTTTCGCAGATTTACTACTATAACCCTAGCAGCCGACCTCATGATTACAAGACCTTGCAAAGGTATTCCCGTAATTTGAGAATGTTCCAAGGGTGATTATATTTCATATGTACGTTTGAGTTTATAGAGCGCCGTGGAAGGGGGCGGTTTCCGAGGATAATGTCACGCTTGCCCAAAATTGGGAGTCAACAACTCTACAGTCGGGTCACATCTCTTTTTGACTAACCGTTGCAATAGTAGAAGGACAAGGTTAGCCAAGTTTTGGTAAAACCCGCTGTTTTAACTACCACCGCACCGTCCAAAACCCAGAATATTCCATGCATTATTTATTTATTCGTTTTTTCCTTGTGTATGCATGAATCATACGAAACCTGTCGGAAGCTGCATGGGTTTACGTTGCTTGTGGCCGACACGTGGCAATCCCCTAGACGTCTGCCAGACTTTGCGGGTCGACGTGGGTCCCCCTTATCGCATAAGATCAAGAAATGGACCGAGCAAGTATTGCTGCATGTGGGCCAACTTTACTAGGTTAGCATATTCTTTGACCGCCGTCCACCGAATTGAGATCTCCCTTCTCAACCGTCCGATCGACCCTCATCCACACGCGTGGACCCCGATCTTTTCAGGGGAGCCCGGAAACGGCGTCGTTTCTTTAGCACGACGGCATTCTTCTCATTAGTCAGACCCAATCTTTTCGGTTTGTCGGCATGAAATGGAACTCCTACGTTCAATAAGTCCTTATTGCTCTCATTAGAGACTGCTGTTACTCTTTGACAACCAATATAGTTGAAGGATAATGTATTGATCAGAAAACCACCCATAGAATAAAAATAATGCTATGACAAGGAAAATTCTTAATTTTTTTACTAGAGGAATTTCACTCGCTGTGTGGACTTATAGTAATTTTGAGATAAACATAAAGCAAATTTTTGTCTGAAATGAGCACGTATTAAATGACTACTTATGGAAAATTATCATTTTCAATGCATTGGTTGTTATACTGAAATGAGTCGTTAGTTAATTGAAAATTAATGCTTTTTCTGTACATATGCTTTGTAATATTTCGAGGGTTCTCATTAATAAGACTCTATTGTTAAATTCAAAGCTCAAGGGTGTTTTCTAAAAATCTTTTCTTGAATATTAAGACACGATTCACTAGATGATGATGTAAGCATTGCACGAGGCTTGTCATGCTAACTCCAAAGATTTGTCTACTTCAATGGATTGAGCATCATAAAAAATGTTTCCTATCATGCGAGGTAATCTTTTACATAAGATGCGCATCACATGGTATGGAGATAAAATGTTCTTCTTACAATTTCCTTTTCTCTTAAATCTTTTTTTTTTACTGTAAATCACAATTAAAAAGAGGCAATTTAATTACGTTGATTATAGTATAGTATTATCACATCATCACATCACATCTATGTCGGCACAGGAGGTGTCATATCATATTTTTCTCAAACAGTCAAGGCCCAACCACCAGTATTGGTTTGCGTGTCCCTTGCTTGGGTCACAACACTGGTCCAAGTGTTAATTCCTGATTCAAAGGGCGGTTGCAAAGGACACGTGGCGAGAAGGGGTTGCATCCTTGGAGTCTCTTTTTTCCACTTTTTCAAGTTATGTTAGTTGTTCCGACCAAAAAAGGAAGTTAAGTTAGTTGATCCCAGGGAGGCGCATCTTTTACTTATCCAAACAAATTTGCACGCTAACGACAGCTAAAAACCAATAACTTAGTGACTAAATTGTCTTCTTCGAGAACTTGTTGACCCAAGAAATCAGAGTTTTGAAATTTTTAAAGACGATGATGACCTTTAAATTTCATAAAATATATATATTACTTTTGACCAAAATCCATAATTGGTTTAATCCCCTAACATGATGTAGTTATCATCCTAAAAAGCCTATATCAAACAAATAATTCTATTTTACTCTTTCAAAAAAAGCATCCCCTTCCATTAAGATCTAGTAATCCTAGACATAAAGATTTGATTATGAAAATTGATTTCAAAATAAGAGGACAGACCATAAATGATACTTAAACAAATGGGCCATATATCGATAATATGAAATAACGAATACGTGTTGCCTTTAAATCAAATTTACAAATCTGTCCTTGAGTTTCTAGCTAACATTGCTTTAAAGATTTAGAGTAATTTTTA
The DNA here is from genome assembly GCA_014182845.1 of Corymbia calophylla. NCBI lineage: Eukaryota > Viridiplantae > Streptophyta > Magnoliopsida > Myrtales > Myrtaceae > Corymbia > Corymbia calophylla. The sequence continues at coordinate 16,650,875 of CM024694.1, read as the reverse complement.
CTTTTTAATATCTCCACCTAACATTTCGACCAAAAAATATATCTCTAAATAACTTTAAAGAAAGGGAGGATTGAATATCATATGGTAAAGCAGAAACAGCAAAGAGTGATTGTGTTAGGTTAACATAGAATCGGTCAAAAGTATAACTTTGATTATAGTCCCAAGAGAGTGTGTTGTCTATATATAATCTATTTACATCGTTTGTGTTGATATATTCACATGTAACGCATCAATGGTCACTCAACGAAAAAAAATTCTGTATTGCCTTTTGATATAAAGATCAAGATAGATGACAAATTAGCATAAATAGGTAATTTTTAACTGTAAAGATTTTGTCTATCAATCAACACTTGATGTGCTATCGCATGACATGCTCAGTTAATGTCATTTTCGGAATCGCCTCTTTTCATTTAATTCTTTTATGTATGAATATAAATCCCAATTATAAAGAGCTACTTAATCAGACAGGAGATGCTACACGTATGTGGCATATTTGATGTCGTATTATAATTTCTCCAACGTCGGGTCGGGGCCCCACCACCGATATCCATTTGCGCGTCCTTCGCTTGGCTCGTAACACCAGTCCAAGTGTCAACTCCTGATTGAAAGGACGGTGCGGGGGACACGTGGCGAAATGGGTCACGTCCTTGGACACTGTTTTTTTCGCACTTTTCGACTTCGCTTTATCCAAAGAAATTTACAAATTAATGGCAGCTAAACGAGACTTTTGAACAAACTAATGGCAGAAAAACGAGACTTTTGAAGGTTTTGAAGATGATGTTCTTTGAATATTACAAACGGATATAATATTTTCATAACTTTCAACTAGAAATCGAGAATTGATTTAATGTTATATAAAGTGATTATTGGGCTATCGCTCTAAAGAGTTTATGACAAACAAATAGCTCGATTTTTATTCTTTCTTATAAAAAATCAATTTTGAAATAATGGGATAATCTTGAATGATAACTTGAATGAATATAGTGAGACATGAATTAAATAAACACACGTAACTTTATAAAACCGAGTTTGCAAATGAGTCTTTTTAGCTAACATTTTCTTAAAGATTTAAAGTAATTTTCACTTTTTGACATCTCCAAATTACATGAAAATATAGGAGGGAGGGTTAAACATCTCACAATACAGCTAATTATACTTTCAGTTAAAGGTAAGGTTGTCATTTTAATCATCGCAAAGTGCAAGTGCACCTAATATCTCACCAACTCCTTACCTTCCTAAGCTATTTTTATTTAGAGTTTGCCCAAAATCTTTCGTTTTTATAATTACTTCCTATCAACTGTTTGGCGATGGAGTTTACCCTTTTCCTAGACCTTCTGATTATGCCTTTTCCTTTACTCTGCCAAAATCAGATTATAAAAATTTTGATGCTATTTGTTTTTGATAGTTCTCCATTATATATTCATATAATAGTCTAAGAAAAGGTATCCTATGGAAATTCCACAGCTATATATTTACAACAAAAATAAGATATATTAATTTAATATTTCGTTTGACATGTATTTGTACACATCGTCAACAAAAAAAAAAAAAAAAAATTAAGAGAAATATTTATCTTCAACCCCTAAATCAAGGAAATGAAAGGGAAAATAAAACCATTCCCTTTCATGGAAAGACAAGAGAGCCACCAATTCCAATTGTAGCTGTCTCTATAATTGCTCTACACACTGGAAAAGGAATGCCCTAATCACACATAACTAGGCTGCGGTGGGGGCGGTTATGAAGCGGAAAGCTCCGGCCTCCGCTAATGCTGCAAGGAATCGATCCCATTTTGTTTTCTTCGCCGCTTCATCTCTTGCAATAATATTCTTGTAGTCCAAGGACTCGTCATCGTATATATCCCACCATTTCTTCACTAGCATCTTGATATCATCCCGGTCCATGTTCTGTTCCTCACCCGTATACCGCCATGGCTTCGATCCGGCGGCACAATAATGAACGACCTTCACCTTATCCAGCTCAACGTTCTCAGGATGACGCCACAACATCGCGAGCACAAGGTTGTAGACATTGGGAATTGGTTTGTAGATGTCCTTGAAGTACATGTTCAGAAAGTCTTGTTCAGCAAACGGAGTTGGGGGTGTGGTCTTGAGGGCTTCGAGCAAATCATGGTAAGTGTCGAGGTTTGGCTCGTACACGAACATGCCGGCGTTGAAGTAGAGAGACGGCTTCGGGCCAACGTGGTCGGGCCATTGGACCTTGTCGGGGCACTGTTGGCAATACCCGATTTCGGCGAGGGGTGTGACTCCAGGTCTTTTCGCAGAAGCAGTCCATGACAGCATAGAAGAAGCCATTCGCGAGGTCAAAGAGGTGGTCGATGTTGTCGAAAACTTGGATGTCTCCATCCAAATATATCATCTTGCTGTACTCCACAAACTACAATTCAAGAAGCCAGATCAATAACTGAATATTACCATGCAGCCATGCTAATAGTACTTCTCCATCCCAACCTAAATCTGAAATACAAAGAAATATTAAATAACCAAGCATACCTCCCAAATCCTGAGCTTGGAGTAGTTGATGACATAATAGGCCATGGCGAACTGGGTCTGGTTCTCGGGCGGATAGACGGGCTCGATCTCCCTCACGATACATCCCTGATCCACCAGGATCTTCCGGTGATCTGCCGGCACATCCGGCAAGATCGCCACAACTAGCGGGTACTTGCTCTTCGCCTTCCTCAACCCCTTGGCCAGCCCAACCACACCCTTCACGTAATCGCCGTTTCCGGCCAAAAACGTCACGTAGGCACAGCTAGGCTGGTTCTCGGGCTTCAGCTTCACGACGCCATTAGCAGCAGCATCAGCGGGAGCCATGATGGGAGCCATTTTCTTTGGTAGGAAAGGTCTGAGGTTTCTGTGAGTGGAATGGAGAATGAGTGTTTGAGAAGGATTTGCAATTGCTTGGCTGAGTTTGAGTTGATGAATTTGGCAAGACGAGGATGCACGGTTTATATAGAGATGGAGAATTAATTTTTTAATCGATGTGACTAAATCTTGGACGTGGGATGGAAGTTGCTGGAGTCCCGGAGTTTCATACCGACAAACCAAAGATTTTGTCTGTCCAACGGGGGTAGAGATACGCCATTTCTCCATAAACGAAGTCGTTTGAGAGCTCCGCCGATGGATCGAACTCCACGTGGGTCCGCGCGAGTTGATCGGACGGTCGTCAATCAAGATCCGGGTTCGGTGGGCGGTGCAAGAATATGCGAGAGAGAGGGAGATTGTTAATGTTATCGAATCTTTAGGGAGACCAGCAAGTCAAGCTTTTCGCAGATTTACTACTATAGCCCTACCAGCCGACCTCATGATTACAAGACCTTGCAAAGGTATTCCCGTAATTTGAGAATGTTCCAAGGGTGATTATAGGGTGCCGTGGAAGGGGGCGGTTTCGGAGGATAATGTCACGCTTGCCCAAAATTGTTAGTCAACAAGTCTACAGCCGGGTCACATGAGAAAGTGCTACAGCTCTTTTTGACTAACTGTTGCAATAGTAGAAGGATAAGGTTAGCCAAAAACCCAAAAGTAATAAAGTTGTAAAAAGGGATTATATTATAGTTGGGAAAACGAACCCACCCCAACAAAAAAAGGCCAAAAAAATGAGTATATTGATCGGACAAATATCTTTTACCGAAAGGACAGGTCTCCAACTTTTTTTGGTGCGTATATCAAGTCCTGTGTCATTTCAAAAAGGAAATTACGAATTATATTTTAATGGCGATAAATAAAAGATAAATAAAAGATAAATAAAGGATAAATACTATGTGATTGAAAGTAAATATGAGATGTAAAATAAATAAAGATCGCCGAAAATGAGTGTTAATGGATTTTTGCTCAATTTTCTGATCCCTTACAATGGTGTCCCTTCGGCTATTTATAGCTAGGTGTTGTGAATAACCATCCTTTGGCAATTATTATTTCAATATTAAATTATCCAAAATCTTGGTATCACGCTAATAACTACATTGTCTTATCCACGAAGTCATCGATGCCAAGCCCTTCAAAAACTTCCTTCGTTCTTATCCTCCTGCCCTTGAGCGATAATCAACACCAAACCGTCAGTACCTGTGATGGCAATTTCACTTAGACCCTTATGAGCCTACCTTACATGTCTTAGGCTTAGTGGGCCTTGTTATTTACCCATGACCTACTAGACCAATTGTTTGGCTAATCAAATAAGTATATGTGTTTTTATCGTGTGAACTCATCAATCCTACTTAGTTTTAGTAATCGTCATAATTATTTTGATTATACAACATATTTTTCTCATTTTATTTTTATCTAGGGGCACAAAAGCAAAAACCTGGAATATCCTACAAACCTAACGAATCGGTTAAGTTCAGATGTTTTACCTATATAAATGATCCTAATTAGGGCAGTTTGGATGCAGTTGGTAGTTCTGAAAAAATGATATTTGATTTCTAAGCTAAAAATGATGCAATGCCTAGACTAGTTACACCGACCTCAAGGGTTTTTAAAAATCATTAACATTAGCCTTTCACCGATAAATATCACGAAAGCTCGTGTTGTACACTAACTTTATAATATTAAAGGAGGATCAAAATTTGCAATTCCGAGGGAGCTATATCTCTATTACATGAATCCCGATTCTTTAAATATACCCGATAATTTTTCAAATCAAATCATCTACTTTCGGTGAGTTAATTAAATTATTTTTACTTTGTTAAAAGACGATGAGTTTATTTTCCTAAACGTATTTATTTTATCCGGGCGGAAAACGCGGCGCTCTCTATGCTCTACACATTCTCACTCGGTTCTCGCTGCATGGAATTTGAGGTCATTTCTCAGGCGCCGATGAGGAACTCAACGGACCAGATGCTGCGGCTCCACGCAGGGAGCTGCACGTGAGCAGCACTGGATCCTTGCACTCCGAAGAAAGGAAACTTCCTCTCGATTTCGTACAAGTTTCGGTAAAACCCGCTATTTTAACTACCACCGCACCGTCCAAGACCCAGAATATTCCATGCATTATTTATTTATTTATTTATTTATTTATTCATTTATTTCCTTTTGTATGCATGAATCATACGAAACCTGTCGGAAGCTGCATGGGTTTACGTTGCTCGTGGCCGACACGTGGCAAGCCCTAGACGTCTGCTAGACTTTGCGGGTCGTCGTGGGTCCCACTTTACTAGGTTAGCATATTCTTTAACCGCCGTCCACCGAATCGAGTTCTCCCTTCTCAACCGTCCGATCGACCCTCGTCGACACGTGTGGACTCCGATCTTTTCGGGGGAGCCCCGAAACGGCATCGTTTCCTTAGCACGACGGCATACGCCTCATTAGTCAGACCCAATCTTTTCGGTTTGTCGGCATGAAATGGAACTCCTACATTCAACAAGTCCTTATTGCTCTCATTAGAGACTGCCGTTACTCTTTGACAACCAATATAGTTGAAGGATAATGTATTAATCAAAGAACCGCCCACAAAATAAAAATAATGCCGTGACAAGGAAAATTCTTAAATTCTTTACTAGAGGAATTTCGCTCGCCACGTGGACTTATAGTAATTTTGAGATAAACATAAAGCAAATTTTTGTCTGAGAAATTTGTTAACAAGTGCTTCATGAGTACGTATTAAATGACTACTTATGGAAAATTTTCATTTTCAATGCATCGGTTGTTGTATTGAAATGAGTCGTTAGTTAATTGAAAATTAATGCTTTTTCTGTACACATGCTTAGTAATATTTCGAGGGTTCTCATTAATAAGACTTTATTATTAAATTCAAAGCTCAAGGGTGTTTTTTAAGAATTTTTTCTTGAATATTAAGACAAGATTCACTAGATGATGATGTAAGCATTGCACGAGGCCCATAATCCCAACTCCGAAGATTTGTCTACTTCAATGGATCGAGCATCATAAAAAATGTTTCTTATCATGCGAGATAATCTTTTACATAAGATGCGCATCACATGGTATGGAGATAAAATGTTCTTCTTACAATTTCCTTTTCTCTTAAATCTCTTTTTTTTACTGTAAATCACAATTAAAAAGAGGCAATTTAATTACGTTGATTACAGTATAGTATTATCACATCATCACATCACGTCTGTGTCGGCACATGAGGTGTCATATTATATTTTTCTCCAACAGTCGGGGCCCAACCACCAGTATTGGTTTGCGTGTCCCTTGCTTGGGTCACAGCACTGGTCCAAGTGTCAATTCCTTATTCAAAGGGCGGTTGCAAAGGACATGTGGCGAGAAGGGGTTGCATCATTGGAGTCTCTTTTTTCCACTTTTTCAAGTTATGTTAGTTGTTCCGACCAAAAAAAGAAGTTAAGTTAGTTGATCCCAGGGAGGCGCATCTTTTATTTATCCAAACAAATTTGCACGCTAATGACAGCTAAAAACCAATAAATTAGTGACTAAATTGTCTTCTTCGAGAACTTGTTGACCCAAGAAGTCAGAGTTTTGAAATTTTTAAAGACGATGATGACCTTTAAACTTCATAAAAAAAATAATATATATTACTTTTGACCAAAATCCATACTTGGTTTAACCTCCTAACGTGATGTAGTTATCATCCTAAAAAGCCTATGGCAAACATATAATTCTATTTTACTCTTTCAAAAAAGAGCATCCCCTTCCATTAAGATCTAGTAATCCTAGACATAAAGATTTGATTATGAAAATTGATTTTGAAATAAGAGGACAGACCATAAATGATACCTAAACAGATGGGCCATATATCGATAATATGAAATAACGAATATGTGTTGCTTTGTAAATCAAATTTACAAATCTGTCCTTGAGTTTCTAGCTAACATTGCTTTAAAGATTTAGAGTAATTTTCACTTTTTAATATCTCCACCTAACATTTCGACCAAAAAAATATATCTCCACATAACTTTAAAGAAAGGGAGGATTGAATATCATATGGTAAAGCGGATTATACTTTTAATTAAAGTTAATTTTGTCATTTTAGAGATGACGTATTGTCATGCTCAAATAGGCGAAAGAGACCACATGGCAAGTGTTTGTAATTTAATCATCGCTTTCTGAAATTTGTTCATCCATTTTGAAGTTTTGCAAGCATGCACTGTAGGTCTCCAGTAGAACAGCTTTACTAAATCAATTTTCGCATAATGGCGATGGCGCCACGTGGATTGATTATCACATAACTGCGATGACTAATATTCAACGAATTGATGGCGCCATGTGGATTGATATTTGACGTATTTCTCAATCGAGCAACTAAAGCCCAAATCAGCCCATAATCTTTAAATCCACAAATCAATCCTCCCACTCGAGCCCTATTTCCTCTGAAAAACCCCAATTCCAATCTCGGCGGCAAAATTTGGAGCCAAGAAGAAGATGAATTTGAGATTCTATAGCAGAAACAGCAAAGGGTGATTGTGTTAGGTTAACATAGAATTGGTCAAAAGTATAACTTTGATTATAGTCCCAAGAGAGCATGTTGTCTATATATAATCAATTTACATCGTTTGTGTTGATATATACACATGTAACACATCAATGGTCACTCAATGAAAAAAATTCCGTATTGCCTTTTGATATAAAGATTGAGATAAATGACAAATCAGCATAGATAAGTAATTTTTAACTGTGAAGATTTTGTCCATTGATCAACACTTGATGTGCTATCGCATGACATGTTCAGTTGATGTCATTTTCGGAATCGCCTCTTTTCATTTAATTCTTTTATGTATGAATATAAGTCCCAATTATAAAGAGCCACTTAATCAGACAGGTGATGCTACACGTAATATTTGACGTCGTATCATAATTTCTCCACGTCGGGTCGGGGCCCCACCACCGATATCCATTTGCGCGTCCTTCGCTTGGCTCGTAACACCAGTCCAAGTGTCAGCTCCTAATTCAAAGGACGGTGCGGGGGACACGTGGCGAAATGGGTCGCTTCCTGGAACTCTCTTTTTTTCGCACTTTTCCACTTATGTTTGTTGCTCCAAGGATGGGTCCATCTTCGCTTTATCCAAAGAAATTTACAAACTAATGGCAGCTAAACGAGACTTTTGAAGGTTTTGAAGATGATGTTCTTTGAATTTTACAAACGGAGATAATATTTTCATAACTTTCAACTAGAAATCGAGAATTGGTTTAATGTTATATAAAGCGATTATTGGACTATCGCTCTAAAGAGTTTATGGCAAACAAATAACTCTATTTTTATTCTTTCTTATAAAAAATTGATTTCGAAATAACGGGATAAGTTATGAATGATAACTTGAATGAATATAGTGAGACGTGAATCAAATAAACACACGTAACTTTACAAAACTGAGTTTGCAAATGAGTCTTTTTAGCTAACATTTTCTTAAAGATTTAGAGTAATTTTCACTTTTTGACATCTCCAAATTACATGAAAGTAGAGGAGGGAGGGTTAAACATCTCGCAATACAGCTAATTATACTTTCAGTTAAAGGTAAGGTTGTCATTTTAATCATCGCAAAGTGCAAGTGCACCTAATATCTCACCAACTCCTTACCTTCCTCAGCTATTTTTATATAGAGTTTGCCCAAAATCTTTCGTTTTTATAATTACTTCCTATCAACTGTTTGGCAATGGAGTTTACTCTTTTCCTAGACCTTTTGATTATGCTTTTTCCTTTACTCTACCAAAATCAGATTATAGAAGATTTGATGCTATTTGTTTTCATAGTTCTCTATTATATTCATATAATAGTCTAAGAAAAGGAATCCATCAAGATTGAAGGAAAATTCTAAGACTATAGATATAGAACAAATATAACATATATTAATTTGAAATTTCGTTTAACATGTATATTTGCACATATCACTCAACAAAAGAAAACAAAAAAAAAATAATTAGGAGAAATATATATCTGCAAACCCTAAATCAAGGAATTGAAAGGGAAAATAAAACCCTTCCCTTTCAAGGAAAAATAGAGAGCTACCAATTTCAATTGTAGCTGACTCTATAATTGCTCTACACACTTAAAAAAAGAAAGCCCTAATTACACACGACTAGGCTGCAGACGGGGCGGTGATAAAGCGGAAAGCTCCGGCCTCCGTCAACGCTGCAAGGAATCGATCCCATTTCGTTTTCTTCGCCGCTTCATCTCTTGCAACAATATTCTTATAATCCAAGGACTCGTCATCATAAATATCCCACCACATCTTCACTAGCATCTTGATATCGTCCCGATCCATGTTCTGTTCCTCACCTGTGTACCGCCACGGCTTTGATCCGGCAGCACAATAATGAACGACCTTCACCTTGTCCAGCTCAACGTTCTCAGGATGACGCCACAACATCGCGAGCACAAGATTGTAGACGTTGGGAATTGGTTTGTAGATGTCCTTGAAGTACATGTTCAGGAAGTCTTGTTCAGCAAATGGAGTTGGAGGTGTGATCTTGAGGGCTTCGAGCAAATCATGGTAAGTGTCGAGGTTTGGCTCGTACACGAACATGCCGGCGTTGAAGTAGAGAGACGGCTTCGGGCCAACGTGGTCGGGCCATTGGACCTTGTCAGGGCACTGTTGGCAATACCCGATTTCGAACTGAGGGGTGTGACTCCAGTGTAGAAATTTCTCTATATAAATAACTAATTAATCAAGAACAACCAGATCCATATATGACTGTAAAACACCAAAATCTATATGTACAGCGGAATTAAAACGTACCTGTTTAAGCTATAGTCTCGCTTGATGAAAAACAGATCAAACTGACAGTGTCAGTGATCTATCGGAATGCCAGATCTTCCTCTCTATGACCTATTTCGGTTTAGCAACTTTAATGGGATTCAGCGACTGATAGGTATAACCTACCCTTTTATAGGCTAGAGAGGGGACCTAGCAAACCCTAATCAATAGCGTGTTAACTGGGCCCCTCCCATTACGGGCTTCAGTTAAACACAATTGCCTACACTTTGCTGCTCAACTAGGCCCGTTATTAATAGATACCAAAACCCAATTCAATGAGATCACTTGAGGGTTCAAAATATATTGGAATATCCATTAACCCGATTATATAAAATAGAAAATTAATTAATTAATGTAAGCCCATTATTGGAAATTTCCAACATTCTCCCACTTGGGCTACATTAATTAATTTGTTTTATTTTGAAAATGATTTTTATTTTGAAAACGACACTCTTGGGTTAATAACTGAAAATTTGTTTTATGTGGCCACAATTTTGAAAAAATAATATTCCAATAACGGCATCTCAAAACCAATCCAATCATATATAACCTCATTATAGGATTATGGCGATGAACGTGTTAAGAAAATACCGCAACACATGACCTTCCATAATCACATATAATAAACATTATATTTTCATGGATCATGGGCCTAGTAGTGTAGTAAGAAATAGTGCCAACATGTGATCAAAATATACACTATTTCTTATCGGTCCTCAATGCAATTTCTCAACGACATGAAACTACATTAGTGCAATTTCTAAACAACATGAAATTGCCTCAGTGCGATTTCTAAACAATATGAAATTGCCTCAGTGCGATTTCTAAACAACATGAAATTGCACAACTATGTCACAATCCAACATGAGATCTCATAATTAGTGACATCCAGTCGTCTTTAAACTAAAATTTGTTTAAAGATATTGTTTCATATTTCCATTTCTCAGTCGACAGGAGAAAGGATAACAATAAGATCAATAATAATGATCATCAAAAATAAATGCTTTAATAAACATTATAAAAGCATTATCAGTTTGTATATAACTATAATATCCAGAAATACAAACTATATAGCTCCCACTAACAAAAGAGATCAAAAGACTCTAAAACACTCATATTCTTTACATGTTCTTTAAACAAAATGGGTTGTAATCCTTTTGTTAGGGGATCGGCCAACATGGACTTAGTTCTACTATTCTCAATTACAATGTCTCCCTTTTTTTACTAAGTCTTTAATAGTATAATATTTGATCCGATTAACATCTTAGCCGTGGCATTGTTGTTGTTCAGTAATTGTTTAACACACATAATGCAATATGATCAATTATGGGCAATAAGTAATTTCACAAAATAATTAGTACATTACAAACTCCCCTTTGGGCAGAGCGTATAATGCACCATTATTTTTCACAGCATGAAGTTTGTAAAACAACAACAAGGAGAATTACATATAATTATCAATGATCAATCTCCTTTGGGTAGACAAATCATTTAAATTATACATCTCCATAATATCAATATATAGAGATGATAGGGAGAATTACATATAATCTTCAAAGATCCATCCCCTTTGGGCAGATAAATCATTTAAATTATACATCTCCATTATTCCAACAAAGAGGGGAATTACAAATAACTCTCAAAATTTATCCCCTTTAGGCAGATAAACCTTTTGAGTCACACATCCCCATCAATCATCTCTAATATATCAATAGAGAGGGGAATTACACATAACTTTCAAAAATTTATTCCCTTTGGGCAGATAAATCTTTTTGAGTCATACATCCCCATCTTTTAATTTTGGAATTTTATCTTCATGCAATTTTTAAATTAATATACACAATAACCCCCTTTGGGTAGGTGATTGTATATACTAATTTTTATCAACAAGAAACTTCAATAATTTACAAACTTTAACAATTTGTAAACAATGTTCCATTTAATCAATGCCCAAAAATTCATCAAACAATATGAAGCACTTTACGACATGTGCTTCCCAAGATCATATTGCATTTATCAAACAACAATTTTTGCCACAATTTTATGTGCCTATTTCTATAATTAAGCATATAAGATTATCTAGTTAAACTCAAGCAAGAAAGTATAGATAATCTATGCTAAATTAGGGAAAGTGAATATTGTCATCTTATCCCTCATACCCTATAATAAATTTCCATAAATTAAAAATTGGAAAAATAGGCACAAAATTATTTTTCATGGAATTAAATATGGATAACAATAAATAATTCCAAATAAATATTTAAATATGCCAAAATTAAAATTTACCATATACCAAAAAAATCATAAATTAAAAATTAGGCATATTAAAAAAAAATTGGAAACAGGCTCTAAAGCTCTAGGACTCGCACGGCCCAAGCCTTCACGCAGGCCCGCCCCACAGGAGCAAAGCTCCTGCCCATACATGCGCCATTCTAAGTACAATCTACGCAAACATGTACCAATAAAGGAAGAAGAAGAAACAAGCACAAAATCCTCATCCAAATATAATTACCTCAATTCAAAACTTGAGGATTTCATCGCATATATGCTTGATACACCAAAATATTCCGTCATTGATGTTAACAATAATAATAATAATAAAATCAACTAGACAATAACCACAAAGAGAGAAAAACAGACTTCCTCACTATTCAAACATGCCAGGACTAATTGATTTACCCACGAGCACATCTACTCGCTTAAAACACAAGGTGCCAAGGGATAATGACATCACAGATTTAATAACAAGGAGAAAAATTCCATAACCTTGAACTTTCAAATTAAGCTTTCAAGGATGGATCCACAAATGAAACTCCGATTTATTTAAAATAGAAAATTGATTAATTAATGTAAGCCCATTATAGGAAATTTCTAACATTCTCCCACTTGGGCTACATTAATTAACTTATTTTATTTTATTAATCTACAGTAATTTGGCCCAGCAGGCTCGGGCCAGAAAATTCTAGTCACCGGCCCTCGTGGGCTTTCCTCTAGAAGCCCGGATTATGGGCGTAAGCCCAGAATCCGGGAAGCCCAGAAACTCTGGATTTCTGCCTAGACTTCAATCGGGCCTAAAGCCCACAAACTACGTCTAGCCAGGCGACCAGAAGCCCAGATGATGGGCTTCATGCCCAGAAAAGAAAAGCCCAGTCGCTGGGCTTCTTTGGAGACCCGACCCGCATGGGCTTCTCTCAGCCCGCCTGGGCTTGCGCCCAGGAACTTCAGCAAGCTGAAAAACAGGCCCAATTCGCTGGGCTTATGCCTAGAAGTCAACCTAGCCCGGCTAGAGGTCTTCTTCAACCTCCAGCTGGGTCACGAATTCTGTAAACCGGGTCGTGTGACTCGGTTTCGACCCGAAACTCAAATTTCATGTTTTATGGCTGATTTTTGTGAGATTTTTCATGGGTTTTTGATTCTAACACCACTATAAAAGGATTAGAGTGAATTAAACAAAGAACTAACGAACAAATCATCAATATTGAAGCTTCAAAATTTTCGGATCTCATACCCATGGCCGAAATTCAATTTTCTCAAGTTTAAGGCCAAAAAAGCACACTTTCATGCAACCAAAAAATTCTAAAACAAATATATATAATATTATATGGGTAGCCCAGCTGGTTAGGGCGAACTTGGACTTCGTTGAGGTCTTGGATTCGATTCCCCAGGGAAGCGCCTGTGATTTAAGTGGGGGGCCATGGGAAAAAAGAAGAAGAACAAGCTAGATTGCCGCATTTTCTTCTACATGTATATAATCAAATAGAGCCTATTATTCAATCCAATAAAATCCATACTTCTTTCCGGTAATCATTCCATATAATCAAAAAAAAAAAAAAAAAAAACTTTTCATGTAGACCCTGTCTTACTAAAGAAAAGGTTAAAAAAGTAAAAACTACCTGAAACTCCAACCAAGGCAAACTACCACAAGATGGAACCAAGAATCAAACTACACATATAGATCGAGAAATACAAGAACCAGACCCAATCAATTAGTGCACTCGATCACGCATGGGAAGCAAAGGGATCCGTCATCAACCATAGAGCCGAGCCTCAATTCACTCGAATAGACGGCTAAAAACCCGTAGATAGGCGGCAACACAGGCACCCGCAAAAGCCAAGAAAACCAACGGATAAAGTCCAAAACCAAACAAAATTGGACTGAAAACAATCTACTCAAGAAACAACATGGGTTTGTGGGCAAGAATTGAAAGGGAACATATCGAGACCCAAAAAAAACGCAACTTCCGAATCTAAATCACATTGAACCCAAGAATCACAATATAACAATACCCATATAATAATTGCTTACATACATCATTCAATTAAAAAAAAAATTCAAAATTCTTAGAACCTTTTCAAAATTATGAATTCAAGAATTTCGAATTTCTCAATATATACTCAATGAAATTATACAAATTATATATGGTGGGAACAATCTCGACGTGTAGAACAAAAGCCCTAAAATTTCAAAATCGATTGATCTATGCAGAAGGTTTTCATCCACTAATTATGCTCCAAAAAATCCAAAAATATTATATGTCGAAATTAAGACCTATATGAACATTTTTCATGAAGGAGTCGACCTCTAGATCTCAACACAGAAATTGAAAAAAAAATCGACAAAAGCAATAGGCGGACAACATGCATATCAGAATTGAACAAAAGATTTTTACAGATTACTAAACTGACTTTGGACGATGATTTTGGATAGCAACTGATACCGGATCTAGGTGTTCTATGGCTTGTTGTAAAGCTCTTCAAGTTGACTTCGAATGTTATGAAGACATCAAACACTAAAAAGCTTGTTTACTAGCTCGTTTCCAGACATATGCATAGAGATGTCTATCATAGATCCGAAATTGCAAAATAACGATTTTCCAAGAAATCAATCATATCATCATCATCATAACTTATCTCTTCAATTCTAATGTATTATTTTTACCTATTAAATAAGTACTTTGATTTGATTTGACCCACACAAAAAAAAAATATTTTGATTGACTGAAGTCACATAAGAAATTGTAAATCACAAGCTGATATAAGCTCAAACCAAAAGAAACAAACATGATAAACAACATGTTGGATTTGTTAAAATAAATAAAAAAATTGGGTTATACAATCATATATGACTTGCTCTGATACCACATGTAGAAATTTCTCTATATAAATAACTAATTAATCAAGAATAACCAGATCCATATATGACTGTAAAACACCAAAATCTATATGTACAGCGGAATTAAAACGTACCTGTTTAAGCTATAGTCTCGCTTGATGAAAAACAGATCAAACTAACAGTGTCAGTGATCTATCGGAATGCCATATTTTCCTCTCTATGACCTATTTCGGTTTAGCAGCTTTAATGGGATTCAGCGGCGATAGGTATAACCTACCCTTTTATAGGCTAGAGAGGGGACCTAGCAAACCCTAATCAATAGCGTGTTAAGCTGGGCCCCTCCCATTACGGGCTTCGCTTAAACACAATTGCCTACACTTTCTTCGCTCAACTAGGCCCGTTATTAATAGATACCAAAACCCAATTCAATGAGATCACTTGAGGGTTCAAAATATATTGGAATATCCATTAACCCGATTATATAAAATAGAAAATTAATTAATTAATGTAAGCCCATTATTGGAAATTTCCAACATCCAGGTCTTTTCGCAGAAGCAGTCCATGACAGCATAGAAGAAGCCATTCGCGAGGTCGAAGAGGTGGTCGATGTTGTCGAAGACTTGGATGTCTCCATCCAAATATATCATCTTGCTGTACTCCACAAACTACAATTCAAGAAGCCAGATCAATAACTGAATATTACCATGCAGCCATGCTAATAGTACTTCTCCATCCCAACCTAAATCTGAAATACAAAGAAATATTAAATAACCAAGCATACCTCCCAAATCCTGAGCTTGGAGTAGTTGATGACATAATAGGCCATGGCGAACTGGGTCTGGTTCTCGGGTGGATAGACAGGCTCGATCTCCCTCACGATACATCCCTGATCCACCAGGATCTTCCGGTGATCTGCCGGCACATCCGGCAAGATCGCCACAACGAGCGGGTACTTGCTCTTCGCCTTCCTCAACCCCTTGGCCAGCCCGACCACACCCTTCACGTAATCGCCGTTTCCGGCCAAAAACGTCACGTAGGCACAGCTAGGCTGGTTCTCGGGCTTCAGCTTCACGACGCCATTAGCGGCAGCATCAGCGGGAGCCATGATGGGAGCCATTTTCTTTGGTAGGAAAGGTTTGAGGTTTCTGTGAGCGGAATGTAGAATGAGCGTTTGAGAAGGATTTGCAATTTGCTTGGCTGAGTTTGAGTTGATAGATTTGGCAAGAGGAGGATGCACGGTTTATATAGAGTTGGAGAATTAATTTTTTAATCGAGGTGACTATATCTTGGACGTGGGATGGAAGCTGCTGGAGTCCCGGAGTTTCATACCGACAAACCAAAGATTTTGTCTGTCCAACGGGGGTAGAGATACGCCACTTCTCCATAAACGAAGTCGTTTGAGAGCTCCGCCGATGGATCGAACTCCACGTGGGTCCGCGCGAGTTGATCGGACGGTCGTCAATAAAGATCCGGGTTCGGTGGGCGGTGCAAGAATATGCGAGAGAGAGGGAGAGAGAGAGAGAGAGAGAGATAGTTAATGTCATCGAAGAGCAGCAAGTCAAGCTTTTCGCAGATTTACAACTATAACCCTAGCAGCCGACCTCATGATTACAAGACCTTCCAAAGGTATTCCCGTAATTTGAGAATGTTCCAAGGGTGATTATATTTCATATGTACGTTTGAGTTTATAGGGCGCCGTGGAAAGGGGCGGTTTCCGAGGATAATGTCACGTTTGCCCAAAATTGGGAGTCAACAACTCTACAGTCGGGTCACATCTCTTTTTGACTAGCCGTTGCAATAGTAGAAGGACAATGTTAGCCAAGTTTTGGTAAAACCCGCTGTTTTAACTACCACCACACCGTCCAAAACCCAGAATATTCCATGCATTATTTATTTATTCGTTTATTTCCTTGTGTATGCATGAATCATACGAAACCTGTCGGAAGCTGCATGGGTTTACGTTGCTTGTGGCCGACACGTGGCAAGCCCCTAGACGTCTGCCAGACTTTGCGGGTCGACGTGGGTCCCTCTCTTCGCATTAGATTAAGAAATGGACCGAGCAAGTGTTGCTGCATATGGGCCAACTTCACCAGGTTAGCATATTCTTTGACCGCCGTCCACCGAATCGAGATCTCCCTTCTCAACCGTCCGATCGACCCTCATCGACACGCGTGGACTCCGATCTTTACGGGGGAGCCCAGAAACGGCGTCGTTTCCTTAGCACAACAGCATACGCCTCATTAGTCAGACCCAATCTTTTCGGTTTGTCGGCATGAAATGGAACTCCTACGTTCAATAAGTCCTTATTGCTCTCATTAGAGACTGCTGTTACTCTTTGACAACCAATATAGTTGAAGGATAATGTATTAATCAAAGAACCGCCCACAAAATAGAAATAATGCTGTGACAAGGAAAATTCTTAAATTTTTTACTAGAGGAATTTCGCTGACCATGTGGATTTATAGTAATTTCGAGATAAACATAAAGTAAATTTTTATCCGAGAAACTTGTTATCGAGTGCTTCATGAGCACGTATTAAATGACTACTTATGGAAAATTATCATTTTCAATGCATCGGTTGTTATACTGAAATGAGTCGTTAGTTAATTGAAAATTAATGCTTTTTCGGTACACATGCTTAGTAATATTTCGAGAGTTCTTGTTAATAAGACTCTATTGTTAAATTCAAAGCTCAAGGGTGTTTTCTAAGAATCTTTTCTCGAATATTAAGACACGATTCACTAGATGATGATGTAAGCATTGCAGGAGGCCTGCCATGCTAACTCCAAAGATTTGTCTACTTCAATAGATCGAGCATCATAAAAAATATCTCTTATCATTCAAGACAGTCTTTTTACATAAAGTGCGCATCATATGACATGAAGATAAACTATCATTCTTACAATTGCTTTTTCTCTTAAATCTTTTTTTTTACTGTAAATCACAATTAAAAGAGGGAACTTAATTACATTGATTACATTATAGTATTGTCACATCATCATATCAAGTTCGCATCAGTATATCGGGTGTTATATTATATTTTTCTCCAACAATCAGGGCCCAACCACCAGTATTGATTTGCGTGTCCCTTGCTTGGGTCACAGCACCGGTCCAAGTGTCAATTTCTGATTCAAAGGGCAGTTGCAAAGGACACATGGCGAGATTGCATCCTTGGAGTCTCTTTTTTCCACTTTTTCAAGTTATGTTAGTTGTTCCGACCAAGAAAGGAAATTAAGTTAGTTGATCCTAGGGAGGCACATCTTTTACTTATCCAAACAAATTTGCACGCTAACGATAGCTTAAAACCAATAAATTAGTGACTAATTGTCCTCCTCGAGAACTTGTTTACCCAAGAAATCAGAGTTTTGAAATTTTTAATGACGATGACCTTTAAATTTCATAAAACAAAATAATATATATTACTGTCGACCGGAATCCATAATTAATTTAATCCCCTAACGTGATGTAGTTATCATCCTAAAGAGCCTATGACAAACAAATAATTTACTCTTTCAAAAAAGAGCATTTCCATTAAGATCTAGTAATCCTAGACATAAAGATTTGATTATGAAAAATGATTTCGAAATAAGAGAACAGATGATAAATGATACTTTAACGAATTGGCCATATATCGATAATATGAAATAATGAATACATGTTGCTTTGTAAATCAAATTTACAAATTTGTCCTTGAGTTTCTAGCTAACATTGCTTTAAAGATTTAGAGTAATTTTTGCTTTTTAATATCTCCACCTAACATTTCGACCAAAAAATATATCTCCACCTAACATTAAAGAAAGGGAGGATTGAATATCATATGGTAAGCGGATTGTACTTTTAATTAAAGATAATTTTGTTATTTTAGAGATGACGTGCTATCATGCTCAAATAGGTGAAAGAGACCACACAGCAAGTGTTTGTAATTTAATCATCTCTGTCTAAACCTTGCTCATCCATTTTGAAGTTTTCAAGCATGTTCTGTAGGTCTCTAGTAGAATAGCTTTACTAAATCAATTATTGCATAACGGCGATGGTGCCACGTGGATTGATTATCGCATAACGGTGATGACTAATATTCAACGAATTGATGGCGCCATATGGATTGATATTTGACGTATTTCTCGATCGAGCAACTAAAGCCCAAATCAGCCCATAATCTTTAAATCCACAAATCAATCCCTCCCACTCGAGACCTATTTCCCCTGAAAAACTCAAATTCCAATCTCGGCGGCAAAATTTGGAGCCAAGAAAAAGATGAATTTGAGATTCTATAGCAGAAATAACAAAGAGTGGTTGTGTTAGATTTACATAGAGTCTGTCAAAAGTATAACTTTGATTGTAGTCCCAAGAGAGTGTGTTGTCTATATATAATCTATTTACATTGTTTGTATTGATATATTCACATGTAACACATCAATGGTCACTCAATGAAAAAAATTCCGTATTGCCTTTTGATATAAAGATCGAGATAAATGACAAATTAGCTTAGATAAGTAATTTTTAACTGTGAAGATTTTGTCCATTGATCAACACTTGATGTGCTATCGCATGACTGTAGAAATTCTCTACATAAACAACTAATTAATCAAGAATAATTAAATCCATATATGAATGTAAAACACTAAAATTGATACGCACGGCGGAATTAAAAACATACATGTTTGAGCCATAGTCTCACTTGAAAAACTAGATCAAACTGATATAATCAGTGATCTATCGGAATGCCGAATCTTCCTCTCTATGATCTATTTCGATATAACAGCTTTAATGGGATTCAACGACTGATAGGTATAACCTATCCTTTTATCGGCTAGAAAGGGGACCTAGCAAACCCTAGACTTGTTAAACGAGTGGATTGGGTCGGGTTTGGGTCGGGTCATAAATGGTCCGACCCAAATTGACCCATTAACCCGTTTATGACCCATTTAAGCATAGTATAAAATTTTTGACCCATATCCAACCCAACCCATACCCGACCCGACCCATATTGTTAAAACATTTCTCTATCTAACTAAACTTAGGAAAA
Source organism: Corymbia calophylla (assembly GCA_014182845.1). Taxonomy (NCBI): domain Eukaryota; kingdom Viridiplantae; phylum Streptophyta; class Magnoliopsida; order Myrtales; family Myrtaceae; genus Corymbia; species Corymbia calophylla. Next base: position 16,631,051 of record CM024694.1, on the reverse strand, counting down.
CTTATTATTATAATCTTTTTTAAAGATTTTAAACTTATTCAAGTTAATTAACAACCCATGTATTTTAGTCTTTTTAATTTTTAAACCCATTATATATACATATGTCAAAATAGGTGTATAACCCATTTATAACCCATTTAAATATTAAATGGGTCAGACTTTCTTTAAATGGGTCATAAATGGGTTATACTAAAAGAAAGCCTGACCCATTTTGACAGGTGTAGCAAACCCTAATTAATAATGTGTTAACAGAGCTCCTCCCATTACGGGTTTCAGTTAAATATAATTGCCTACACTTTGCTGCTCAACCAGGCCCGTTATTAATATATGCCAAAACCCAATTCAATAAGATCACTTAAGGGTTTAAAATATACTGGAATATTCATTAACCCGATTATTTAAAATAGAAAATTAATTAATTAATTAATGTAAGCCAATTATAGAAAATTTCCAACAATGACATGTTCAATTAATGTCATTTTCGGAATCGTCTCTTTTCATTTAATTCTTTTATGTATGAATGTAAATCCCAATTATAAAGAGCCACTTAATCAGACAGGTGATGCTACAGGTATGTGGCATATTTGATGTCGTATCATAATTTCTCCAACGTCGGGTCGGGGCCCCACCACCGATATCCATTTGCGCGTCCTTCGCTTGGCTTGTAACACCAGTCCAAGTGTCAGCTCCTGATTCAAAGGACGGTGCGGGGGACACGTGGCGAAATGGGTCGCTTCCTGGAACTCTCTTTTTTTCGCACTTTTCCACTTATGTTTGTTGCTCCAAGGATGGGTCCATCTTCGCTTTATCCAAAGAAATTTACAAACTAATGGCAGCTAAACGAGACTTTTGAAGATGATGTTCTTTGAATATTACAAACGGAGATAATATTTTCATAACTTTCAACTAGAAATCGAGAATTGACTTAATGTTATATAAAGTGATTATTGGACTATCGCTCTAAAGAGTTTGTGGCAAATAAATAACGCTATTTTTAGTCTTTCTTATAAAAAATTGATTTCGAAATAAGGATAAGTCATGAATGATAACTTGAACGAATATAGTGAGACGTGAATCAAATAAACACACGTAACTTTACAAAACTAAGTTTGCAAATGAGTCTTTTTAGCTAACATTTTCTTAAAGATTTAGAGTAATTTTCACTTTTTGACATCTCCAAATTACATGAAAGTAGAGGAGGGAGGGTTAAACATCTCGCAATACAGCTAATTATACTTTCAGTTAAAGGTAAGGTTGTCATTTTAATCATCGCAAAGTGCAAGTGCACCTAATATCTCACCAACTCCTTACCTTCCTCAGCTATTTTTATATAGAGTTTGCCCAAAATCTTTCGTTTTTATAATTACTTCCTATCAACTGTTTGGCTATGAAGTTTACTCTTTTCCTAGACCTTTTGATTATGCTTTTTCCTTTACTCTGCCAAAATCAGATTACAAAAATTTTGATCCTATTTGTTTTTGGTAGTTCTCCATTATATATTCATATGATAGTCTAAGAAAAGGTATCCTATGGAAATCCCACGGCTATATATACACAACAAAAATAACATATATTAATTTAATATTTCGTTTGACATGTATTTGTACACATCAGTCAACAAAAGAAAACAAAAAAAAATAATTAAGAGAAATATTTATCTTCAACCCCTAAATCAAGGAAATGAAAGGGAAAATAAAACCATTCCCTTTCATGGAAAAACAAGAGAGCTACCAATTTCAATTGTAGCTGACTCTATAATTGCTCTACACACTTAAAAAAAAGAAAGTCCCAATTAGACACGACTAGGCTGCAGTTGGGGCGGTGATGAAGCGGAAAGCTCCGGCCTCCGTCAACGCTGCAAGGAAGCGATCCCATTTCGTTTTCTTCGCCGCTTCATCTCTTGCAACAATATTCTTATAATCCAAGGACTCGTCATCATAAATATCCCACCACATCTTCACTAGCATCTTGATATCGTCCCGATCCATGTTCGTTCCTCTCACCGTGTACCGCCACGGCTTTGATCCGGCAGCACAATAATGAACGACCTTCACCTTGTCCAGCTCAACGTTCTCAGGATGACGCCACAACATCGCCAGCACAAGGTTGTAGACGTTGGGAATTGGTTTGTAGATGTCCTTGAAGTACATGTTCAAGAAGTCTTGTTCAGCAAATGGAGTTGGAGGTGTGGTCTTGAGGGCTTCGAGCAAATCATGGTAAGTGTCGAGGTTTGGCTCGTACACGAACATGCCGGCGTTGAAGTAGAGAGACGGCTTCGGGCCGTCGTGGTCGGGCCATTGGACCTTGTCAGGGCACTGCTGGCAATACCCGATTTCAAACTGAGGGGTGTGACTCCAGGTTTTTTCGCAGAAGCAATCCATGACAGCATAGAAGAAGCCATTCGCGAGATCGAAGAGGTGGTCGATGTTGTCGAAGACTTGGATGTCTCCATCCAAATATATCATCTTGCTGTACTCCACAAACTGCAATTCAAGAAGCCAGATCAACAACTGAATATTACCATGCTAATAGTACTTCTCAATCCTAACCTAAATCTGAAATACAAAGAAATATTTAATAACCAAGCATACCTCCCAAATCCTGAGCTTGGAGTAGTTGATGACATAGTAGGCCATGGCGAACTGGGTCTGGTTCTCGGGGGGATAGACGGGCTCGATCTCCCTCACGATACATCCCTGATCCACCAAGATCTTCCGGTGATCCGCTGGCACATCCGGCAAGATCGCCACAACGAGCGGGTACTTGCTCTTCACCTTCCTCAACCCCTTGGCCAGCCCGACCACACCCTTCACGTAATCGCCGTTTCCGGCCAAAAACGTCACGTAGGCACAGCTAGGCTGGTTCTCGGGCTTCAGCTTCACGACGCCATTAGCGGCAGCATCAGCGGGAGCCATGATGGGAGCCATTTTCTTTGGTAGGGAAGGTTTGAGTTTTCTGTGAGTGGAATGGAGAATGAGTGTTTGAGAAGGATTTGCAATTGCTTAGCTGAGTTTGAGTTGATGAATTTGGCAAGAGGAGGATGCACGGTTTATATAGAGATGGAGAATTAATTTTTTTAATCGAAGTGACTAAATCATGGACGTGGGATGGAAGCTGCTTGAATCCCGGAGTTTCGTACCGACAAGCCAAAGATTTTGTCTGTCCAACGGGGGTAGAGCTAGGCCATTTCTCCATAAACGAAGTCGTTTTGGGAGCTCCACGGAAAAATCGAACTCCACGTGGGTCCGCGCGAGTTGATCGGACGGTCGTCAATCAAGATCCGGGTTCAGTGGGCGGTGCAAGAATATGAGAGAGAGAGAGAGAGAGAGTTAATGTTATCGAGGACTAGCAAGTCAAGCTTTTCGCAGATTTACTACTATAACCCTAGGAGCCGACCTCATGATTACAAGACCTTGCAAAGGTATTCCCGTAATTTGAGAATGTTCCAAGGGTAATTGTATTTCATATGTACGTTTGAGTTTGTGTACCGCATACTCGCAGCATCACCGATTTATAGTCATACATAAAATAATTAAAACTTTACTCTAAATCTTTATAGTAATGTTAGCTAGGAACCCAAAGACGGATTTGTACATTTGATTTACAAAGCACATGTATTCTTTAATTCATATTATCGATATTTGGCACATTCGTTTAAGGATCATTTATGGTATGTCCTCTTATTTCGAAATTAATGTTCATAATCAAATTTTTATGCTTTGGATTACTAGATCTTAGTAAGGGGATACTCTTCTTCAAAAGAGTAAAATAGAACTATATATTTGTTGTAGGCTCTTTAGGATGATAACTATATATTCACATCAGGGCATGAAACCAAATATGGATCTTGATTGAAAGCAATACAAATATAATTTTTTTTAATGATATTCAAAGGTTGTCATTTTTAAAAATTTCAAAACTTCTTGGGTCAACAAGTTCTCGAAGAAGACAATTAGTCACTAATTTATTGGTTTTTAGCTATCGTTAGCGTGCACATTTGTTTGGATAAGTAAAAGGTATGCCTCCCTCGGATCAACTAACTTAACTATCTTTTTTGTTGAAACAACTAACTTAACTTGAAAAATGGAAAAAAAAGAGACTCCAAGGATGGCACCCCTTTTCGCCACGTGTCCTTTGCACCGCCCTTTGAATAAGGAGTTGACACTTGGAATGGTGTTGTGACCGAAGAGCAAGGGACACGCAAATCGACACCCGTAGTGGGGCCTCGGCCGTTGGAGAAAAGTCTATTAGAATACCTCATTGGGAGGTTTCGGAGGATAATGCTACACGCTTGCCCAAAATTGGGAGTCAACAAGTCTACAGTCGGGTCACATGAGAAAGTGCTACAGCTCTTTTTGAGTAACCGTTGCAATAATAGAAGGACAAGGTTAGCCAAAAACCAAAAAAGAATAAAGTTGTAAAAAGGGATAATATATAGTTGGGAAAACGAACCAACCCCAAGTTTCGGTAAAACCGCTGTTTTAATTACCACCGCACCGTCCAAAACCCAGAATATTCCATGCATTATTTATTTATTCGTTTATTTCCTTGTGTATGCATGAATCATACGAAACCTGTCGGAAGCTGCATGGGTTTACGTTGCTTGTGGCCGACACGTGGCAAGCCCTAGACGTCTGCCAGACTTTGCGGGTCGTCGTGGGTCCCACTTTACTAGGTTAGCATATTCTTTAACCGCCGTCCACCGAATCGAGTTCTCCCTTCTCAACCGTCCGATCGACCCTCGTCGACACGTGTGGACTCCGATCTTTTCGGGGGAGCCCCGAAACGGCATCGTTTCCTTAGCACGACGGCATACGCCTCATTAGTCAGACCCAATCTTTTCGGTTTGTCGGCATGAAATGGAACTCCTACGTTCAATAAGTCCTTATTGCTCTCATTAGAGACTGCTGTTACTCTTTGACAACCAATATAGTTGAAGGATAATGTATTAATCAAAGAACCGCCCACAAAATAAAAATAATGCCGTGACAAGGAAAATTCTTAAATTTTTTACTAGAGGAATTTCGCTCACCATGTGGACTTATAGTAATTTCGAGATAAACATAAAGCAAATTTTTGTTCGAGAAACTTGTTAATGTGTGCTTCATGAAGACTATATATGAAAAATTATCATTTTCAATGCATTGGCTACTGAAATGCGTCGTTAGTTTATTGAAAATTAATGCTTTTTCTGTACACATGCTTAGTAATATTTCAAGGGTTCTCATTAATAAGACTTTATTGTTAAATTCAAAGCTCGAGGGTGTTTTTTAAGAATTTTTCCTAGAATATTAAGACAATATTCACTAGATGATGATGTAAGCATTGCACGAGGCCCATAATCCCAACTCCGAAGATTTGTCTACTTCAATGGATCGAGCATCATAAAAAATGTTTCCTATCATGCGAGATAGTCTTTTGCATAAGATGCGCATCACATGGTATGGAAATAAAATGTTATTCTTACAATTGCCTTTTCTCTTAAATCATTTTTTTTTACTGCAAATCACAATTAAAAAGAGGCAATTTAATTACGTTGATTACAGTATAATATTATCATATCATCACATCACGTCTATGTCGGCACATGAGGTGTCATATTATATTTTTCTCTAACAGTTAGGGCCCAACCACCAGTATTGGTTTGCGTGTCCCTTGCTTGGGTCACAGCACTGGTCCAAGTGTCAGTTCCTAATTCAAAGGGCGGTTGCAAAGGACACGTGGCAAAAAGGGGCTGCATCCTTGGAGTCTCTTTTTTCCACTTTTTCAAGTTATGTTAGTTGTTCCGACCAAAAAAAGAAGTTAAGTTAGTTGATCCCAGGGAGGCACATCTTTTATTTATCCAAACAAATTTGCACGCTAATGACAGCTAAAAACCAATAAATTAGTGACTAAATTGTCTTCTTCGAGAACTTGTTGACCCAAGAAGTCAGAGTTTTGAAATTTTTAAAGACGATGATGACCTTTAAACTTCATAAAAAAAATAATATATATTACTTTTGACCAAAATCCATAATTGGTTTAACCCCCAAAAGTGATGTAGTTATCATCCTAAAAAGCCTATGGCAAACATATAATTCTATTTTACTCTTTCAAAAAGAGCATCCCCTCCATTAAGATCTAGTAATCCTAGACATAAAGATTTGATTATGAAAATTGATTTCAAAATAAGAGAACATACCATAAATGATACTTTAACGAATTGGCCATATATCGATAATATGAAATAACGAATACATGTTGCTTTGTAAATCAAATTTACAAATCTGTCCTTGAGTTTCTAGCTAACATTGATTTAAAGATTTAGAGTAATTTTCACTTTTTAATATCTCCACCTAACATTTCGACCAAAAAATATATCTCCACATAACATTAAAGAAAGGGAGGATTGAATATCATATGGTAAGCGGATTATACTTTTAATTAAAGATAATTTTGTCATTTTAGAGATGACGTACTGTCATGCTCAAATAGGCGAAAGGGAACACATGGCAAGTATTTGTAATTTAATCATCGTTGTCTGAAACTTGCTCATCCATTTTGAAGTTTTCAAGCAAGTTCTGTAGGTCTCTAGTAGAACAGCTTTACTAAATCAATTATCGTATAACGGCGATGGTGCCACGTGGATTGATTATCGCATAACTGCGATGACTAATATTCAACGAATTGATGGCGCCATGTGGATTGATATTTGACGTATTTCTCAATCGAGCAACTAAAGCCCAAATTAGCCCATAATCTTTAAATCCACAAACCAATCCCTCCCAGTCGAGCCATATTTCCCCTGAAAAACCTCAATTCCAATCTCGGCGGCAAAATTTGGAGCCAAGAATAAGATGAATTTGAGATTTTATAGTAGAAACATGAAAGAGTGGTTGTGTTAGGTTTGCATAGAATCGATCAAAAGTATAACTTTGATTATAGTCCCCTTGAGAGTGTGTTGTCTTTATATAATCTATTTAGGTCCCATTTGGTTAGGCATTTTGAAAGAGCTTTGGGTCCCTAAAGGCCCTTGGCCAAATGTAAATCCGTTTGGTTCAACTTTTTAGAGAACTTTGGCCAGATGTAATTGCATCTCCAGATTGCTCTAAGGGCCTTTAGCCCAATGCAAGTCCGGAGCTATTTCGGGAAGTTACACCTTCAAGATGCAAGTTGGTTACTATTTGCATGTACTGTTCATCCTCCCTAGAGAAGCGAACGGAGGCCGACGACCATCAACCAAGGGGTTGCCGACACCAGCCATAGCCGCCGGAGGGGTCGTCCGACCCTAGTGATCGCCGCTCAAGGTCGCCCCAACCTCAGATGACGCCTGGGTCACGTAAACTAGGCGACCATCCCCTGAGGTTAAGCGAACAGTCGCCTAGGTTGCGCGAACCCAGGCAATCGTTGCCTAAGGTTTGGCGGACGGTCACCTTGGTTGCGACAACCCAGGCAACGCTGTCCGACGGCTAGCGCTTGATTTGGCCGCTGGAGGTTGGCCGCTAGTGACTAAATAAAAAGAAAAAACATTTAATTTTTTTTAAAAAAATTTAGTAAAAGTTCTTTGCAAAATGTAATTTTTACCAAACGGTATTTAAACTAAAGTTGATTTGCAATGCAATTTAAAATTACAATTTACCAAACACTATTTACATTTCGAAAAATCCCTTTAAACCAATAGTGTTTGCATTTTCCCAAGTACATTTATTTAAAGCCAAACCAAATGGGCCCTTGCTACGTTTGTGTTTATTTATTCACATGTAAAAATTCCATATTGCCTATTGGTATAAAGAGGGAGATAAATGACAAATCAGCATAGATATGCAATTTTTAATTGTGAAGATTTTGTCCATCGGTTAACACTTGATGGGCTATCGATGACATGTTCAGTTAATGTCATTTTCGGAATGGCCTCTTTTCATTTAATTCTTTTATGTATGACTATAAATCTCAATTATAAAGAGCCACTTAATAAGACTGGTGATGCTACACGTATGTGGCATAATTTCTCCAACGTCGGGTCGGGGCCCCACCACCGATATCCATTTCCGCGTCCTTCGCTTGGCTCGTAACACCAGTCCAAGTGTCAGCTCCTGATTCAAAGGACGGTGCGGGGGACACGTGGCGAAATGGGTCGCTTCCTTGGACTCTCTTTTTTTTTCGCACTTTTCCACTTATGTTTGTTGCTCCGAGGATGGGTCCATCTTCGCTCTATCCAAAGAAATTTACAAACTAATGGCAGCTAAACGAGACTTTTGAAGATGATGTTCTTTGAATATTACACACGGAGATAATATTTTCATAACTTTCAACTAGAAATCGAGAATTGATTTAATGTTATATAAATTGATTATTGGACTATCGCTCTAAAGAATCTATAGCAAACAAATAACGCTATTTTTATTCTTTCTTATAAAACATCGATTTCGAAATAACGGGATAGATTATGAATGATAACTTGAACGAATATAGTTAGACATGAATTAAATAAACACACGTAACTTTACAAAACTGAGTTTGCAAATGAATCAATTTAGCTAACATTTTCTTAAAGATTTAGAGTAATTTTCACTTTTTGACATCTCCAAATTACATGAAAATAAAGGAGGGAGGGTTAAACATCTCGCAATACAGCTAATTATACTTTCAGTTAAAGGTAAGGTTGTCATTTTAATCATCGCAAAGTGCAAGTGCACCTAATAACTCACCAACTCCTTACCTTCCTTAGCTATTTTTATTTAGAGTTTGCCCAAAATCTTTCGTTTAGATAATTACTTCCTATCAACTATTTGGCGATGGAGTTTACTCTTTTCCTAGACCTTCTGATTATGCTTTTTCCTTTACTCTGCCAAAATCAGATTATAAAAATTTTGATGCTATTTGTTTTTGGTAGTTCTCCGTTATATATTCATATTATAGTCCAAGAAAATGTATCCTATGGAATTTCCACAGCTATATATTTACAACAAAAATAAGATATATTAATTTAATATTTCGTTTGACATGTATTTGTACACATCGTCAACAAAAGAAAACAAAAAAAAATTAATTAAGAGAAATATTTATCTTAATCCCCTAAATCAAGGAAATGAAAGGGAAAATAAAACCATTCCCTTTCATGGAAAAACAAGAGAGCCACCAATTCCAATTGTAGCTGACTCTATAATTGCTCTACACACTTAAAAAAAAAAAAAATTCCCAATTAGACACGACTAGGCTGCAGATGGGGCGGTGATGAAGCGGAAAGCTCCGGCCTCCGTCAACGCCGCAAGGAATCGATCCCATTTTGTTTTCTTCGCCGCTTCATCTCTTGCAACAATATTCTTATAATCCAATGACTCATCATCATAAATATCCCACCACATCTTCACTAGCATCTTGATATCGTCCCGATCCATGTTCTGTTCCTCACCCGTGTACCGCCACGGCTTCGACCCGGCAGCACAATAATGAACGACCTTCACCTTGTCCAGCTCCACGTTCTCAGGATGACGCCACAACATCGCGAGGACAAGGTTGTAGACATTGGGAATTGGTTTGTAGATGTCCTTGAAGTACATGTTCAAGAAGTCTTGTTCAGCAAACGGAGTTGGAGGTGTGATCTTGAGGGCTTCGAGCAAATCATGGTAAGTGTCGAGGTTTGGCTCATACACGAACATGCCGGCGTTGAAGTAGAGAGATGGCTTCGGGCCAACGTGGTCGGGCCATTCGACCTTGTCAGGGCACTGCTGGCAATACCCGATTTCAAACTGAGGGGTGTGACTCCAGGTCTTTTCGCAGAAGCAGTCCATGACAGCATAGAAGAAGCCATTCGCGAGATCGAAGAGGTGGTCGATGTTGTCGAAGACTTGGATGTCTCCATCCAAATATATCATCTTGCTGTACTCCACAAACTACAATTCAAGAAGCCAGATCAACAACTGAATATTACCATGCTAATAGTACTTCTCAATCCTAACCTAAATCTAAAATACAAAGAAATATTTAATAACCAAGCATACCTCCCAAATCCTAAGCTTGGAGTAGTTGATGACATAGTAGGCCATGGCGAACTGGGTCTGGTTCTCAGGTGGATAGACGGGCTCGATCTCCCTCACGATACATCCCTGATCCACCAGGATCTTTCGGTGATCTGCTGGCACATCCGGCAAGATCGCCACAACGAGCGGGTACTTGCTCTTCGCCTTCCTCAACCCCTTGGCCAGCCCAACCACACCCTTCACGTAATCACCGTTTCCGGCCAAAAACGTCACATAGGCGTAGCTGGGCTGGTTCCCAGGCTTCGGCTTCACAACACCATTAGCAGCAGCATCGGCGGCGATGATGGGAGCCATTTCTCTGTAGGGAAGGTTTGAGGTCTTTGTGAGTGGAATGGAGAATGAGTGTTTGGGAAGGTTTTGCAAATTGCTCGGCTGAGTTTGAGTTGATGAATTTGGCAAGAGGAGGTGCGCGGTTTATATAGAGTTGGAGAACAAATTTTTTTAATTAAGGTGACTAAATCCTGGAGACAATGCGGTGATTGATTGTCTAATTCCTGTGATCGGGACATGGGAGGGAAGCTTGCTTGAAACCCGGAGTTTCACGCCGACAAACCAAAGATTTTGTCTGTCCAATGGGGGTAGTGGTAGGCCAAATCCGCCTTAAACGGAGTCGTTTTGGAGCTCCCCTGATGGATCGAACTCCGCGTGGCTCAGTGCGAGTCGATCGGACGGTCGTCAAGCAAGATCCGGTTTGGTGGGCGGTGCTGGAACATCAGGAGAGAGACCAACAAGTCAATCTTTTCGCAGATCTACTGCAATAACCCTAGCGAACTTCATAATACCACACCAAGTAGTTGTGGTAAATTTGAACTACTCCAAGGGTGATTATATTTCAAATGTACCTTTAAGTTTATAGGGTGTCGTGGAAGGTGGCGGTTTCCGAGGATAATGTCACACGCTTGCCCAGAATTGGGAGTCAACGAGTCTACAGTCCCCTCTCGTTAGAAAGTGCTGCAACTCTTTTTGAGTAACCGATGCACAACAGTACAAGGACAAGCTGATAGCCAAAAAGAATAAAGTTGCACCCACGAAAAAAGGGCAAAAGATGAGTATATTTATTGAATAAGTATTTGTGTTTTTATAGTATTAACTCGTCAATCCTATTGAACTTTGGTATTCATCATAGTCATCTTGATTATACAGCATATATTTCTCATTATCTTTTTTTCTTGAGGTACAGAAATAAAACTTGAAATACTCTATAAACTCGACAAATCGATTGAGTTTAGATCTTTAATCAATGCAAACGATCATAACCAATGCAATTTGGATGCAGTTGCTAGGTCTTGAAAGAATGATCTCTGATTTTCGAGTTGAAAATGATGCAACACCTTGAGTAGTTTTGCTGGCCTTGAGGGTTTTTAGAAAATCATTTTAATGTTAGCATTTCACTAATATATTTCATGAGAACTCGTGTTTTGCACTAAATGGGTGATAAATTTATATTATTAAAGGAGGATCAAAATTGTGGTTCCAAGGTGAGCCACATCCCCTTCACATGAATTACGATTTTTTAAATATATTTGATAATTTTTCAAATCAAATCATCTGTTTCTTGTAAGTTAATTGAAACATTCTTACTTTGCTAAAAGATGTTAAGTTTATTTTCCTAAACATGTTTACTTTGTCCATGCATAAAACGCGGCGCCCTTTAATTTTGATTGTATGTATACTCGCCATACTCAATACATTCTCATCACGCATTTGAGATATTACTCTTGGCGTCGATGATGGACTCGACGGACCAGATGCTGCGACTCCACGTGGGCGAGCTGCACGTGAGCAGCACTGGATCCTTGCGCTCTGGAGAAAGGAGCTTCCTCTCTATTTCGTGCAAGTTTCGGAAAATCCGCTGTTTTTAACTCCCGCCGCACCGACCAGCGCCCAGAATATTCCACGCATTATTTATTAATTTATTTTCCCTTTTTTTCGTTTGTATGCATGAATCCGAAGAAACCTGTCGGAAGCTGCGTGAGGCTACGTTGCCTAGGCCGACACGTGGCAAGCCCCTACACGTCCGTCAGGCTCTGCGGAAATGAAATTGCACGTGGCGGGCTGCTCCTGCTCTTGCGGAATCCCGCGGGTGCCCATTGAAGTGTCCCCCGCATGGGTCATATTGCTCCTCAGCATTCCACGTGTCTACTCCTGATTGCAATACATGGACACGTGGCGGAAAAGGGCACATTCTTGGGGGCGCCTCTTTTTTCCACTCGTTCCGGTTATGTTAGTTGGACCGAGAAGAGGTGCGGTCCACCGAACCATTTTAATAAGCGATTAATCGATGAAAGGGAAAGGGGGATCTATCTCTTTAAAGTGGGGAATCGATTCAAGAGGTCGTAAAGCAAAAAAATGGTAGCTTAAAAATGGAGAACAGTTTTTTAAGCATGTTCTGTAGGGCTCTCGGTGAAGAGTTTTACTAACTCGGTCATCAAACTTTTCCTTTAACATTACTATAAATGGAGAAAATTGCTCAAGTAATCCCAAACTTATTGCTTGAAATTCATTTGAATCTTAAATCTTTTTGTTAAACTTATATGGTCTTAAACTTGTGAGGGAAAATCCAACTCAGCTAATTTATATGATGTAGTAGTCCAATCATTACTAAATGTCTTACATGTAGCAATGACGGAGTGACGTGGAAAAATGTTCTACAAAACAATGGTGACATGGGCTTTCTTGATCGAGCAACTAAAATGCTGAATTAGCCCTAAATTACAATGTCCCACTTTGATCCCTCCCATTCGAGCACTATTTGCCATGAGAAACCCCAACTACAGTCTTGAAAGGCAAAATTTGGGTAAAAGATGAAGAACAACTTGCAATTCCACAAAGAAAACGACAAAGAGTGATCACGTTAAATTTACATTGAAGTCCATCGTCTTCAATTTTTGACAATACAAAACGAAAAAGGCAGAGAATAAGTCAAATGTATAAACATTGACCATGGTATCTCTGAGAACTTGTTATCTATTTATGATATAGTTGTGTGTTTGTGCCGATCTCTTTGCATGCGATGTGTTAGTGGCCCCTAAAAAAAAGTTCAATATAGCCTTTAGCATAAGGTTGAGGTGAATGCCAAATCGGCATATTTTGCATTTTCAAGGGTGGAAATTTTGTTCGTTGCCCAATACTTAATTATGTGTCGGAACGGGAAGATGAATTTAGTGCATCGGGTCCATTAAAATATCTCTTACAATTGGAGAAAATCTATTGCAAAAAAAAATTGCAGTACATAACGTGCTGATGTGATGTGAATTTTAAAATTGCTTCTTTTCTTTTAACTTTTGTAAATATGAATGTAAATCACTATAGTATTAGAATATCACCGCATCGACCTGTATGTGATCTGTTTATGTTAGAATTTTCTCCAACGGGCAGGGCCCCACCACCAAGTATCCACATGCGCGTCTTGTGCTTGGCCCCTAACACTGGTCCACGTGTCAACTCCTGATTCAAAGGGCGGTGCGAGGGACACGTGGCGAAACGGGTTTGCGTCCTTGGAGTCTGGTTTTCCACTGTTTGCAGTTATGTTAGTTGATCCGAGGGAGAGTTGTTCGTCTCTTACTTTAGTCAAAGAAATTTTACACGCTAATTGCGGATGGCAACCAACAGATTAGGGACTAATTTGTCTCCTTCGAGAACCTGGTGACCCCACGAAATGAAGAATTTTGAAACTTTTAAAAGATTATGAACTTTGAATTTTATAAAGAGCTTGTAATAAATAAATAATTCTATCTCGCCCCTTCCATTAATATTGAGTGATCCTCCTAGTTAATAAAATCTGATTTTGATAATTGATTTGGAAATAACTGGAGAGACCATAAATGATATTTAAACGAGTGGATCACATATCGGATCATGAATTAAATTATAAATGTTATTTTATAAATCAAGTTTAGAAAGTGAATCGTTGAATTTGTAACTAACACTATTTTCAGGATTTATAGCAATTTTCACTTTTTGACATCTCCTAATTACATGAGTAAAAGAGAGGGCTAACCATCCCTTGGTAAGCTAGATAATGTTTTTAGTCAAAGATAAGTTTGTGATCTTAAAGGGAAGGGGTATTGTTTATATTCAAGAGAAGCAGAATATACAACAAGTTTCTACAAGTTGAACATCAATGTTTGGAACTCACACATCCATTTTGAATTCATAGGAAAGAGTTGATCTATTATCACGCCATCCTATTGAGAATAACAAGAGCATCTTGATTACCCAAAGTTTGTATCTAAAGAGTTTTCAAAAAACTGCTCAATTTTAGCCAAAATGGTTCTCTAGGCCAGTGTGAATTGGATGAAAGGCCTAAGAGAAAATGTTGTGTTAGGTGGATGATGCCCGCACTATGTGGGTGCTTTAATAGAATAGCTTTACTAAATCAATCTCACCCTTTCTTTTAGCATTGCTACAAATACATTAGTTTTCTATAGCTTGCGATGTGTCCGACTTTATTGTATTTATTTGATTATAACCTTCACTTTGCTTATTAAATTTCTCAAATATTTGAGGCTCTTCCCAGAAGTCTTAGTCTTCTCATTCTTTCTTCAGCTCTTCACATGAGCCATGGGCCATGACCATGTCCATGCTATGTTTTTTTTTCGTTTTTCTTTTGTCAAAATTGCAAGTGGAGAAAGAGTTTTTCCATTGAGAAAAGCCCGTGCAGGTCTGTCTCATCACCATCTCCACCTCTTCATTAGTGATTTTTCATTTAATCTTTTTCTGAAAATTTTCTTTATACGATTACTTTCTATCAATTGTGTAGCAATGGAGTCTGACTTTTTGATAGGACCTTTTCTTCGCTCTACCAAAATTAGAATATAGAAAATTTGATGCTATTTTTTTTTTTTTTGTAATTCTCCATTATCTTCATGTACTAGTCGATGAAAAGGAATTAAAGTTCTCCATGTTGAATTTTCTGGGCTTAAAGAAACATTCCACGATTATAGATACACAACCAAAAAAAAGCATATATCATATAGAAATTTCTTCCAACATATAGCTTTACACACCACTCAAAAAAAGAAAAACAAAAAAAAAATGATTAAGGGAAATAGTTATCTTCAATCCCTAAAGCAAGGAAATGAAAGGGAAAATAAAAGCTTCCCCTTTCAAGGAAAAGAAAAAATCACCAATTCCAATTGTATTCGACCTTAAAAAAACCAAACCCTAATTCCAAACATCTAGGCTGCGGATGGGGCGGTTATGAAGCGGAAAGCTCCGGCCTCCGCCAACGCCGCAAGGAACCGATCCCATCTCGATTGCTTTACAGCTTCATCTCTTACAACGACATTCTTGTAGTCCAAGGACTCGTCGTCGTATATGTCCCACCACTTCTTCACCAGCATCTTGATGTCGTCCCGGTCCATGTTCTGTTCCTCACCCGTGTACCGCCACGGCTTCGACCCGGCAGCACAATAATGAACGACCTTCACCTTGTCCAACTCGACGTTCTCGGGGTGACGCCACAGCATCGCGAGCACCAGGTTGTACACGTTAGGAATCGGTTTGTAGATGTCCTTGAAGTACATGTTCAAGAAGTCTTGTTCAGCAAATGGAGTCGGAGGTGTGATCTTGAGTTTTCGAGCAAATCGTGGTAAGTGTCGAGGTTTGGCTCGTACACGAACATGCCGGCGTTGAAGTAGAGAGGCGGCTTCGGGCCAACGTGGTCGGGCCACTGGACCTTGTCGGGGCACTGTTGGCAGTACCCTATTTTGTACTGGGGGGTGTGACTCCAAGTCTTCTCACAGAAGCAGTCCATGACGGCGTAGAAGAAGCTGTTCGGGAGGTCGAAGAGGTGGTCGATGTTGTCGAAGACTTGGATGTCTCCATCCAAATAGATCATCTTGCTGTACTCCACAAACTGCAATTCCAGAAGCCAGATCAATAACTCAATATTACCAGGCCGATAGTACTTCTCAATCCTAACTTTGGAAGAAGCAAACGAAAATCTAAGATGCTGAGAAATATTTCAAAACCAAGCGTACCTCCCAAATTCTGAGTTTGGAGTAGTTAATCACATAATAGGCCATGGCAAATTGGGTCTGGTTCTCCGGTGGATAGACGGGCTCGATCTCCCTCACGATGCAACCCTGATCCACCAGGATCTTCCGGTGATCTGCCGGCACATCCGGCAAGATCGCCACCACGAGCGGGTACTTGCTCTTCGCCTTCCTCAGCCCCTTGGCCAGCCCAACCACACCCTTCACGTAATCGCCGGTTCCGGCCAAAAACGTCACATAGGCGCAGCTAGGCTGGTTCTCAGGCTTCGGCTTCACTGTGCCATTAGCAGCAGCATCGGCGGCGGCGATGACGGGAGCCATTTTCTTGGGTAAGGAGAGGTTTGTGGTTTCTGTGAGTGGAATGGAGAGAATATGAGTGTTTAAGAAGGTTTTGCAAATGCTTGCCTGAGTTTGAGTTGATGGGTTTGGCAGGAGGAGGGTGCACGGTTTATATAGAGATGGAGAATTAATTTTTTAATTAAGGCGACTAAATCTTGGGGATTATACGGTGATTGATTTCCTAATTTCTATGATCCGGACATGGGATGGAAGCTGCTTGAATCTTGGAGTTTCCTACCGACAGACCCGAAGATCTTGGCTGTCTAATGAGCGCGGAGCGAGGCCATTTCTCCTTAAACGAAGTCGTTTTGGAGCTCCAACGTTGGATCGGGTCAGTGTGAATCGATCGGACGGTCAGTAGTCAGGATCTGGAGTTGGTCGACGGTGCTAGAATATGCGAGAGAGAGAGAGAGAGAGAGAGATCAACCAATGTTAGAAAGACCCAAAAGTCAAGCTTTTCGCGGATTTACTAATGTAACCCTAACCCTAGCAACCGACTTCGAAATTAAAAGACAGCGCTAGGGTGATTGTGTAATTTGAGGAATATCGCGAGGGTGATTATGTAACTAAATGGTAGGTATTAATGTTATAGAATGTTGTGGTGGGGGCAGTTTTTGAGGATAATGTTATGTAGTTTCTCTCTATGGTGGGAGTCAACAAGTGTCTTGTCGCTTTCATGAGAAAAGTGTTATAGAAGGATAAGCTTAGCCAAAAAGAACGTTAAAAAGACTAAGAAAAGATTGCCGAGGATAATGTGTGTATGGTCATTTGAAAGTGACTATATTGATCACATAAAATATACGTGTTCATATGGTAGCTATTTGTAAATCCCAATTGAGTTTGGTTTTGATCATGGTTATCGTGGATTATGGAATGTACATCTTGATGTCATAACACAAACTTTGAAGATCGTAATCTTTATAACACTAAAGGCCATGGGCACCTTGTGACTAGGAATGATTAGTTCCCGATCTGATGCGGTTCCATCTAGAAATTAGAATCTGGAAGGACTAGTTCCACTCCAGCCCAATGAAATTGCTTATTTATTTAACATGAAGATGAAATTAGAAAAATCTTCCATGCTTTTCCCAACAAATTTCGACTAGCATGTTTGAAGGAATTAATTCCTCCAAACTACGTAAAAGGGGACAACAAATGGGGCAGTGATCGAAGAGGGAAGCAAAGGAGATTGTCTCCATCTTATTTTGGCAACAAATTGGCTAGAGAATCTAATTGTGAGGGAAAGAGCGTACAGAGACGATATTCTCTTTGGAAGTTAATGGGAAAGTTCGGTCAATAGGAGAGGAATAAAAGGAAAATATGAATAAAAAGAAAGAGAATGAGAGATTTAGGGCGTGAATGATAATATTTTTGGTCAGAAATTAATTTCTAGAAGAGAAATAGATTTTTCTATTTCTACTTCTGGATGAGTTTTTGAGCTAAAAAACACGTTTAATAACGACAAAAGAATAGAAATTCGTTTGATAATCAAAACAAATTTCATTTTCCTAAGTGGTGGCGATAATGGGAGGGGTGGCGGTGGCGGGTGGTTAGCGACCGGCGGTGGGCGGGGGTGGTGGTGGTGGTGGTGGTGGTGAGCGGCGGACGGTAAAAAATTTCTTCGAGTGAGAGAGAAACAATTTTTTATTTCTATTCCAAAAATAGAAAAGTACAAAAATTTTGTTTTTGATTTCTATTCCAAACTTATTTCTGGAATAAAAATTTGTTCCAAAAATAAAAAAAGTAAATTTTTTTATCAAACGGATTTCTATTAGTCCGGAATATAAATCTATTCCAGAAATAGAAATAAAATGGTTATTATGCACGCCCTTAAGCACTAATGGGAGCAAAGCAAATTAGTGAGACCATTTATGCTGTAAGCATGATTCCAAGGTATCCAAGATATGCGGGGTAGATTCCAAGTTCCAAAAATTGAAGAATATATTTCGATAGATTCTAGGTTCTAAGATAGGTGGAACTTGAAATTGGAACTAGAACATGTTATTGTATTTTTCTCAATTTATGTCCTCTCACAATTATGCGGTATTCCATAACATCCAATAATGAATGTATTATATGGAATCACTAGTCTCAATTTCTATTTTATGATTGAAATTTTTACTTTATTAATATTTCATATTCTCTGTATGTTTAAATATAAGTTGTGGTTAGTGAATATAATAGCAAGTTGTGGTTATTAAAGGTAATGATTTACTATAATTATTCAATTAATAAAACAGATGGAACTTAGATGGAACTTGAAATAAGGAACCTATTCTAACTTGTAGTTCCAAGTTCCATGGAATCTATAAGGAATCTAGAACCGCTCATCCTTAATTCACACCGTTCTCTTCTCTTAATTTTTTAAAGAAATTATGTATAGTCAATCCGTTTCTCCCTTGAAACTAAGAATCGGGCCACTTGAACATTGGTCCACTTTTGGGAACCAAGAACTGGACCAGCACTCCCGAAAATCGGACCCATCAATCGATTCGATTCGATCCGGCGATTTCCGATATGGTTTGTCCATCTTGCTCACTCTTAGTTTTGACAACTTAGAGGCCCACAGAACACCCTACAACAATAATGAAACTAATTAAGTCTCGACCGTTGACCTAAGCAAGTGATCTTGAGCTACAAGTTGCTTGCACACATCTAGTGAGGTCATAATGAGCAACGTCTGATTTTCAAGCGCAGTCTCTAAAACATTGTAATTAGCTATGCCAATCCTGAGATTTTAAAAAGCCATTTTAAGCCTTTCATCAATAAATTGCACAAAATCTTTTGTTTTATATTAATTATATATTTGTTTCACTGAAAATTTTATAATAAAAGAAAATATTTCCTTGGAAATCATTTTCAAGAAAAAATAGTTAGTCTTCATTTGTTTTATTATTTAGTAAAAGTTATTTCTTTCTTGCCAAAAGGGCAAGTTATTTCCCCCTCGGATTTAAGCTTGTTTTTTTCACTCAATAAAAGCCGTTGTCCATAAATTAATTAGTTTTCCGTCATTCAAATACGGGAAGTTGAAAAACAACATCCCAAAAACTATTTTTTCTTCAAACTAATGGATCCTAAATAAATAAGAATGTGAACATGATTTGAAAGCGAGCTAATCTCTCATATATATAAATAAATAAATAAATAAATAAATAGATTCTTTAGATATTTGATGCTTTTCAAGTTAAATCATCTTTTCTATTTTGGGTAATTAATTAAATCATTCTTATTTTTCATAATATGAGCGCTAATGATAACCATTTTATTCTAGAAATCAATTTTTGGTTAGAAATATATTTTTCCATTTCTATTCCTGGTAAGTTTTTTATAACAAAAAATATGCATTTAATGATAATAACATAAAATTTCTATTCCCGAAATAAAAATTCGTTTGATAACGATAAAAAATTTCATTTTACCAAGCGATGGTAGTGGGTAGTGGCGAGTGGGCGGTTAGCTAATAACGAAGGCAAGCGATGAGAAAAGTTTTTATTTCTTATTTCTGTAACAGAAATAAAGAAGCAGAAAGTATTTACTTTTCATTTATATTTCAAATCTATTTTTGGACTTAAAAGTTGTTCCAAAAATAGATGAAATTGCGTTACCAAATAAATTTTTATTTGAAACTTATTTCTAGAACAAAAAAATAGTTCTGCCTAGAAATAGAATAGTTATTATACATGCCCTAAATAAGTTTATATTAATAAATATGTCGGATCTCCCTAAACCATATTTGTTTCCACTTGCAAAACTTGTGCTCTCTAATTTGTTTCTAGGGTTCCATTTGTTTTGCGAAGGATAAATAATAGGAACATTATTTCCCAAAAATAATCATTTGTATTACTTGAAATAATTAGTCGATGAAAAGATATTTTTATCATCAATAATAATTTGTCTAAATATGTTTGTCGCAAATAATTTTTTTCGTTGGATCATTACTCAAGAGGTACAAACAATTATTAATTTTTTTAAAAATTATTGATTTTTCGTGAAATAAGTGGACACTAAATAATACAAATAAAACACTTCACTATACATACACTCTCTATACTCGATACATTTTCAATTATTCTTGAGAATTTTCTCTTGGCGTGGATGAGGAGCTCAACGGACCAGATGCTGCGACCCCACGTGGCAAGCTACACGGGAGCAGCACCGGATCCTGCGCCCGTGAGAAGCTTCCTCTCGATTTCACACCAGTTTTGGTAAAAATAATAATAATAAAAGGAAAGAGGAATTTTATGTTTTAATTCCCTTAGTAAAAATTACCAGCTGCACCGTCCAGCGGCCTAAAATGTCCACATAATATTTATTTATTTATTTATTTTCCCTTTTTCTTTCTACGAACGAAATCATTTAAAAAAAAAAACCTTCGAAAGCTGCATGGGGCTACGTTGGTAAGGGCGGACACGTGGCGGGCCCTTAAACGTCTGTCGAACTTTAGAATTGTTTGTGGGCCCCTCTATTTTCGCGTAAGATCGAGGAATCGACCGGGCAAGTTTTGCTGCGCATAGACTAAACCTCACTGGACAAAGCAATTTTTCGAGGGCCATTTGGTCTTGGTTTTGACATCGCTCGCAGGTTGCGTGATTTAACTCAGACTTAAATATGAGTTTATCGTGAATTGAGCACGGCTGATTCAAAATTAGCGTAGCATAATAATTTGATTGATCTTTAAGGGCTTGTTTGTTTTTCTTCCAATTTTTCTGTTATTTTTGTTTTTGTTTACTGAAATAAAAAAAGAACATAAATTCATTTGGTAACGTCCATTAGTATTTCTATTTTTCAGAATAAAAATTTATTCCAGAGAATAGATTTGAAATAGAAATCGGTAGATCGGCGATTGATGGCTGCTAACCAACGTGTGACAATTGGCAATTGGCAATCGGCAATTGATGGCCGCGGCAACAATCGGACGTGCGATCGACGGCCGCCAACCGACGGTCGTTGCCCATTGCCGCGCTCACCGCATGCCACTCACCGCCGCCATCGAGGAAAAAAGAAATTTTTTTTTTTTCAATGCCATTTCTATTATTTTTTAATTTCAAGAATAAATTTTTTTTGTAATTACTAAATGCTTTATTTTATTAAGAAATTGTTCCATGGAATAAAAATAAAAAAGAACTATTTTTCAAAAGAAATTATTCATAAACGTAGAAATATTACCAAACGCATCCTAAATCGAGATTTCTTATTCTATTGAAGTAGATCTAGTTATTATGATTGTCTTCGATATGATGTTATGAATAACATAACTAAGTGGTCATGGGTGCATTTCATCATTCTTTGTCATTGTTTTTGAGGAACCAAATGACAAAGGTACGAAGACAGTGGCATGTGACTTTGAAGACAAAAGGTCTTAACACATTTTGCAATACATTTAGCTAGCAATTAGGAAAAATTGAATCGTAATTCTTCAAATTTCAAGTGGATAGTCGTATTTTTCTCACGACATATAATTTCTTCGGTGAAAAAGATGATCGACTTACTCAAGATATGCCCCGTTATTGATTGACATGATCAATCGTACACGTTCTATATCTCACACCGTTTAGTGCAAATGATGCTTCTTTTCTAGAAATTATATTTATTATATGGACACGAAAGCTTTACCTAGGGGTGTGCAAAAGAACCGGGATCCGCCCGGACCGCCCGGAACCGGACCGCACCTGTCCGGAACCGGTGGTTCCTAAAGGGACCGGTCCAGTTCTCGGTTCCATGGGCGGATCCGCCCACCCGCCTACCTGGACCGGACCGGTATTATAATAATAATATATTAATTTTTATTATAAAAAATATTTTTTTTTGGTTGAAAAAAAATTAAAATTTTGAAGCCCCATGTTTAGAATTCTTATTGTTCTATTTGGAGCCCTAATTTCCTATTTACCAAATAGCCCTTGCAATTCTTGTTGTCGAAGTCTTGAAGAGCACAACAAAAGTCAAAAAACCGGTTTATTAATGCATATTGAGTAGGCGTAACCGCTTATGAGACTGGTTCTATGGATCCACTCGGGAACCGGACCGGACCGGCGGTTCGGTTCTCGGGTGGATCTATGGAACCAACGGGTGGTTCCCGGATCCAAATTTTTGGAACCGATCCTTAGCGGGCAATTCCCGGTTCTAGGGTGAGAACCGCCCATCCGGACCATGCACACCCCTAGCTTTACCTATCTTTCGGGCGAGTTCTCTCGTCATCGATAGCGAGTAACATGTCATGTAATCACTCAAATTTTGCCGTCACGTTGCACTTGCTTAACAAGTCAACAAATTGGAATTCATTTATCATTAGTTTTTAATTTTTTTAATCTTCTTCCATTTAGTAAGCTTTTCATACACCAAGTGGCACAAGTTTCGATGTGAGTAGACTTTGCATGCATACATTTCGACGAGATTATTTTGATTTTTATAAATTAAAAGGTGAGGAAAAGCAATTAGCACAATTACCATATCAAAACGATGGAATTGAAATTGCGGGTGGCATGCCGGTCCGGTCGTTGCGGAATTCCCCACCGGTTAATCTTTTGAGCTGTCCTGAGCAATCGCACGTGTCGACTCCTCGTGCAAAGGACGGTGCATCGACACGTGGCGCAAAAGGGCACCCTCCTGTTGCCACTTTTTACCAGTTATGTTAGTTGAACCAAAAAGAGAGGTGGGTCCACTGAATTCGTAAATTTAATAAGGCGATTAACCAAGATGGTTGCCAAGAATACTTTAAGTTTCATAGAGGATAATCAACATTGAATATATCTGAGGAAGATAACATTTCTTATCTTAGAACGACTCATCGTTGCACATGAGAAGACTTTGACTTACCAATCTAAGAATCTCATGGGAATATTCTCGATTCTTTTGGATATTCGATCCATTTTTCTTAGGAGCGAAGAAATGAATTTGTCAATACTGTTGGGTCCTATAAAACGATTTTTGATTTGGCTCATGGTGTAGCGCAATAAAGACGAACTAAATCAACCAATTTAAATGACAGAGTTGATTTGTTTTGTCGATCATTATAGAAACAAGTCATCTCATTTTGCCCATCATCCATTACCACCACTTTGAAATAAGTTGGATATAAGAAAAACATAAAAAGAAAAGCTCAAATGGGCCATGGAGCACAATCCATTGTTTACCCTTTATTTTGCTTTTTAACATTGAAGGGGAAAATTACCAAAACAATCATGAATTTGTTGTAATTTTTTCAATTTAATTATAAATATTTTATAATTGTGTCAATTCAATCAATCCAATTTAAATTGGGTAGCCAATGAAGACATGGACACTGGGTGATGCTGATGTGGCACTTTTAAAATAATATTTTATTTTATTTTATTTTTTCAAATTTTTATTTTTCCTTTTTTCTCTTTTTTTCTTCTTCTTCTGGCTGGTGAGGTTGAGCTCGCCTAGCCATGGCAAGGCTCACCCTTGCTATCATGAAGTTGGGTGAGCTTACCCTCATCGTCGCGAGCGCTTGGCAAAGTCTCACCCTCACCAAGATTTGGACCACTTGCCCTCCGCAACTTAATCTGCTTGCTTGTTCGTCCTTGCCCTCGTCCTTAGAATCGCCTAAGGGCAATGCTGTGACAGAGAGGCTCACCCTTGCCATAGCTAGGCCAGCTTGACCTCACCTAGCAACGGTGAGGGTGAGGCTCGCCTTGCCAGATCTAGGCGAGGCCTTGCCAGCCATAACCTTTGGTCGGTCTGGTGACCGGCCTAAAGAAGAACAAAAAAAATAAAAAAGAGAAAAAATAATTCAAAAATTCAAAAAATAATTTATCAAAAAATTGCCACGTCAACGATGGCCAGTCAGTCAACGTCCATGTCGGTGCTGACCGGCTAATTTTCATTGAATGGACCAAATTAACATAATTATAAAATGTTTAGGATTGAATTGGTACGATTGTAAAATATTTATGACTGAATGGCATAATTGTAAAATATTTAGGATTGAGTTGGAAAAATTGTAATAGGTTTAGGACTATTTTGATAACTTTTCCTTGAGGAAGTTACCACGTTGGCACGTCGAACTTATCAGAAATAGCAATCTTAGTCAAAAAGTTGAATTTCTCGATGTTTCTTGATAAATCCAATGCCCTAACGTCTTATCTAGCGTCTTGACATTGCGATACATGTCTATTCAACTACGATCCTCACATTTCTTAGAAGGATCGTGATGCATAGTCTGTCTGTTCCCCTCTCTCTCTCTTTCTCTCTCTCTCTCTCTCAAACTTCAATCCTCACCACATATTCGTGCCTCTGCCACATCGATTCAAACTAAGCGGCTTCTTCACGGCCATTAAGATCTTTGCTTCGTTATCAAGTCTAAAAGTCATTTAGGAGTCATCGCCTCTAGATCTGGAGGCCTAACGACTTAATAGCTATGGAGGGAAGAGAGTTATTTTATTCATTTATTACACACATCGATATATGTGGTTTAACTGATAATCACATTAATTGAGCAATACGCATTTTTATAATTGGATTTGAATTTTGCAATCTTGCTTTTTTTTGGCTGTTATCTTTGCATATTGTTATTAAATAGTGACCATCGCACAAAATATTTCACAAGAAAAGAGAGGAGAAAAAGTTAACATTTAAGGGTTTTCTTCGAACATGAGTGAGCACAGGTTAAAGTGTCCATTTCAACGGATTATCAAGATTTTGTTGAAATGAATGGAGGTCGGACATGCTGTTTAGAGCCCTAAAACTTGCCATGATACAGTCGGGAAATAATTATAAATTGGTCAATGGACAAAATGAAAGAAAATTTGCACAAGCTCCATTTTACAGGTGATATGCACAATTTGAAGAATTTTTGCATCATTGAATTATTATAATGTCACCAATCTAATAGTGATATTTGTAACTTGTTACTTCAAATCAATTGAGCAAATTTGTCATGCTACAAACTTAATTAAGTGTGCAAAGCTCAATGGGCTGATGATGCCCTATGTAAATACACAAATTTTCTATTGATATGGGCCTAAGCGAGTCGGACAACAATGACACAACACGATACGCTTAACCGATATATCGATGTGAAATAGGACGTTCTAATCGTAGTTTGATTGTATGAAATCAAAATGTTGATTTTTATGCTATTGTACGAGCTGACTTGAATAATGGACACCATTGGGACAATGGTGACACAAGTTGCCACCCCATGGTCTTTCTTACAAACTCTATCGTCTAGAAATAAAAAGTTATAGTTATTTGAGATTGGTCGACTTACCCTTAACTAGTTCTCCCCACTTTTTGTATAGGACATGTTAGAAATCATCAACATATATCAAGAGATTATTCATATTTCTTAGGAATATACATTATGATTGTCCATATCATTGAATGATCTCAATTGATTGTTCTTGCCTTTCTTATCACCTTAGTATCTTGTTATACTTTTAGTTTGAAATGTACGGAGCATTATTTCTCTCCATTTTATTACAAATCTCAGCAGGACATATGGATGGACAGCGGCTCTAAACGTCGCACGATCTTCATTGCGTGGCTCATATTGCCCCTGAGCAATCCCCGTGTCGACCGCATGGCTTGCAGGGACACGTGGCGCAATAAGGCACCTTCTTGGGAGGGCCCTCTTATTTTCTTCTTTTCCACTTTTTCCAGTTATGTTCGTTGGACCAAGAAGGGAGAAGGTCCACCGAATTCCTTAATTTAATAAGGTGATTAATCAAAAGAGTGGCTAGAATCTTCTCCGATCAAGAATAATTTAAGGTCCATTTGAGGATAACAAGCATTGAATATCTCTAAGAATCCCACGAGAATATTCTTGGTTCTTTCGAATATTCAATCCCATTATTCTTCTAGAAGAGTGTATCTCCATCTTTGCTAAGATTATACTAGAAAGAATCTGTGCTTATGTACAAAAAAGATAAAAATTTCGAGAAATTACGATGAAATGAATTTTTGTAAATTTTATAAAGATGTCGCAAGTGAATGACACGCCATAATTTTTGTTGATCATGTGAGGAACAGGTCATCTAATTTTGTCCATGCCCACGACCTTCTATTCACCCTTCTTTTGCTTTTAATAGACGTAAAAATAGAGGGAAATTACCATGTCGGCATGTCTAACTTATCATAAACAGTAATTTTAGTCAAAAAAGTCGAATTTCTCGAGAGTTCCTGATATCTCCAATGTCACTAATGCCATTTTTCTACCCTTTGATTTCAGCCACATATTATTATATTGTACAAGACTAACTAACTAAAAAAGTTGACATTTTCCGAGCTCAGTCTCTGTCTATCGTCTTTTCATAGGATCCTGATGCGTGTCTGTCAAACTTCAATCCTCGCCGTTTCTTCGGGGGATCGCGATGCATGTCTAATCCAAGTCACTGCCAAATCCACCCTCGCTGCCCTCTCTAACTTCAATCCTCACCGCATGTTCATGCCGCCGTGTCCCGTCCATTCCGATCTATGTGGCTCCGTCATGGCTATTAAGATCTCTGCCTCGTTGTCGAGTCTACATTTATGTGTCATGGCCTCTAGATTTGAAGGCCCGATAACTCAATGCTATGGAGGGAGGGAGAAGGTATCTTATTCATTTGTAACATGTATCGATATATAGTGTAACTCATAATCACATTATCTGAGTGATAGGGGCCTTTTTTTGGGATTCGAATTTTGAAGTCCTGCTTTTTATGTGTCGTTATCTACGTGTCGTTGTCAAATAGTGAATATCTACCAAATATTACATGAGAAAAGGGAAAGGAGAAAAGGTTGGATTTGAGAATTTCTTCAAGTATGTGTGAAGTCAGATTAAAGTGTCCATCTTGAAGTGGATGGAGGTTGGGCATGCTATTTTAGAGCCTTTGAACTTCTTGTTATAATGTAACCTTCACAAAAGAATCATGTGTAGCTAATCAGTAGCAGGAAAGAAAATTTACACAAACTCCTTTTGATAAGGCGGTACGTGCATTTTAAGAAATCTTGTGCTATCAAATTCTTATAATATCATCAATCTAACATCGATTTTCATGGATGGAAGATCTTATAAAGGTTTATAAACGTGCGACTTGTTACTTCAAAGTAGTTGAGCAAATGCATCATGCCAGAGATTTAATCAAGGTCATTGTGTGTGCTTGAACGGCCCTATAATACCCAAAGTAACAACACGTTTTTTATATATAATGAAATGAGCTTAAATGTGCCAACGTAATCAGAATATGGAGACACGACATGATGCGCTCAACATAAATTAACACGTTCTCATCGTAATTTGAGATCGGTCAACTTACCCTTTTAAGTTGCCCACTTATTCGTGGATGGACGGACGGACTATGGTTCATTCAGTCCCCAACAAATGGGCTTCAACTCCAGCCATTTGGTCTGGTCAGATTACTTCTTAACGATCTGAAAGCTCAAGCTACGAGGCCCAATATCCCACAAGAAAAATAAAAATATTTCTTGTCTTGAACCTGCTTAGTTGCACGATCTTCAGTGTTCTGCTAGTCGACATTCCGACTTCGGACATGGATTTCCCAAGAAAAAGAGCCGTGTGCTGAGGTTCCGAATAATAATGCGCAAAGCCTTTATGTAGGATCATCGAAAATTATTGGGCCGGGCTTCCAAAAGCTGGCACAAAAGTTGGGCCTTAATATAGAGGTCAAGTGGGCGATGGCCATATGCATCCTCTTATTGCTATGCTATGTGGCCTTCTTCTCTATTGGGATGGGCCCAATCGCATTAATATATAGCTTGGAGGTCTTCCCTCTAAGGTTGCATGCGCAAGGGTGCATAATTGGCGTTGGCATGTGCCAGTTGGCAAGTGCATTAATATCTATGAAATTTATGATTTTGTATGGGCTAGTCACCCTAAAGTCACCTTGGGCAGGGCTGCCTTCTTATTTATGGGGATGGCGATCTTTGCATGGGTCCTCTACTTTCTTATGCCGAAGACTAAGGGAATGATCTTGGAGGAGATAACAAACTTGTTCGGCAAATGGACCAACTAGAGGTCCTCGGCGAGAGAACTCAAAATGTGTAGGAGCAGGGAAATTAAGGGCACTTAATATTATGTGTAGGATTCTAAATTCTCCTCACCTGTGATGACGATGTCCAGTTCATACTCTATTTAGGAATCTTGAACAACTCAATTAACTGTTAGTAAAGTTGTAATCATTGCATATCATGTGTCGATATGACTATGATTGGTGTTGCTTTTTAACCAAACAATAGTTCATTTGATTTATTACATGTTTGAGGAAGAATGATGCAATATTTTCTCCATGTGAAAAAGGAAAGCACTCCTCAAAAGGGCCTCAAAGAAAAATGGGTTTGTAGTAGAGAAGAGAGAAACAACATTATCAGTTGGTGATAGTGCAAATGGTGTTAGTATGCTTCAAGGGACCGACATTGGATTTGGTATTACTGATGTGGAATGGATGCAAGTATGCCTATCAACTATGCCATCCAAATGTGAAGTTTCCCACCATAGTCCTTGCAAGTTTGTTCATGCCATCATGGTGGTTTGCTAAGGATGCACTCTTTGTAACTAGTGGGAGGTGTATGGTCAGTAAATTGTGGCCTCTATTTCGGATCTTGAGGGTTTTATGGAAGATGAGTTCATTTTCTTTTTCCTTATTTTCATCTTCTTCCTTTTTCTTGTTGTGCAATTTAGATTACCAAAAGCCAATTTATCTACAAATCCACCGTCAACATTATGGTCTGTTCATTAGAACAATCAACAATATGACAATAGATGATGGAAAGTTTGTTTGACTTTTTGAATAATAAATGTTCATTTCTGTGAGTCCTAAGCCTATTATCACATTTTCCTTTCTCATATTTCTTTCTGAGGCCTCCCAAGTGCCATTTGTTAGATGTTTGTTTGTAAAACAAACTAAGTGTGTCTTTTCCATCTTGTCCCACATAAGAAAGTTTGGAAAAGAAAAGTCATTTTATAAATGAGAGCATTTCTAATTTGTTGAAAAGAAAAAAAGAAAAGAGAAAAAAAGAAAAAAGAAAAGATGGAGTGTGGGCTAGACCTCACTATACCCGCGTGCAGGTGTGCGATTTTGGCGCGCTTAGCACTTTGCGTGCCCGCGGTTTAATTAGTATTAATCTCCTATCTTTTCAATTTTTATTTTGATTTTACATGGTAATTTTGTTATTCGAAAGGTTGCTTTTCATTTTAGCTTTTTGGAAATTATTTATTTTATTTTATTTCGAATTTTCTACACGTGTCTTTTCAAGATGATTTTTAAAATTATATTGGTTCAGTTTGCAACTTTCCCGAAGGGTCATATTGATTCATTTTATAACTTCTTTTGAAAAGTTATATTGGTTCGTTGAGTAACTTCTTTTGAAGAGGTGCCTTGTTTATATATATATATGTCAGTTTTGAAAAAAAATAAATTGATTAGACGAGTCCTCTTTCAAAACTGCAGCCAATTGTTTCTAATTGTTTCCTAGAGAGACCCTGGAGTTATACTAGAATTGCTATCTAGTATTTTCATTTGAGACTTTGTTGTATCCTGGAGGAAATTTGCCGGTGACCATTAGCAACTTTGTGGGGCAAATAAATCCTTAAAGAAAGTGATATCACGCCTCAAAGTCCATTGCGATTGTTCTATTGATCCAAACTCATATTGACTTCATTGTTCTACCCAAGTACGAAGACGATTCTTTCCAACAACTTTAAGGATTTATTTTCAACAATGGAGTCAGAGACAATCAAAATCATGAACCAAGACATGGTGAAATTGGACCGGTTGGATGGGAATAATTATGCTCGCTGGAGGGACAAGATGATGTTCCTACTCACTGCCCTGAAGATATCCTACATTTTGGATCCTAGCTTGGCGCCTATTGAAGATCCAAAGCCTACTATTGAGGGAGGACAACCAAGTGCAGAAGCCGTTGAAAGGTTTAACAAGGAGAAGAAGAAACGTGAGGAGGACGAATTGCTATGTCGTGGACACATTCGAATACTCTGTCCGATAGGTTGTATGACTTGTTCACCGAGATGAAATCGGCCGAGAAATTTGGAACGCACTGGAATTCAAGTACAAAGAGAGGAGCAAGGTACCAATAAGTATTTAATCTCAAAATATTTTGATTTCAAGTTTATTGATACTAAGCCCTTGTTGGAACAAATCCATGAACTGCAAGTTCTTGTCAACAAAATTCGTGCCCTCAAAATTGAAATTCCTGAAACTTTTCAAGTTGGAGCAATTATTGCCAAATTGCCTCCAAGTTGGAAAGACTATGGAAAAAGGCTGATGCATAAGTCGGAGGACTTCACCTTGGAGCAAATACAGAAACATCTTCGTATTGAGGAAGAGTCACGTTTACGTGATAATTCTGTTTTGTATGATACCAAGGTAAATGCTGTGGAAAAGAAACGAAAAATCGGCCAGAATTTCAAAGTAAAGAACGGGCATAAATTTAAGAAGACACACAAGAAGAAGAAGGGTTGTTGTTTTGTGTGTGGCAAATAGGGACACTATGTCAAGGACTGCTATCACCGCAATAGCATATCAAAGGACAAGAACATTCCAACAGTAAAGGCAGATGCGAATTTGGTTGAAGAAAATTATGTGGCCATGATCTCAACTATGTTTTCAAATATGAAAATTTCTGAACTTCATGGTTCGATGGCTATGGTTTCTGAAATTAATTATACAACCATCCAATCTGGTTGGTGGTTGGATTCTAGAGCGACAGTCCATGTGTGCAAGGACAAATACATGTTTAAGCAATTTGAAGGGACTGTCGACCCAAATGTTCAAGAGGTCCCGATGGCAAATAATACTCTTGCAAAAGTTCTGGCAAAGGCACGGTGGAGATAGACTTCACTTACGGAAAGAAGATTACTCTTCTTAATGTGTTGTTTGTACCCGAAATTAGGAAAAACCTGGTTTCTATTGATTTACTTTGTAAAAAGGGGTTTCGGGTTTTGTTTGAATCCGACAAGGTTATCCTGTCGAAGAATGGGCTGTATGTTGGAAAGGGCTATGCTAATGATGGCATGTATCAACTAAGTATCAATAATAATATCGCTACTTCTATTTATATTGTTGAGTCTTTATCTTTATGGCATAGTAGGTTGGCACATATCAATATTCGTTATTTAAAGAATAAGAAAAGGTTGGGCTTGATAAATTTCAATGGTGAATTTGATAAATGTGAAATATGTGCTAAGTCTAAATTAATTAAGAAACCATTTCCTAGTGTGACAAGAAATTCGAATTTATTGGATTTGGTACATAGTGATATTTGTGAATTCAATGGCATGCTAACACGTGGTGGTAAAAGGTATTTTGGGTGCGTTTGGTAAGATTCCCAAGGGGCTTTCAGCCCGAAAGCCCCTTGGGAAAATGCTGAACCGTTTTGCTCGGCTTTGAAGCCGCCTTTCAATTGAAAGCGGCCTTCAAAATGCCGAAAGCCCAAGGCTACTAGGGACCAGCCTTGGGCTTTCAGCATCCCCCAAATGCTGAAACCATATTTTTTCTTTCCAAAACTACCCTCACTGATTTTTCATATTTCCGCTTTTTACCCCTGAATTTTATTTTTTTTAATTAAAAAATGGGGCAACCCTTCGCCGGTCCGGCGAAGGGCTACGGCCGCCGCCGGCCGTCGGCGGAGGTCGCCGACCTCGGGCGACCCGACCGAGGGCCGCGCGACCCGGCCGAGGGCCGCGCGACCCGCCGAGGGCCGCCGGAGGTCGCCCGAGCCCGAGCCCGAGGTTGGGTGACCCGGGGGCCGCGCGACCCGGGCGACCGCCGCCCGGGTCTCACGGCCGCAGCGGCCCCTCGCCCGGGTCTCGCGAGGGTCGCGCGACGGCGGCCGGTGGTCGCGCGACCCTCGCGAGACCCGGCGAGGGCCGCTGCGGCCGCGAGACCCCGGCGGCGGCCGCCCGGGTCGTCGCGGCCCCCGGGTCGCGCGACCTCGCCGAGGGTTGCCCGAGGTCGGGTGACCTCGGCGGCCCTCGGCCGGTCGCGCGACCCTCGCCGGTGGTCGCCCGAGGTCGGCGACCTCCATCGACGGCCGCCGGCGCAGATCCGGCTCGCCGGCGGCCGTAGCCCTTCGCCGGACCGGCGAAGGGTTTTAGGTCAATTTTTTTTAAAAAAATTATATATATATATATATATATACATATATTATACCCATTATACCCATCAAAGCCCATTGCGAAAGTTTTTTTTACCAAACGCACATTCAACTCAAAGTTCATTTGCAAAAAATTTTTACCAAACGTAATAGCATTTCCCCAAGTAGCTTTGGGCTTTCAGCATTTGCATTGGACTCAAAGCCCCTTTCAAATGCTGAACCAAACGCACCCTTTATTACCTTTGTGGATGATTGCAGTAAGTATTTATATGTTTATCTCATGAGATCGAAGGATGAAGCATTTACCATGTTCAAGAAATATAAAGCTGAAGTAGAAAATCAATTGGAAAAGAAAATCAAAGTTCTACGTTCAGATAGAGGTGGAGAATATTTCTTAAACGAATTTTCTTCATTTTGTGAAGAACATGGTATCATTCATCAAGTTTCGGCACCATATACTCCACAACAAAATGGTTTGGCTGAAAGAAAAAATCGATCTCTTGGAGAAATGGTTAATTGTATGCTTTCTAATTCAAAGCTATCAATTAATCTTTGGGGAGAAGCATTACTTACCGCATGTTATATTCATAATAGAATACCTTCCAAGGGAAATAACATGAGCCCTTATGAACTATGGAAAGGTAGAAAACCAAACATGTCATAACTTAAAGTGTGGGGGTGTTTGGCCTATTATCGAGTGCCGGACCCCAAGAGAATTAAACTTGGCCCTAGAGCCATGAAAAGTGTCTTCATTGGATATGCTGAAAATAGTAAAGCCTATAGGCTTCTTGACTTAGAATCCAATGTCATTGTGGAATCGAGAGATGTTGAATTCTTTGAGAATAAATGTTCTACAGGTTCTGAAATTATTGAAAATGAGTCAAAACCTATAGAAACTCAAGTGGATTCTCACAAGAAGGAAACAAATGATTCTAAAGACATGGTTGAATTAAGAAGAAGCACTAGAGCTCGGAAATTAAAAGATTTAGGTCCGGATTTTGTCACTCATGTTTTCCTTATTGAAGGAGACAGAGATAATAACGTGGTAGATAAATACCCTTTAGTGTTGAACTTAGAAGACGATCCTAAGTGTTTTAGTGATGCTATGTCTTCTAGGGATGCTTCTTTTTGGAAAGAAGCTGTGAATGACGAAATGGACTCAATTATGTCCAATAATACTTGGGTATTAGTAGATTTACCAAAAGGATCCAAGCCTATTGGGTGTAAATGGGTTTTTAGGAAGAAATATCATTCCGATGGCTCTATCCAAGCTTTTAAGGCTAGACTGGTGGCTAAGGGGTATAGACAAAAGGAAGGAATAGATTACTTTGATACGTATGCTCCGTAGCACGTATAACTTCTATCCGAATTCTTTTTGCTTTAGCTTCCATTTATGATCTTTGTGTTCATCAAATGGATGTCAAGACTGCTTTCTTAAATGGAGACTTAAATGAGGAAATTTACATGGAACAACCCGAGGGTTTTGTTCTTCCTGGAAATGAAAAGAAAGTATGTCAACTGATCAAGTCTCTTTATGGACTCAAACAGGCTCCTAAGCAATGGCATGAAAAATTTGATTCAGTCATATTGTCCAATGGTTTCTCACACAATAGTGTTGATAAGTGTATATATTCTAAATTCACTAAAGACTATGGCGTCTTAGTGTGCTTGTATGTTGATGATATGCTTATTTTTGGAACAAACATGACTGGAATTCTTGAGACTAAGAAGTATCTAACTTCAAATTTTAAAATGAAAGATTTGGGTGAAGTGGATACTATCTTAGGTATTAAAGTTAAAAGGCATAGTGGGGGCTATTCTTTGAGCCAATTTAATTACATTGAAAAGTTGTTAAATAAATTTCAACATCTTGGTTTCAAGGAAATAAGTACTCCATTTGATTCTAGTACTAAATTAAATTATAACACCGGTAGAGCAAGAGCACAACTTGAATATGCGAGTGCTATAGGGTCCTTAATGTATGCGATGCATTGTACTAGACCGATATTGCTCATTCCGTGTGCAAGTTGAGTAGGTATACTAGTAATCCAAATGTAGAACATTGGAAGGCTATTACCCGAGTTTTTGGTTATCTTAAGAAAACCATAAATTTAGGCCTGTTCTATAATAAATATCCGGCTGTATTAGAAGGATACACCGATGCGAGTTGGATTACAAGTGTGGGAGATGAGCATTCTACTTGGATGGATTTTCACACTAGGTGGAGGTGCAAGTATCTTGGGCGAGCAAGAAATGCAGCACCGTATAACTCACTCAACGATGGAATCAGAATTTGTTGCTTTAGCGGCAACTGATAAAGAGGCTGAATGGATTAGGAATTTGTTGTTGGATATTAAAATATGGCCTAGTCTTATGCCTCCTATTTCTATTCATTGTGATAGTCAGGCTACTTTGGCAAGAGCCTATAATATCACATATAATGGTAAGTCTAGACACATTAGCCTAAGGCATGAGTATGTAAGACAATTGATTAAAGATGGTACCATAACAATTGTCTACGTGAGGTCAAGTAATAATTTAGCCGATCCCTTGACAAAGGGTTTACCAAGAGATATGGTAATAATGACCTCACAAGAAATGGGGCTGAAACCCTTTAATTAAAATCACCAGTAATGGTAACCCGACCTTTTTCTAGAACATCACTAGTTACAAGGTTTAATGAGTAAGAACAAGTTACTGAATGTGATTGTTTGATACTGACGTAGCCCTAATATGAGAAATCAGTATCGTCTGTTACGTTTTGTAGGTTGAATTAAATTCTTAATGAAGTATTGTACAATTTTGTAATGTGTTAATAGTAACAGAAACACATAATAAATACTTCACCTATATAAGCTTAGAAGTGGTGCCGCTTCTTACGAAAGTCAGGGGTTGCTTTCTAGAGAGCTCATGAAACAGATCAAGCACATGGCCATAATAGTGCGGAGTAATATAGAACTTCTCGCTGAAACAAGAGGTTAATATATGTACGGTATGTCCGATTCTATCGTTTAAAAGTACAAATTTAAAGCCGAGCTATTTGTCACTTTAATAGAATCTTGAGATACTTGCACTAAGTAAAGGTTTAACTCGAAAGAGACCTTTATGTATGTATATTGATCTCACTGAAATTTTGGCTGTATGATTTTTATTTTATTTTATTATTTAATTTTTGAAATCTTTGTTTTACAAACAAAGTGGGGGATTGTTAGATGTTTGTTTGTAAAACAAACTAAGTGTGTCTTTTCCATCTTGTCCCACATAGGAAAGTTTGGAAAAGAAAAGTCATTTTATAAATGAGAGCATTTCTAATTTGTTAAAAAGAAAAAAAGAAAAGAGAAAAAAAGAAAAAAGAAAAGATGGAGTGTGGGCTAGACCTCACTATACCCGCGTGCGGGTGCGCGATTTTGGCGCGCTTAGCACTTTGCGCGCCCGCGGTTTAATTAGTATTAATCTCCTATCTTTTCAATTTTTATTTTGATTTTATATGGTAATTTTGTTATTCGAAAGGTTGCTTTTCATTTTAGCCTTTTGGAAATTATTTATTTTATTTTATTTCGAATTTTCTACACGTGTCTTTTCAAGATGATTTTTAAAATTATACTAGTTCAGTTTGCAACTTTCCCGAAGGGTCATATTGATTCATTTTATAACTTCTTTTGAAAAGTTATATTGGTTCGTTGAGTAACTTCTTTTGAAGAGATGCCTATGTTTTTATATATATATGTCAGTTTTGAAAAAAAATAAATTGATTAGACGAGTCCTCTTTCAAAACTGCAGCCAATTGTTTCTAATTGTTTCCTAGAGAGACCCTGGAGTTATACTAGAATTGCTATCTAGAATTCTCATTTGAGACTTTGTTGTATCCTGGAGGAAATTTGCCGGTGATCATTAGCAACTTTGTGGGGCAAATAAATCTTTAAAGAAAGTGATATCACGCCTCAAAGTCCGTTGCGATTGCTCTATTGATCCAAACTCATATTGACTTCATTGTTCTACTCAAGTACGAAGACGATTCTTTCCAACACCATTGTGGTGTTGCTAAACTACTACCAAGGAGATTATAGACATCTGCATAAGAATACAACTCTATCTTGATACAAGTGCATGTTGACTGATTATTCTAAAGCTAGATTAAGTTTTGAGATAATTTACATGTAGTGCCTTTGTCATGTTTGCTTTGGTGCATGTAGACTTCATTGCTCTTGTCTAAATTAGGTCGCGTTTAGATTTATTCTCGTTTGTTTTTTGAAGATTTTATCTTTTGATCCAATTGTTTACCAAGTGATTTCACACTAGCCAAGTTTTTGCTTATTGCAGGCTATAATGGCAAGTGATTTTGCATTAACCCAATTCCGCTTTCAGAAACATCTCTTATTAGTGCATGGCCATTGCCGTGACCTTCTTGAAGCAGGTGAGACCATCTAGGGGTTTGGCTAATGAATTATTAAGTCTAGTCTTAACTCGAGCTCTCCCAAACCTATGCCAATTTGTGACTTAGGAATTAATTCGTTAACATGCAAATGATTTTCAATTAGAGTCGCCACTAATCGATTTTTGGTGAGTTGATTAAAACTCAAGTAAAGTAACATGAGAATTATTTTATTTGTACGAACTGAAAATTTAGGGAATGGGGACTTGATTACACTAGACCTCTTTAATGTCCTTTTGATATCTATCCTCTTTTCTTTCAGAAAAATGTTTTGTAGGCAACTTGTGTTGATTTTAATTTCCTCTCTAACATGTTAGGTGATCAAGCAGGTGCACAACCATTATTTAACACTTAATAATTAAATCATTTAATAAATTGCAAGCACATTGAGGAAACAATGGAAGTATCTACAAGTGCTAGCTAAAAATCACATCATCCTAAATATGATTTCTAATTAATACATAATGTCATTCAAATCATTTTAGGTTTTCTCTTGTTTAGTGAAAATCATGCTTTATGAAATGCATGCTATGATCTAATATGAGATGCAACGTGACTTATTAAATGTCCTAATTTCGACAAGGATTAAAAATATTATTCTAGCATGACACGCAATTTC
Organism: Corymbia calophylla; assembly: GCA_014182845.1. NCBI lineage: Eukaryota > Viridiplantae > Streptophyta > Magnoliopsida > Myrtales > Myrtaceae > Corymbia > Corymbia calophylla. The sequence continues at coordinate 16,593,572 of CM024694.1, read as the reverse complement.
CTAAGTATATGAACTTAAACATGCAATTTCTTATATGACATGGAATCTAATTAAATGACCTAAATGTGCAATTTCTAATTGAATAAGCTTAATATATGCACCTAACAATATGACATGACCTAAACTACGTAACATGCATGTAATATTTTTGTGTATTTCCATGCAAATTCGAAATTAGAAGGATTAAACAAAATAAATTACCTAGTTATAGATATCATCTAATTTAATTTAAGGATTAAACTAGGCTTAATCCTAATTTCAACTGGAATATCATCTTAACTAGATAATCCCTAGTCTAGAATGCAACCTATCTAGGAAGACCTATCTAAACTTATTCTGATTATTTTTAAAAAAATTATATAGAATCAAATTAAACATGCAATTTATCCTTATATGCAATGTTACCAATTAAAAATTGCACCTTTTTGTGATTTTCTTTTTAAATAGAATAGAAATAAAATCAAGCAACCGACAACATCCACCGTCCAAAATATATCATCCATATCCATCTAAATTTAAAAGAAAAATCTATGATTCGTATATCGGGTATGAGATCAGATTAGCTGACTTTCCGCAGCAGATTGTATTTTGAGCATGAAATTGCACTGTCGATCATTGCGGGTTGTGAAATTAAGAAATTGTCCTAACTCACGGATACTCGAAAAATCTTTTGGATATGGCATATCTTCATGACATCTAATGGACAACACAATATATTCAGATTAGGCAACTTAATGTATCGATATTGAATCGGATAATGTATTACCTAATTTAAGATATTAGGCAAATGACGTTTCTAAATTTAAGCCAACGACAGATGACTGTATAATCACAGTGGTGGATCACGGTGTGGACTTCTCGCAAGGACAGTGACGGGGTCGATTCTCGGCTGACAACAGTAAGGAACGGCCTTGATGCGTGCCGGTGTCCTGGCTCGGTGACGATCGTGGAAAAATCCACCAGCTCTCTTGCCCTCTCCGCTGATATACCTTTCTTTCTTTGTTCAAAACCTACAATTGTGCGCAAAACAGAAATATGATGTTTTTAGTGGCGAGTGAAAAAGAGAACGAAATTAAGAAAACTGTCTTGCCGACACCAGCATCGAATTCCTTCAAGCCGCGGATTAAAACTAGAGAAAGCTGCCCACTGTATAGCACCCAAAAATCTGCAGCTCTGTCTTCGGCTTTTCTATCCACAGAAGTCATATTGTGGATTTTAATAAATGGGACCAGCCAGCCCGTTTCTCCTAAAGTCAAGCCCAAGCTCAGCCCACCTTTTCATTTCCTCTTCAACAAATGAAGGGAAGTACAAGGAAAAAAAGCGCTCGTTCGTGAAGAAGAGAAGATGAAAAAGGAAAAAGTAGAGAAATTTTGTGCTTACACGATCCGAACGTCCTAGAAGCCTAATCAACTGGGAAATGCAACCCGAGTAAGTATTCAAGCCCATTATTCATCTAATCTAAGTAATTTTCCAAGTTGGGTTTTAAATTTGGATTTATGTCAATTTTGAACTGCGAAGTTCAATTTAGGAGTTTTCCAAGTTATACTTTTTGCAGAAATAATAGTTTAGGACATTATGGAGCAGTGGGGTTTAACAAAAATCAATTTTGAAGTACAAGTTGATTGGAACAAAATTCCAAAGTCAGCATGTGAGTTAAGCATAATGGATATTACAAGTAAAGAAAAGGATGAACATGTGCTTTAAACGAGGTTACTCGTTAGCACATAGAAGTCATTTTAATAACGATTAAACGCGGTTAGTCGAATCTTTCATTAGAGTTGTGAATTACTCTATTTACAATATAATTTTTTGGTTAATCGATAGGATTTTGAGTGCATCGATATAGGCTGATTTTTGGCTTTTCCTAGATGAGTGGTACTCTTATCTTTTTCGTGTTTTTAAACTCATGGTTTGAAAAAATATTATGGATTAATGTGTAGGTATGCGTATAATAGTTTATGATATCTTTGTGAGCCAAGCCACCGACTAATAATAGGTAGAAACCTAATTAAGGGGGGAATTTTAGTCATCTTGTCATGGGTGTTACGCATGACCATAATTAGATACTTGAGCAAAGGTTTGATTAATGGAATAGACCATTGACATGTGTTTTGATGAAATTAATCGATGGGTTGAACCATTGATGTTTGCTTTGTTATTATCTTGAGTATTTTTACCATGAACATATTATGTTAAAGTAGTAAATATTGCATTTTGGTCTAGAAGGCTTTGTTAAATTCCAAGTTTGGTGAAAGTGAGTTATGTTTGTAGTTTAAATGTGCATAGTGATTGTTGATTCTGCTTAGAAGGAATGTATTATTCACCGGGCTGTGGTAGTTTATTCCTTTCTTTTTATCATATTTTCAAGTTCTCAGTTAGCGGCCACTAGAGAGGGCTTGTTGTGAGAGCTTAAACTTTTGGGAGTTGGATATTTGGACATAATCGAGCAAACTTAACAAGTTGTCTTCAACCGTGATTTCCTCTTGAAGAGAGAGAGAACTTTCTTCATTTGTAACATATGATGCAATTGGTCACATTATTTGGATATGCACATGTTTTTTAAATTTCTTGTTTTTTATGTGTTAGTACCTACACGTCGTTGTCAAATATTGACCATCTACCAAATATTTCCTAATAAAAGGGAGAGGAGAAAATGTTGGATTTGAGGGTTTTTTTTTTCAAGTATGAGTGAGCACAGATTAAAGTGTCCAACTCGATAGATTATCAAGACATTGTTGAAGTGGATGAAGGTTTGGCTTGCTATTTTAGAGTCTTGAAACTTGTCATGATAGTGTAACCTTTGTGAACAAATCATATGCAATCAATCAACGCCATGAAAGAAAATTTACACAAGCTCCTTTTGATAAGGCAACACACATTTTAAGAATTCTTTCACAATCAAATTATTATAATATTATCAATCTAACATCGATTTACATTAACGGAAGATCTAATAGAGATTTATAAACGTGTAACCTTGTTACTTCAAATTAGTTGAACACATGCATCATGCCACAAGCTTAATTAAGCTCATTGTGCAAGCTCAAATGGCCATGTGATACCCTATTTAATGACACGTTCTTTTTTAATGAAATGGGTTTAAACGAGCCAACATAATTGGAATATGGTGATACAACACGATGCACTTAACGAATGTAATGACATGAATTAACACGTTCCCATCGTAATTTGAGATCGGTTCAACTTACCCTTGTAAGTTGCCCACTATTCATTCGTGGACGGACAGACAGACGATGGTTCATTTAGTCCCAACAAATGGGCTTCAACTCGAGCCATTGGGTCTAAGTCAGATTACTTCTAAAACGATCTGAAAGTTCAAGCTACGAAGCCCAATATCTCACAAGAAAAGTAGAAATATTTCTTGTATCGAACCCGCTCGATTTCACATGGGCCTTAATGAAGAACGGGTTCGGTTCCAATATGAGTAAAATGGTTGGGCCATTCCCATAATTTTCAGGCCTATCATTTAGTCCCGTTCTGTAAAGCTCGGAGATGAGAATAATTGCAAAAGTCTAAAACAGCACTTTTGCCCCCCAAAATATACCTCTAACCTACTTTGCTCTTAGAAATCCATTGGATCTTTATCAGACCTATCAAAAGGGTGGTTTAAGTAGGGTTGAAAATAGCTAAATCCATATTGACTTGTTTATATGTAATGTACATTAAGTATGATCCATACCCATACCTAGCTTGACCTGGTCCATTTTACTAAACCACATTCATAACATCTTTTCTTGACCAAGGAACCTATAACATCGTCACCTTTAACGTTAGGGCAGTCCATGTATGGTCTCCTCTTGCAAGTGTCTCATTCAAATTATCGTAGTTGTGCTGCATGATGACAAGTGGATTCACCAATTCGGTCATTGATTCAATCGGGATTGACCATTCCCTCAAAGTCGATGCTTCTTATTCACTTCATCTGCACCTTCTTGCTAAAAAAATTAAAAAGAAGAAGAAGAAGGCTTGCAAATATGCAAATGCAGAGCAATTTGCATAAGTTGATGTAAAATTTAGGACCAAAGAAGAGGACAGTATAACCAGATATTCAACTGCGGCGGGTTTGGGGGAGGAACAAAAGCATTACTCAGATTTGATAAAGCATTGTTTAAATCAAAATACTATAGGACAATACAATATGTCTGTCATCTCATCTCCCCGTAAGAAGCCTCGTCCAGATAAAGTAACAGCTTAGGAAGCAAAACCCAACTTGTGGTAAGAGTTCCCAACTTAACAGAGCTATGGGCATGTACAAATTAGACCACTAATCTCTATAAAAATAGACGTGATAATTTGAATACTTGTTTATGATGCCTAGACCCGTTAAATAGGTGAGTCAAGTTGAGTTGAAAGTGGTTTAACTCAAATTGAATCCAATTAATCTATTTTTGACATATTTTTATACAATACAAATCCAATGTCCCTTACCCAATCGGACTCATATTGCAAGACACATTTTAATATTTAACCAAATTTAGGAAAACTCATATCTAAATTGAGGTGAGAACACAAAGTATGCAAGAGCGAAATCAAGTTAGGATGAAAAGGTGAGAGAGAGAGAGTTATAGAGATGAGTTGAGTTTAAGTAAGTCATGAATCCATTTAACACCCGTATTATTTTAAGATTTACCATTCTAAACTCACTTATGACTCATTTACTAAAGGGATAATTGTCCAAAAAGTCTTCGGTCTATTGTACTTTTGTTAATTTGGTCATAAACCCTTAAATTATATTAATTAAGTCATAATTTTTTTCACGTTTTGCCAATTGAGTCTATCCCGTTCAATATAGCTCAAAATCACTGATATGGATGTTAGCCGTTCTATGTGGCACAATTGACTTTAATGTGGACTATTTTTTAATAATACGTTAATATTTTTTTTGATTTTTGATTTATCGATTTATTCTTTTCTTTATCTTTCCTTTTTTTTTTCTCCCTTTCTTCCTCTAGCTAGTTGTTAGCAATCATTGAGCCTAGTGACTAGTTAGAGGAAGAAGGGAAGAACGAAAAGAAATAAATGAGAAAGAAAAAAAGAAAAAATTATTATTGAAAATTATTTACATTAGTGCCTACAACACCATGTAAGATGATTGATATTCATGTTAATTATTTCCGGCTCATATGGGCCTAATTGGTAAAATGTAAAAAGACTTATGATTCAATTGTTGCAATTAAAAATTTTAAGACCGAATTGAAAAAGTGCAATAAATTTAAGATTTTTGGACAATTCCCATTTACTAAATATAACTAAACCTTACAATAATTTAGCTATTGAATATGGGTTAAGTAATTAGTTTACGACCCGTTCTAATAAGTCTACCAAGATGCAATCGTCGGAAATAAGGTGACAAAAGGAAAGTGAATTAAACATTAATTCTCGAGGACTAAAGAGAAGCTGAAGGAAAACTTCCCCAGGAAACGATGCGACATCCCAGAGAAATGATAGAAAAGAGAGGAAAAAGAAGGATCTGGGCCTCGAGACGAATTTTACGAAAGATCAGGGCCACAACCGCGAAACTGGCAAAGTATCGCGTATCGATTTAGCAATAAAATCCGCCGGGCACGACGAGGAGCTGAAGCTACCGTACGATACGAACAACAAGAACACTTCGTGAAAACCTCTTTTAACATTTCCACCCCCAAAAAATCATTCCATCCGCTTTCTCTCTCCTTCCTTCAAAGGGCTCGAGATTCGTTCATGAAGATCGCCGTCTGACCGGAATTCCCGCCGCCGATCCCTCCTCGTTCGCCGTCGCGTTGGTTCGCCATGGATCCCAGCCAGGTGAGTCGACTCGGTCCTCCTCGTTCTCTCGTTCTTCGCCGCATTCGGTTTCCCGGCGCCGTTTTCCGGCGTCGATTTGGTCGATTCCCGTGGTTTTCGCCCGTGTTTATTGTTCGAGCGTCTCCGTGGGATGTCGGTCGCGCTCGTTTGTGCTTTGGATTTCGTCGATTGGCTCGGTTTCGCGTGGCGGCGAGATCTGCTTGCGTTTGGGGGTTAGAGCCGGGTCGTCGAGTTGGTCATTGAATTGAGTTCGATTTGAGTTCGCTTGTGTCGTTCGGAATCTAGTGGCGAGGTTAGGTTGTTATGTAGGCACGGGACGTTCAGTCGATCTTGAATTTGAAGCAAGAAGGGGGAGAAGAAAATGGCCAAGATTTTGCCTGACTCTGCTGACCTTTCAGAGTGGAAGTTGATTTCATGGCTAATTGTGGCGTTTCGGAGTGGATTTATGGATTCAATTACTACCTCTTCCTGTAGATGGAGGAAGATCCTTAAGATGAGAACTGGATTTGAGCCCTTGATTAAGTATATCGTAGGTGGTGGGAAAAAAATTGTTTATGGCTGGATCTTGGCTTCCTATGAGGGCTTTGCTGGGACGTGTTTCCTCCAAGGGTAGTCTATGCTGCTGGATTATCTCTTACAATGAAAGTACCCGATGTGATTGTGAATGGGGCATGGCACTGGCCTTCTGCTAGGTCTGAAGAACCCTGTTCTTATTCAATCTGCTATGTGAATTCAGCCAAATGTTGAGCAGTCTGACTGAATTGGAAGAGTGGGCTTTTCTGCCGGAAAATTTTCTATTAATAGTGCTTGGAGCAAAATTCAATCTTCAGCTGGTAAAGTGCCCTATCTTAAGGTGGTTTGGTTTGCTTCAAAGATACCAAAACCAGCTGTATTAGCTGGCTTGTCATTTTGAAAAAAGCTGCTATAGAGATAGATCAAAGAAAATCCTTCTTTGAATGATGTTTGCCTTCTCTGTGGATCATTCCCTAAATCTAGGGTTCATTCATTTGCTGAATGTACTATGTCTTGTGAAGTCTGGAGCTTAGTTTATAGTTGATGTGGTATTCAAAGAGTTTGGCAAAGTTGCCAAGGTGATATGCAGTGGACTTGTGCTAGTTGGAAGGGGAAAGCTATAGCAAATGTTGCTTGCAAGATTGCATGGTCTGCTGTTACTTACCATATCTGGTTTGAGAGAAATGGAAAGCCTCATGATGATAATTGTCTTGTTTCTAACAGTGGTATTATGTCAAGAGTAAATGGTGATGTTTATTATTGGCTTGGCAATGTCTAAACATGTAATTTTTTAGTACAGTCTCTGAGCAGGCAGATCTGCAGTAAGAGACTTATGAATTGAGTTGCTGTATTTCTTGAGTCTAATCCTTTTTGTCATTTGTAGCAGGATAATCCTGCTTTGTTTATTTGAATAAAACTAATTTGTTTACATAGAAAAATTTTCCGGCATAGGAGAATTGTATAACTTAGAAAATAAGTGATCTTTACATATGTAAACTTCGTATGAGGTCAGGACGTATTGAACTTTTTATGCTTCCATCAACCAAAGGTTTAGCAGTTGACAGGGGATCCTTGAAGGAGCAATAAAGCTAGATATACTCAGAAATAGTAAAGCTTTATCCCTTCTTTTTGGGCTTGTTCTATAGAGCATTGTGAATGATGATAGAGATAGAGACTATCATGCTGTAGGTGTTTGATGGAGCTTGGGTTGTTTTTGCTTGTCTATAGTCTGATAGAGCTGTGGACGGCATGATTCTTTTGAAGAATTCGTCTCATAAGTCTTTCTTTGCTATAATCATCTCTGTCATGGCATAATCTTTTGCTACTTCCTGCAGCCTGTAGTAGAAAACTACGCCAACCCAAGGACATGTTTCTTTCATGTTGCCTTCAAGGTAAAGATAGAAGATTATCTGTAGGAAGTTTTGATCAATCATTTCTAAATTGGGACTTTAGAGTTCTAATGTTTATTTTTCTTTGGCAGGCTACTGCTTTGGCATTTTACATATTATCTGCTCTCTTCTTCGATAATTTTGTCATCATATTTGTGGTGACGGTCTTCCTTGCTGCTCTAGACTTTTGGGTTGTGAAAAATGTGAGTGGGCGTATCTTAGTGGGTTTGAGGTGGTGGAATGAGATAAATGATAATGGTGAGAGTGTTTGGAGATTCGAATGCCTTGACCAGGAGGTGAGCTAAGTAACGTTGATATTCTAGTTTACTTGCTTTGTTTTTGTCCAAAGAATTATCTTCAGAAGATCTGATTGTGTTATTTTGATGCTAGTCATTGGCACGGATGAATAAGAAAGATTCGTGGTTGTTCTGGTGGACTCTTTACCTTACGGTAAGTTCACATATCAATGTGGCGATTCATGCTTATTGATCTTCCCTCAGAAATGAAAAACAAACTGCAAAAATGAAACCAAACTCACTTTCTTGCCAGGAGACACCAAAGGTAACATATAGAAAGGTCTTGCAAACAATTACATGAACTCTGAAGCTTCAACTTTTCAAAACAAGGACATACCAAAGAGTGCTTTGGTATTCTTGAAAATGAATGGCAAATCATAATGGTATTAGGAAGTTATATGACAATAAGTATATCTTTTAAACCTGTTGATGATTAATCCTTAACTTGTAGTTGTCCTATTCTTTGTGTTGGGGTCATTGTTTGGCACCATTGCAGGTGCTTGGAGCCTGTCTTTCAGCTTCAATTATTTTCATTATCTACATCCAAGGTTATTTTTATGTTTGCAGGCAGTTGCATGGACTATCCTTGGTATATTCTCACTCATAAGGTTCCAGGCTGACTATCTCCTTGTTGTTGGAGTTTGTTTGACTCTCAGCATTGCAAATATTGTGGGCTTCACCAAATGCCGCAAAGGTGGGTAGTAACTCTCCTTCTAAACTTTCTGGTGGTTTTGTTCCTGATATATCTTCAATGCATGGTGATTACTATCTGTCTGCAGATATGTCCACCCTGTGCTTAGTTCTTTGAAGAGACAATTTATAATGTTAAGGCTACTTGAGATAGGGGATCGTTAATTCAAGTCCTTGTCTAGTAACTTCTAGCTTAAGGTGTACAAGCTAAGATTTAGCTTGCATGTCAGGGCTTTCTCATCTGGCATTCTATGGCCTTGGGACACTTTAGTTGATTTTCTAGATTTTAAAGTCAGCTGTCTCCGTTTATGAAGTTTTCCTCTGTGCTGATGAGATTGTTGGCTGTATTTCCCAGATGCCAAGAAGCAGATTCAGGCATTTGCTACCCAGACGATTGCCACTCGGTTTTCTTCTACGTTACAATCAGCATTTAGCGTCGTTTGAACTGCATATACCACAAAATAACCTCAGGGGAAGAAGTCACGTGAAGGTGAGATGTGAAATGTGGTAGCAACTTGTGTAAAGATGATACCGATGACTGTACTGGCCAGTTTTGGATACGATTCTTTCTAATGGGAAAAAGGGGAAGTCTTTGGGTTGAATTTCCGTAGGATACATAAATTTTGTACTGTGCCTATTATATTTCTTCTTCTCATAGTATCATGGATTTTGTAATGAGCTCTTTAAGCTGGATGATTGAGTGTTCTCTGTGGTTTCTGTTTCGCGTCATCTCTCCCACCGCCTGTTTTGCTGTGGGGTCTCTGTTTTCTAAATAGACGACCTCCTAACCAATTAGATCAAACTATCTTTCTTCAGATAGGCAAGTTTAGTGGAGAAATAAGTATCATTTCAAGAAAGCTTCATTTTTTTTTGGATATACATATGACGTAGGATTCCCAGCTGCTAAGAAACCAGAATTTGCAGGTCATGCGTTTGGCTGTCACTTTCTGTATAGCTAGTGAAAACTGTCCGGTCGTTGTACTTTGAGAAGGACGTCTATGTCAATTTCAGAAACTGAAATTCTGCTTTCCATTCATGATTTTTACTGTGAAGTTTCAAAGTGTGAAATTTAGGTAGACTATATATATTTTTTCTTTGAAGAGCCTTGGACCACCACGAATTTGGAATTTTTTCCAGCTTCATCGCATCAAAGGAAGATTTTATCGAAGAAATCCCTAACAGTGTCTCAACCCAATTCGACCAAAGTGAGGTCAATTGGGATTTGTGTTAATATGTCAAATATTCGACACTAGTTTCCTGTTAATACGTGGCCATATTAAATATGCATCCTTTTCTTGTTGTCTTTTTTTTTTTTTTCCCTTTTCGAATTATACACGAACGATCCTTAAAAAAAATCGGCACACATGCGTTTTAGGATTAATACATTACACACTCGTGAGGTATACACAGTTTACATGTTTCATAACAAAATGCTTTTTAACCATTATTTTTCTTAATAACATGTCAGATTATAGAAATCCTTAGAAGTTAGTAATTAGTTCATTTTTCTCGATATGCAAGTTAGCACAATCGATGAGCCTACCAATGAATGCTATTATTAGCTTTACGGGAAAAGTGCATCCTCGATTTTCGATATCTATCATGAACAGTTCAGTGTGCTCATAAGCATCCACGATCGAGATGGCATCATGCTCCCGCATTAGCACGCGCTATTTCTCCTGTACGAACAGCGTGTTTTATTGCTAGATTCGAAATTAATATTCTATTCTATATTTTAATAAAATGGATGAATAATACTGTTGCTGACGTCACTTCGATCTTAAGTAACTCTTGCTGCTCCTAGGCACTTCCCTCCATAAAACTTTCGTTCTCCATTTTTTCTGAACACTGAGCACAGAAACTACGACGACGATGCCTCCCCATTTGCGGCGGCGACGACGACCGGCGGGAGAAGAAGATGAAGAGGCACAACAACGACAACGACAAGGACAACGACAACCGCAACCCAATTTCGAAGCGGGCACGCTTGTCGAGATCGCCTCCACCGACGACGGCTTCCGCGGCTCCTGGTACACCGCCACCGTCGTCCGCCGCCGCCCCTCGCGGCGGTCCTCCTCCTCCGCCTCCGCCTCCTACACGGTGGAGTTCCAGGAGCTCTACGAGGACGAGGAAGGGACGCGCCGGGTCACCGAGGAGGTGGAGGAGTCCCAGATCAGGCCGATACCTCCGGAAGAGCCGAACCCGAAGAGGGACTTCGAGGTGGACGACGAGGTCGAGGCGCGTTACAACGACGGGTGGTGGGAAGGCGTGGTGGTGGATAGACTGAGGGGCGGGAGGTTCGGGGTCTTGTTCAAGGAGTGGAAAGAGAGGGTGGTGTTCAAGGTCGGGGATTTGAGGGTGAGTCGCAAGTGGGTTCATGGGTCTTGGTTGCCACCTAGTGCTGCTGCTGTTGAAGATCCACAGGTTTGACACTCCTTTGTGATTTGTTCTTGAACAAGTTTGGATTTTTTCTTTGTGGGTGTGTTCGATCCTTAAGCTATTTCAGGGAACAGCAGTGCGCAGAAATGTAGTTTGAGTGGTTAGAAAGTGAATGACCTTTTGTTTTCTGTAGATGTAGGAGTGTTCTTGGTGCTGAGTTAGGCTGCTACTTCAAGTGTTGGAGTGAGTCCAGCGTGAAAAGGAACGATCTTTATGTGGCATTAGATGTTCCGGACGCTCAAGAATAGTTAATCCTGTGTTTTCATGAATTATGAGTTGGAATTCTACGTTGAAGCAAGTGTAAAGTTCCTGGCTTGATGAAGCTTCCGTTTTGGCTTGCATTGTGGGTTTAGGGCGGATGAGATTGTAGCTTAGTGGTTTTGTGCTTTGGTGCACGTTGATTATGATGCAGCAATCCACTAAGACGTAATGATCCCTGGTTGGTTGATGGAGTTGGTCGAAGAGGCATTATTCATCTTCTATATTGAAACTATGCAAATATATGAAAGATCAAGGATTGAAAATGAGAGAAGAAATCTAGGGAATCTAGTATGCGTGTTGTTTGTGAGGCTTAAATTCCACAACCCTGTCTCACAGTGAAAATAGTTTGTGATTTCTTACTGACACATGGAAAATTGTACAGCAGGAAGCACGATCACAGATGGAGATGAAGGTTGCCAACAAGATGAAAACTAACGAATTCACTAAGGGCACTCCAGTTGAGGTGAGCAGCGACGAAGATGGATATCGTGGTGCCTGGTTTGCAGCAGTAATTGTTGAAGAGGTATCCGAGGGGAAGTACCTTGTTGAGTTCAAGAACTTTAGGACAGAGGACGGTGCTGAGTTTTTGAAGGAAGAGGCTGACGCTTTGCATATCCGGCCCTGTCCACCTGAAATTGTAGTTGCTGACAATTTTGATTTGTTTGATGAAGTAGATGCTTTGTATAATGACAGCTGGTGGGTCGGTGTGATCTCTAAGGTTCTCAGCAAATCAAGGTACACCGTTTACTTCAGAGACACCAAGGAAGAATTAGAGTTTCAACACTCTAACTTGAGGCTACATCAGGAGTGGATTGGTGGAAGATGGATGACTGCTTCCTTGGTACCAAAAAACATGGGCCTAGTGTAAATTCTCTTTGATGCTGCTTAAGGTTTGTTTGGAAACTCTGTTGGTTTGAGGGCATGTGAAACTTTAAATTTAATTGCTTCCATTGGTTTATAGTCAAACTTCGTAAAGTTTTCACAAAACGAAAATATATACAACTATAAGTAAAATCTAGGATCTAAAACCTCTAAAATGCACAAGATCAAGCATTTGACCCAATTGGAGATAAATTTTCTTAGGTTTGAGAGTTCCTCCCTTGTCAAGAGGAGCCATGACTTGAGTGTCTTCAAATTCATAATGCTTTAATGCCCTTAAATTACTTATGTGGGTCTTTGGAAACCGTAGGCTGGATGTTCTGAGAAAAGAATCAACTGATTATTTCATGAACTAGAGAGAGACCTGATCTTTTTCCCCTGTTAAGTGAGAGACCCAATTATGGTTTCTTAATTTCCCTAAATTTGCCAGAAAACCTACTATTGTTTTTGATTGTCGATTATGGGGGAAAAGGAAGGCTGTCTTGAGAAGTGAAAACTTAACACTGATAGGTTTGGCTCTTCTGCAGGGTTTAGTTGTTCGTGGGGCTTGCCTATATATGCATGTATTTTGTTTCTTCTCTAACAGTGGATTGGTAGGTTAGACATTTGAGTAGCACTTATCCTCTCTTCTTCTGATGTTTCCAAGCCGGCTGATGTAGAGTAGATAGGCAAAGCAGCCAATAGCAGTTTTTTCTCACCTATCAATAGATAGCAAGTTGCTTTCAAGCTCAAATAATTTGAAAACGAATTGCTACTTTGTTCTTGTTATTTGGAGTGGTATTCTCTGCCCTTGTCAAATAAAGTAGAGGGAGAAAACTCGAACAGAGAGGGATGTGGTGGGGGAAAGAAAACACTCTCAGAGATCAAGACTGGATTGGTTTTTTCATCAAAAAATGAAGAAGGCTGAGGCAAATGTTTGCACTTGAATTTAAGCAGTGGACGCGTTAACCAGAAGCTTTGGCAACATTATGCCGGAGGATTTGTGGATCTGGTTGTAAACCCTGGAGTAAATGCAGCTGGGGTAGAAAGCCTATGGTGGAAATTGATGTGTATCATTGACAAGGAGGAGATCAATTCACGTATCTGTACGGATCACATGTGAATTAGTACGCACCTCATGGTACATCAGTTGGCCTTAAGAATGTTGTAATCAGCATCTTCCGGACTTGATATAGTTATTTCTATTAATTATGCTATACCATTGGAGAAAACATCTACTTTTTAATGGTAATTATCATAAAAAAAACTTGCATTTGCATTAAGTAGTCATTTACCGACTATCGACTAGATCTTGTGTTTACAAATTACCAGAGTTTGAAAATGTGATTAAAGGGGAATTGAAAGCATTTGCAACGAGCACTGGCAGGCGCTTGTCTGCTTATTTGACCCCTGCCATACCAACTCAAAATGCTCGAGAGGTGCTGTAAATGAAGCATCCTCAGTTTTTGCATGATTTGCTCGTTCCCTTGCATTGGCAAGTCGTTTCAAGTATCTTCAAAGTGGCAACTCCTGTTGAATTATTTGTGACAATGAAGGCTTTGCTCTAGAATGCGGAGCGAACCAAGTGATGGATCATGGATAATGTTGAACTCAGTCTCATTGCCAGTGCATGAGAAGGAGTTTCTGTTGTCTGTCAAGCATGGATTAGTGACCTTTGTGCTATGCCAGGCCGTGTATGTAATGGTGGATGACTGTCCTAAGTGAGATGGTACGCGGATGGTTGAGATTTAAAGAGTACAGAAAGAAGAACATATGGTGGAGCAATACAATGATGGAATGTTCTCCTATCTAGATTTCCAAGACTTATGAGGATGTCATCAATGCAAGCATAGACCTTACCTGAGAGCTAAAAGACGACTTACCGTCACATTTAGTTTTCGACACTTGATTAGGGGTGAGCAGAAGCAGTTTGTTCCAAAAAAGTTTTAAGACTAAACCAAACTACCAAATGATCCGGTTTGATATGCATATTACTTCGTTTTGTCCTCTTGAACCAAACCATACCATAAAAGCAGTTCAACTCGCTTCTTGCGCACCCCTGTTAATCACTATCTATCTGCAGCCGACAGCTGCCCTACTTCACCTCTCAAGGTGAAGGCATTGCCCTCTGATCTGACTCACGACATGAGCTAAGCTGACCGTGCAACAATTCTCATCACCATCTCCTGCCAGTTGCTAGTCGGTACCACTCATTTTGTGCTGTTGACATACATTGATCGGTATTGCTTCGGTCATCCGTTCACAGAGTCACACATGAACACTGCTGTTGTCACTTTCGGCAGCAAAATCTACCACCTCCATGCTGGTCATAAGCACAAGTTACAGCAGTTCAGGGACTTTCTTCATGAAGGGCAGATTATGCATTGGAAAGCCAAATTATTCCTCACGAGTGATTTCAGGTGCCCGAGGCCCAATAAGACAGACATACGCTCTTTCGACGCCTCAGTCTCCATTTTCTTCCGACAAAGAAACAAAATTTAAGTTCGGAATGTTCTCTCAAGAAATGTGGAGTGAACAACGTGGTGATTGTCAATACCTATGTGCTCAGTCACACTAACTATGCATGGAAGATTACGGCTAGTTCTAGCACTGATACTTCATGTAGTTCAACAAAAAGGAAGAGGAGGAAAAATTGGTGGGTGCTACTTAGTAACTTAACTTGTTGGCTTACTTGCTGGGCTTCCAGGAATTGGTTGATGTACAAAAAAATTCAGCAATATGCGTTTTGCTCAAAAAGCAAAAGGGTGCCATCGGGTTTTGCTTGACGAATCTCCAACGTGCTCTCCTGAACCAGTTAGGGAATCTTCGATTTCAACATGCATTGAGTGAGATACATAGCAATTTCAGAAGTCATGAGCGGAATCTATAGATAGGCAGTTTAAATTCATAATAAGGGCATGGTTATTAAATCATATGTTTAGATTAATCAGGAAATCTACAAGATAGGGAAATTGTTTATTAAATATCTGCATATTTAGAAAAATTCATTGTGCATCATTAAGCATTATAGTTTTGCATGTTTTCGCATTTTAATTTCCATGGTAGGAAATTTAGGATTCTCCTGAATGAATGTTTTAGGGGAAGAACACTAGAATGCCATAATTTGTATATAACGCTCATTTCAGTGTTAAAACTTTTTGCTAGCTCACTTAAATACTAAATTTTTTTAAAAACGATATTTTCAGTGCTAACTCCGATTTGTTTGGTCGGAAATCTAATGTGATATTTTTTTTTATTAATATCATAAGCTAATGTGGCTTGCTAGAGGTTTGAATAAGTATAAAATCCCTAAAATGGCGTCATGTAGTAGGTTAAAAAGTGATTACTTCAATGCTATTCATTATTAAAAAATGATAACTTCAGTGCTAATTATTGGTAAAAAGTTATTATTTCAGTGCCAATCTTAATAAAAAAGTGAATACTTTAGTGCCAAAAAAATACCACCTCAAATAAAATTTTTAATTATAAAAGTCACGTAATTTCTTTAGTCAAAATTTCTCACCAGATGCATATAAGTGATTGTTTTTCTAGGATTTTGACACTTAAATGATCTATTGAGTGCCATACACAAGTTGTGGCATTTTTTATGTTCTTCCGAATGTTTTTGTAACACGTTAGTATAGTTGAATTACGTATATAGTGAATTTCCGCAATTGTGTATTTCTTCCCATGATTGTAGATTTGTTTCGTTTTGTTTTTTAATGCCATAAAAGAGATCATGTCTTGCATATTCACAAAAGTATCACATAGATGGAGGATTGTACTTACGTTTAGGGTATGTTTAGTTTCCTTTCATGCACAATTTGAGAGCCATTAAACTAGAAAAATTACTATTTTTTTACATAATATGCATAGGATTACGTTATACGTAGGATACTAGTTATATTATCTTTTTCATGTTTAGAAGCTCATGCTTAGAAATGTAGTTTACTCATGACGATCCTTTGCAAAGCATGTCACATGTGCATATTTATATTTCTCTTGATAGATTAGTCTAGTTCAGCAGCAAGGTCTTAATGATTATTGTCCGAGATGATTCGGTTATTGTCTTCTGCCTTTTTTATTTTTTATTTGTTCACTGCTTTTTATACAATGTTTGTATTTGGTAACTTTTTAAATGTTTGATTTACTACCATAAATGCAAGAACATCAGGAAATAAAAGTCACTCAAAATTGCATGAAAACTTTCCCTTAATAGAGAAAAAAAGAACTACCACTTCATTAGTGTTAGTTTAATCTTAGTGACCAAATCCTCAAGCCTAGTATCTGATTCACAGAGATTAAGCGAGTGACAGTAAATAGTTAGCGGTGGCTCTGAAGAGAAACCGAATTGCTAATCGTAAGGCTTGGATTAGTTGGGCCATCTAGCAATCCTTTAAACCTCTTCGAGGCTCTGACCCCCCAAAAAGGAAAAGAAGAACTTCTTCGAGGCTTTCCTCGAAAGGGTTGCGACCCACATTAACTTCAAGATCTCTCCTAACTAGGGTCTCGAAATTTATTTCGAGTAACAAAACATAATGAGGAAAGATGTCTTCGGTGCATGCGGAGAGGTTTTAAAGTTTTGCAAACGGTATGGAGTAATAAGTACAGTTACTAGGTTAGTAAAGCCCCGTTTGGTAACATTCCAAATCTTTCTTTTTTTTTAAGGCTTTTATTCATTGAAATAGAAAAAGAACATAAATCCATTTCCATTAGTATTTTTATTCCCTAGAATAGAAAGTTACCCTAGAGAATAGATTTGGAAAAGAAATGAGAAGTAGAAAAAAATAAAATTTTGTTTCTAGAAATAATTTCTAGAAAGTTATTTTTTTGGGTTGCTGTTACCCGCCGCCGACTTTTGCCTGCTGCCCACCGGCTACCGTTGTCGCCGCCCGTTGGTGATTGGTGACCGGCAACTGGCGGCGGCGGCAACGGTCGGTGACTGGTGTCTGACGATCGTCCACCATCGATTGGCGTCTGATGTTGGCTAGTGGCAGCGATTCGCCGCCCCCCGCTAGCAGCCAAACGCCGGATGCTAGCCATCGAACATCAGTTGTCGCTGTCATCGAAAATAAGGAATAAATTTTTTTAATCAGTACTAAAATGCATTTATATTCTTTTTTCTTTTCCTAAAATAGAAAATTTATGTAGTTACCAAACACGTTATTTTACGTAGAAATTGTTTCAGATAGTAAAAATAGAAAATGATTATTTCTTAAAAAATTATTCTAAAGAGTAGAACTATCATCAAATACATTCTAAAAGAGTTGAAAACTGAATACCAGCTCGCTTGCTACTGATGAAATAAGCTGCCAAAATTTAAATGTGTTCATCCACAAGTTTTTCTGTACTTTTTTTCACGAAAAGTTCCCCCAAATGACTGTAGCTATCGTTGCCGACATAAAAGAGTAAAGTGATAACCGCCTTCCTGACGAAAATACTATACAAAACACCTGCGGCACGTGATAATAAAAAATGCCACTTCAAACCTGAAAATTGCTTGAGTTTATTAACTTTCGATATCAATGAATATGAATCGCGACTTTGTCCATGCAAATTACCCGTCATGTTCTTTTTTTCTTAATTGATAAAATCGAAAAAATTACCAGTAACTCTTTGAAATTGTACCAACAGAAAACTCTTCCAACCTTTTAACCGTTTACCCTTTACTTTCACAATCTCTTTACCCTTTACTTTCACAATCTCATGTATTTAAGGTGCATTTATTTTGGAAAAAATAAACGTTTTTGGAAAATATTTGCTATTCATCATTTATGAAGATGTTTAAAACATAAATTTTTGTTGATAATAAAATATTTTCCATCGACTAATTATCTTAAGTGAAACAAATAATCATTTTTAGGGAAAAATTCCTTATATGATTTATTTTCTGCCAAATAAACAGGAGCCTTACCGTGACTTTTCTTCTTCTGCAGCTCGGAAATTATTGGCATCTTCGATTAGAGTTTCCTCATCTGCTTGTATCTTGTTTACAATGGTAACTTCAGGTAGCAGCAGATCCCTCTTTGGGTTTGAGTGACGATAGACAAAGATAAGCAACGAAGTCGCATGCTGTAATCTTCCTCTCGCTCTGTGATTTTCAGGAGGATAAGTTGCCATTTTCCGCCTCTGCTCGTTCTGCTATATTAAGTGAAGTTGGAGTAGTGAAGATTGTGCATTGCAGTTGGGGCTCTCTCTCTCAGGATGTCTTCTTTCAAACTTGTCCTTCTCCTTCATTTGATGATGGGTCTCCTGTCCATTTCCGGTTCCGATCGCCCGGTCCCAAAGACCACCATATACGTGGACAAGTCAGGTTCGGGGAATTATTCCTCGGTGCAAGATGCTATCAACTCCGTTCCGGATAACAACGATCAGTGGACACAGATCTTCATCAAGCAGGGAACCTACAAGTAAGTTCAGGCTGAAATCGCTCATTTTTTTCCCCTTCAGCTTTAAGTAACGATCGTCTTTTGCTTGTTCAGTGAGAAGGTGAAGCTTACTTACGCGAAACAGTACATCTTCCTCCAAGGCGAGGGGGTAAACACGACCATCATCGAGTATGGGGATTATGGGAGCGCCACCGAGTCCGCCACCCTCCAGCTTTATGGGGATAATTTCATCGCATTGGACATTACCTTCAAGGTTAAAACAAGCTCGATAACATCTCTAACTCGTCCTCTCTCTCTCTCTCATGATTCGCAACGATAGATAACTAATGAGACTACTGTAGTCCCAGAGCAAGAGCAGTTCATGTGAAATTTTACGTGCAGAACAGCTACACCGTCAGCGATGCTCCCATTACATGGGCCCCGGCTGCTTTTGTCGCTGGGGATAAGGCATCGTTTCAGAGGTGCAGCTTCCACGGCATTCAGGATACTCTTGGAGATGGGAAAGGCCGACATTACTTCACGAGCTGCCACATCTCAGGAGCCATAGATTTCATCTGGGGCGGCGGCCAGTCGGTGTATAAGGTAAAAAAATACATACCGCTTGAAATTAAATCGAAGAATTCATCTGAATGTTAATTCTTGTACTCGAGTCGTGACCCTCCTGCTGATCGAACAACAGGATTGCCTGCTAGAGACCGTAGCCTCCACCACTGGCAAAGACGGTTATGTCACGGCTCAAGGCCGGGAAGGACTAAACGACTCGAGCGCATTTGTGTTCATTAATGGTCAGTTGACAGGAGAAGGCCGCACCTACCTCGGAAGAGCGTATCGGCAGTACTCAAGAGTCCTATTCTACAAGACGGACATGACTGCGGTCGTCGTGCCTGAGGGTTGGTCCGCCTGGAAATTCGAAGGCCAGGAGTATGAACTAAGATCTGCTTGTTTTCTTTTTTTCGTTAAATCTACTTTGGTCAAAGAGAAAAGACTTTTGTGCTTAACCACTTTGGATACAAACAGAGAAAAAATAAATAAATATAAGTCGGGTCTATTTTGAATTCTGATCGGGACCTTATTGTACAGGAAACGACATCACATACGACGAAGTCGAATGCACGGGAGAGGGCGCCAACGAATCCAGGCGCGTGCAATGGATGAAAAACCTGTCGTCTCAAGAAGTAGAGTACTTCCTCTCAAACGACTTCATTAACCAGGATGGCTGGTTGGACAATCAACCCGAATACAATCAGATCCAGACAACCCGTTACTGAAAAGTTATCAGATTGAACGTAAACGCTGTCACCACTGTATATTCATTAGAATCCTGTCCGACACGGGACTCTTTGACACTGAAGAGCAGGTGCAGAGGTTGTTTCGAGCTGCGAATAAATGTGGTGTGTAGGTTGGATTCCTTCGGCTTCGGTGTTTCCAAGTGCTTGCCGCCCATGGCTCGTGTAAGTTTGTTGGATATTTCGACCATCCGAGTGCCCGAGAGTTTGCGTAGGGCACACCGTGGGGAAGGGTCATTTGTCTGGACGAATAGGGAGGAACTGGGAGATCAAAACTGCTTGATCGTCCGAATGGATTTGAGCAGCCGGATCTTCTGTCCACCTGAGACGGTCCTAATTAAGTTATGACGCAATAGACAGTAGGGAAATCTTCATTTTGACACGGTCTCTTCTAATCCCGTTTGATGAAGAAGCTACTTACTCGATAGAAGCATCAGCGCCGTGGAGAAGAGGTGTAAAATGGGTCTACAACCCTTATCTTAACTCATATTTAATGATACGGGTCATAAATGGATTACCTTAACTTTTAAAAACAACTTTAAGTAGGTAATAAATGGATTACCTAATAACTTAATGTGTCTTAAATGAGTTTTAACGGGTTATATATGGGTTACCTAAGAAACGTAAGTGAATCATAAATAGGTCATTTTTTATTTTCTGAATTTTAATAATTTTTTTTTTTTTTTCTTATAAAATCCGGCAAGGGTTGCCGGCCGCATGCAACCTTTCTCTCGAATTCGTCGTCCACATGTCGTCGCTTAGCCTTGGCTCTGCAGCTGCATGCAATCCAATTACTATCACTCACCCATACCAATAGTCGAAGAGCAAACCCTCAAATCCGTCACCCACACGACATCGCTCACCCTTTCTCCCTCTCCCTTCTCAATTTAGGATTGGAGACTCACTCTCAAAGTCTCAAGCTAGAAATTGAGGAAGCGAAGAAAGAAAGTGATAGATCAAATTCAGTTTAGGGCTATTAAGTTTTGGCGGTTCTAATAGGTTTACGGATTGAACTGAATTGAAAAAAAAAAAAAATCTGAATTGACAAAGAAAAAGTTATTTTTTATTATTATTCAAACCCAAAATAAATCGCACAAAATTTCGATTTGATTTTCTAGTTCGGTTTGACACCTTTAACCCTAATATCGAGGAGTTGAGCCCCACCTCAAGGACCCAGGTGCAGCCTAGGGAAAATCTTGGTGCATCCTTAAGGAACCTAGGCAATGCTACCTTAGTCTTAGACCTAGGGGCTAGGGTCCTTGGCCTTGGCCTTGGGACATTAGGGGTCAAGGCCAAGCACTTGCAAATGTCAGGATTTAATCATATTTTGAAATATAATTTCTAATTTAAAAGAGTAAATCAAATTTTCCAAATTCCATTGACTATGAAAAGATTTTCCATTGACTTGTTTTTCTAACAATTCAAACGACAATGAAAATGAAGGATATATTTTTTACTAATAAATTTTTCTGAGACAAATGGAGTCAAAAATACTTTCATTTCCCATTAAACTGAAAAAGAAGATTTAATTTTTCATGGATCAAAAAGTCCCTTGCAACTTCACTTCCCATTTGCAAGCGGAATTTTTTATTTTCGTTAATATCTTGAACGATAGCAGGAGATAACACCTTAGTTTCTCTTTAGAAAGTGGAGGGAAAGATCGCTCCTAACACTATTGTTTTCTCCTCTCCCCCTATAAGTAAAAAATTAAGTCCAATTTCATCATTTTCTACCCAATTTTTTTTTTTTTGCATTATAGTTGTACCAAATTACTAACGAAACTTGTAACTGTGAGAAAAGGAGGTAATTTACTAATTCATTTAGATGTTGGTAAAATTCTGATGCGGTAATAATTTAGAAGATGTTGGTAACTCGCCAGCCGGAGTACAGAGCTGTTGATTGAGCTGCGCCAATATCATCTGCGCTAGCTAGAGCTCGCTCAAGTCGAAGCATCCTACAACTTGGGCAAGCTCGTTGAAGAAATCAGGCCTGAGGCCATTCCATTCAGTGGGGGAGTCAGTGTGCAAGTCAAGCGGGTTCGGGTATGCGTCGAAGAGGGTGAAATCGTGGGGGAGGAAGTGGCCCAGCAGCTTTGGTGCTGGTGCTAATGGTGCTGGTGGTGGTGGGGAAGAGAAGGCGAAGGCGGGAAGGTGTCGGCGGGTCAGACATGGGGGTTGGCCTTGATGGGAGGCGTAGAGTCGTCATGGAGACCCAAGTCTTTCATGATAGAGTCCCAGTCGAGGGTCTACATCGCATGCTTGTCCCATTGGAGTGCAGCAAAGCCATCATCGGCGTTGCCGCCGCCGCCCTTGCCACTGTCCCCTTCCAAGGAGGGAGGTGACCTTGGGGTGCTTGTTAGAGTAGGGCTGCGAAGGTCAAGGACGGAGTGTTAGGGATTTTAGTTATACTATTAATCTTATTATTTAATTAATGACAAAGATGCATTCATTCATTTGTCTAATTATATATATTATATATAAATAATTTCATAAAATCAATTGTGACTGAACATATTCTTGAGATGTTAAGAATATGTGTGATGGGTCCCCAATTAGACTGAATCTTTAAATTGTTTCATGTTGATGGATCATTGAGTGGATATTAATGATCCTGTTATGATCGGTGTGTTCTTAGCTTCAAAATTAAGTATTGAATACTTAAGAGAATGACGAGTCACAAGTCATTAGGTATTATAATATCCGAATTAGAACACATGTGCTTGTATTGGATAAGTTCACTAAACATGACGCGCATAGAACAATTGGTTACATTGAAACCTTTAGTGTGGTCAATGTTTAATCATTTATGCTTTGGTCTTATGTAAATAATCCTTAGACTCAATGCACAATGTTGACTTGTGTGTTGGACAACTATGATTCACGGGTGTGCATATTGCAGGCTCATTGATCCATCTCTATTACTTGAGGTCATAGTTTGCTCACATATGAAATTACACATGTGCACAATATGGAATATATTTCCTTGTTACAAGCAATGTAAAATAATGATGTCCTATGCAATCTAATTATGAAACTGCATTGAAATCCTTGACAGGGGTTGTAATCGAGAATAAACTATTTATGTCTCATATAAAATATATGTCAATTATATTTGTCCATATGATCGAAACTTGGCAAGTATTTCATGGTCTTTGTTCAATCGGGACATAGAAAGACAAATGGATTGAATTTCAGTATAGCTAAAGATGACAAGTTTGTTATGTTTTTAAAACATTCATATTATTTGGGTAGCATAACATACTATTAGATGTCAATCATGGCTAGTAGAACCTAGAGATCGATTGAGACAATCAATTCTCTTGAGAGTACTAATGTGTTATTGCAAGTCTTATTACCAGCCCAATGATGAAATTAGGGATGTCACACACTATAACCAATTCAAAATAATGTTGAAAGAGAAATAATATTGCAAATATATTTGCAATAACAACAATCGAATTGTAGCACGCCAATTCTCGGTCACCTGTCTTACTGGATTGCTAAACTAGGAGAATTATATTCAATCAATTCTTAATAGTACATTGCAACCATAACCATTAAACACCAGAAAATGCTGCCTTTGACTTTATTTACCATCAGTCTTGTCTTTGTACAGGTCGAGAGATAGAGTTATGGAGGGGGATTTGTACAAAAAACACTAGAGAATACAAACACTAGGTATCCCGCCCCCCCTTCGGCCACATACACGAGTCCTTCGTTAGTTAGCTGGTCGGCACAAACAAAAAAACAAAATCTCTCCCAAAAGTCAGGCGCTCAACGGATCGCTACCTACACCACTGGGCTACCGCCATGGCCCGAACCCTCATCGTACAGTGGCAGAGGTCCCAACAGCCGGCCTTCCATGCATGCATAAAGGGCTACGAAGGCCAAGTATGCTGGCCCTGTCGGTGCCCTCATGTCCACCGTCAAGCAAGAGGTAAACTTGACGAAGGTCACGCTTGGGAAATGCCGATCGTGGATCTCCTCTTGTCGCCATACAAAGTTGAATGGGGTGCCATAGTGGATAGTCGTGGTGACAGCAGGTGGAGCGGATGGCATCTTCTAATCTGAAAATAACACATAGTAAACAAGTGTGAGTTTAAAAAAAAACTCAGTAAGCGGACTAGTGATCCGAACTCGGGGGTTGGCCGCTAACGAATAAACTAGTCTTCTGTGTATCAAGGGTCTACAACATTCACTTGAAGATAGATCTAGTACTAGAACAAGAGACTAACGAGTGTGGTTCCTACTAGCAATTCAAATAACATTGAAACTATTAAATCGACGCGTCTATGTGAGTTGGCTGCAACAATCACCCAAGGGGAAATGACACCCCGCCCTGTACCCCTCGCACCCAACCTAGCATCGCGAGGTCCCCTGAGGAGTTATTCAACTCTCCTCAGTCCTTTGGAGAGTACGCAACCACTCCGTTTCACATTTCTCCAGGCATCCCAACACCCAGGGCACCACCATTGCAAAGTCCGATGACATTCACCATATATCCAATCCATAGTGCATCAATTCAATAACATAATTAACAAATGTCATTCACTATGCTAATGCCCAAGAAACAGTTCATTACCAACCTTTATTCATTCATAAATCACATAATTGATGCAAAATGGTTAATTCGGCAGTACTAGGTCCCCTGAGGAGTTTACCACAAATCGACACAACATACCCTATCCACATGCTTTTGGAAACTGCACATATTGTCCTAGTACATGAATTCCAAAAATTATGAAATTTTAATATGAGGTAGTCTAAACATAGAGTAACAGTTTTTGTGAAGAACTCGAAGTCCAATTCGGCTTGTACATTTCTAAACAATTTATATAAACCCGAACTAGTAATGGTAGCGAAATCCATAACGTATCTGGGACAAAAGGGAAAATACTTAGAGGGCGTAATGAGCTCGGAAAATTCTGAAATCTTTATATGTTGTAGACTAGATTGTACCCTATAACTTTCGTGAAGAAAACTTGTTCAAACTTCTTGTCGAAAATTCCGTAAAAATCTAGAAATCAGATAACAGATCGTTTCGTTTCCAAAAAAACAGATTTAAGAGTTCCACCTACCATAAGTCCAACCTCAAGAACTCTGCATGTCATCTGAAATTTCTGATTAACACCGAAAGACTACAAAATCAACTAAAACACTGAAAGTCCGAGGAGTCCTCACTCAGCAACGACCAACCTATTTAGCCTACATGGAAAGACAATTCACTTCCTCCACACATGAGCCCACATCGTCAAATTGTGTTGACGGATTCTACTGCTCAATTTCTTTGACTGAGCTATGGACTTCGAACAGTTAACAAGGCTCATGTTCTCACCGGGCTATCCATGAATCATGCTCGTAGTCTCTCCCTCGTAGTCTCTCCCCTGCTTTCTCTCTCTCGCACCAAGGAGGATGAATCTGCCACATGCAAACTTGACTTTGACCTCACCTACCCCAAAAATTACCCTACAAAATGGCACTACCCATGAAGAACAGAACAGCTAGCCCACTTGCCTAGTTGGATTTGGCGGATGAGCACGCGATCGGCGAACGGACGTTTAAACAGTGCGACCAGCTTCGAG
The DNA here is from genome assembly GCA_014182845.1 of Corymbia calophylla. Classification (NCBI taxonomy): domain Eukaryota; kingdom Viridiplantae; phylum Streptophyta; class Magnoliopsida; order Myrtales; family Myrtaceae; genus Corymbia; species Corymbia calophylla. Next base: position 16,568,066 of record CM024694.1, on the reverse strand, counting down.
GGCCTCCTCTCGCGCTTGGGATGTTCGGAGAGACTAGCCGTCAACAAGTCTCTGGTGCTAGTTTTCTGGTTCAAAAGGGTTGCCCCTGTTCTCTGCTGGTCGACGACGATGAAAGGTGTGGGAGTGGCGTATTTTGCAAGGGAGTCTGAAGAGGACTAGATAAAAGGGGTTGCTAGGCGTTTTAGGAAAAATAAAAGTGGCAGCCCCCTTAACTCTACACCTGGTATCCACGTGGAGGAAAATTTCCTTAATAGCCATCCCTTAATTTTTTAACTCACCCATAGAAAGGAGGAAAGTTGGCTGCCCGAGTGAGTCATTCTGCCATAGGTAAGTCTACTTAAATCTTTTCTTTTGCCCCCATTTTCTTTTCTTTTTTTCCTGGCCCACCTAATCTCTCACACCAACCTCTTCTCTTAGCTGACCATAGGAAATTGACGCAGTGTCTAAAATGCATAGTTCAACTGGCGCAAATCTGGGCATCACACGAATTAAGTCGAGTTGAGATTTAATTTAATTTTTATTTTAGTCATGACCGTTTGTGCATAGACTGAAATTTTAAGAATGCGGAGAATTGTCTTCACAAGATTACTAGCATAATTTAGTGGTGATTACCTGTGAGTTCTCTCTTCCGTTTGGTGTGCATTGATGGTGTGTCTAAACTAGAGGTCCAATGTTTAGGAGGCCCGAACTTAAGCGCATCTTAATCAATTCGTTTAAAGTGTGCTTTGAGAGATAATCCATTTAACCCTTTTTGATATTATGATTTTTTATTAAAAGGCACAAACAATGCCTTTAGAGATACATCTATAACAGAATTTTATCTTTGAAATTCATTTCACTGGCTTTGATTTCTTGATGTGACTTGCATTGCTCAACCATGAATTTGATTAAGTGCAGAATTTTATTTATGCCTATTGAAGCTTTAAATTTTGAATTTATGGCTCACAAAGAAAGGTTATGATCATGGAAAAACCCCTAATCAACATGGTTGATGTATGGATGAATGTATGATGATTATAGGTGTTTTTGGGTTGTGATTATTAAATGGAGGTTGCATCCTTCTTTTTATTTTTATTTTCATGAAATGAATTTTTAGTATAGTTTAGTATAATCAATTGTAGATGTAAATGCTACGAGAAAGGAGGAACCATTAAGCTAGAGAGCTCTATGGTTAATTGATTGGCTGTGGATACATAGAAGTTAATTACCATTCATAATATTAGACCACTCCATTATGCATGTGATGCTATGGGGTTGGAGCTGAATGATTTCCAATAACTATTAGGTTAGGGGATCCTTTGTGCTTTCAATACTTGCATGAGATTATGGGTTATACTTAACTATGATCATGATGTTAATAACCATTAGGTGAGACTTTCATGGTCTAGAGACATAAGTTATGATTGAGACTTGCATATGATGTATTGAATATATTGGTTCACTCAATAAATTCAAGAGCACCAATAACTATAATTATAAGGTAGGCTTTGGGTTGGTGGGACTCCAATCCCCACTAATAATAAACCCAACAAATATTAGCACTTCCCATTTTTAAAGAGTATGGGATTCAAATATAAATTTAGTGAGATGACCTATTTTATTTAAAGAAATGAAATAATTATTTTGAAAGACAATGACTAACAATTTATTTTCTGCACAAATATATTATTACTCCGAAGATGGTAACCACAAACCCACTCACTTCTATACTTGACAAGAACTGTTTAACTGGACCCAATTTCATTGATTGGGTGATGAATTTGAGAATTGTTCTCAATTAAGAGAAAATCACATTTGTGATTGATAAAAAATGCTAGACTCATTTCCTAATGGGTAGAGCCAAAAGGAGTGCATCACTTATGATAAGTGGCGTGTGAAGAAATCGTAGTTTTTGTATATCGTTTTTTGATCTCTTTTGTACAAACTATATATAAAGATATTACAAGAGCCCTAAATTAGGGATGATTAAGGATGTTTAAGGCAAGTAGAGAAAATATGAGAACAATATCAACAATATCTTAAATTAGATACAAGAGATAAGATTGCTGACTAGGAACGTCATCACCCTCCCGCAAGCAAAGCATTGTCAACAATGTGAAGCTTGGACCGTAAGAGACGAACCCATGCTGATGACAGTCCTTTGGTGAAGATGTCCGCGATTTGATCATAGGTGTTGATGTAACGGATGTCAAATAACTAGCGACCCACTAATTCACAAACATAATGATAATCTATTTCAATGTGTTTAGTGCAACTATGAAAAATTGGTTCCGAGTTAGAGCAATGGCAGAGATATTGTCACACCACAATACGGGAGCACGTGGGAGCAAGATTCGTAATTCTCGGAGAAGAGAGACGAGCCATTGAATTTCAGCAGCTGTTTCAATAAGACAATGATACTCGGTCTCTGTAGAAGAACGTGCAACAATAGGTTGCTTCTTTGCACTCCAGGAAATAGGATTGTCCCGAGAAATAAACAATAGCCACTAGTAGAGCGACAATCATCGAGACTGCCAGCCTAGTCAGCGTCACAATATGCATGTAAGGAAATAGGACCAGGCTGAATCTTCATGCCATAAGAGATTATGCCTTTCAAATAGCAAAGGATACGCTTTACAGCACGCCAATGGTGTTCTCGGGTGCTTTGAGAAATTGATAAGCCTAATTAACAGCATAGCTAACGTCAAGACGACTGAGAGTAACATATTGAAGTGCTCCAACAACACTCCTATATAGTGTAGGATCTAAGACAGGGTCAGTGCTTGAATGACCGAGTTTATTCGAGGTAGTTCGGCTAGAAACAAGCTTGCAGTCCAACATATTGGTACGAGATAAGAGGTCATGAATATACTTTGCCTGATTAAGGAAGATATGATGGGGGTTTCGTTGAACAAACTGAATGCCCAAGAAATAAGTCAAAGGGCCTAAGTCCTTCATCTTGAATGAGTGGCAAAGTTCCTCAACGATAGCAGACATAGCTTTAGAATAATTTCCTATTAAAATAATGTCGTCAACATATGATAAGAGATAGATAATGGTAAAGCCATGACTATAAATGAAGAGGGACGGATTTAAGATAGTGGTTGAAAAACCAATGTCTTCTAGCCGAGCTGTGAATTTTTCAAACCAAGCATGAGGTGCTTGCCGTAGACCATAGATGGATTTGTGCATTAAGCAAATAAAATGAGGGGTAGCGGGATCAACATAGCCTGGTGGTTGAGCCATATGTACAGTTTCCTGGAGATTGCCCTGTAAAAATGCGCATTCAACATCAAGTTGTTGAATCGCCCATCCATAAGTGACCGCCAACGTGAGAATGACCCAAATAGTAGTATGCTTTATAACATGACTAAAAGTGTCCACAAAGTCAATGCCAGGTTGTTGGTGAAATCTTTTTGCCACGAGGCGAGCTTTGTAGCGACTGATGGTGCCGTCTGGATTTTGTTTTATCCGAAAACCCATTTGCAGTCGACAACATTCATGGTTGGATTAAATGGCGCAAGGGACCAATTGTGTTGTTCTTGTAAGGAATTAAATTCTTCATCCATAGCTTTTCGCCATTAAGGTGATTTGGAAGTTTGAGTGTAGCACGTTGGCTCCAAGGGAAGAGAAGAAGATAAAGCAATAGGATAGCGAGAAGTAAAGGTTTTTTGTTTGAAAATACCATGTTGAGAACGTGTGATCATGAGATGAGTGCGGGTGGGAGGTGGTGGGGGAGGGTGTGGTATGGTGGTAGGTGGTATAGAGGAAGGTAAAAGAGGAGATTCGGGTTCATCTATAGTTAGCGAAGCAGAGGCAACGCCGTCGGCGAGGCTAATAGTGGGCTCAACCCATGCGGTATCCGTGGGGGTGGAGGTTGATGGTTGCCAGATGGAGATAGGATCAAGTGAGGGTAAAATGGTAGGAGATTTTGGAGAATTAGAGTTTGTGATAAACGAGTAAACAGATTCATCAAATTTGACGTGATGAGATATGTAAACTCAGTGACTTTGCATGTCATAACAGCGATACCCTTTATGAGAGGTACTATAGCCCAGAAAACAACACGAAGAAGAGCGGAACTCCAATTTGTTAGAATAATAGGGACAAAGCCAGGGATAACAAAGGCATCCAAAGGCTCGTAAATGAGAATAATTAGGAATTTGTTGAAACAATTGTTAATATGGGAAAATTTGAGAAATAATAGGCATGCGGTTGATGAGATATACAGCTATATTGAAGGCTTCAAACCAAAAGTGAGAAGGCATACCAGCTTGAGCTAGAAGGGTGAGACCAGTTTCAACCACGTGAAGATATTTTCGCTCAACGACACCATTTTGTTCAGGTGTATGTGAGCAGGAAAATTGATGACGAATGCCATAAGTATGAAAATAAGATTCAAGTGCATCATTAGTGAATTCGCCACCAACATCGGAGCGGAAGAATTTAATTCGATGGTTAAATTGATTTTCAACTTGCAGTTTGAAAGCCATAAAAATTTCGTAAAAATCAGATTTATAGCGTATAGAAAATATCCAGCTGTATCGAGAGAAGTCATCAACAAACAATACATAATAAGAGAATTTTGAAATAGAAGACACAGGGGTTGGTCCCCATACATCACAATGAATAGTTCAAGTGGAAATTGAGTACGCGTGTGAGACAACGAAAATGGTAACTTGCAACTTTTGCCTAACTGACATGCAAAACACAGTGAGTTGTCACGCTTATTTGATATTTGAAGCTGTTTAAAAATAAGATGTTGAATAGCTGCTAAAGGGTGGCTAAGATGATGATGCCAGGTAGAGGAGTTGATGCGGGAAGAAAATGAAACTTGAGGTTTGAAGCAAAGTTTGGGGAACCGCATAGGATAAAGCGCATTCTCAGTCCAACCATGGTGCAAAATTTGCTTCGTTAACTTGTCCTTCACAAAAAATTGAGAATCAACAAATAGAAAATAGCAATTATTGTCTTTAGCAAAACAACTAACTGAAATTAAATTGGTAGATGCTAGAGGACAACGGAGTACATTAGTTAAATGCATGGAGGAAGCGAGATGTGAGAGAGAAGTGGAACCAACATGAGTAATAGACAAACCTTGGCCATTTGCAACCTGGACTTCATCAGAACCACTATAGGGAGCGGAGATGGAGAGATTACCCAGATCGGCTGTAATATGATGGCTGGCACCGGGGTTAGGACACTAGGAGTGCCATAACTTTCGTACGGCGCTCACTTTGGTACAAAAACTTTTTTTTCGCTCACTTGAGTGCCACATCGGAGTGAAATCGTTCGTTAAGTGCCACTTAGGCCAAAAATCGTTCGAGTTAAGTACCAAAATGCATACGTGGAATTTTTTAATGATTTTTCTTTCTTTTTTTAATAAATTTCGACGCCGATGTGGACTTTTCAGGCAAAACGACGCCGTTTCTACTCTTTTTAAAAAAATTTCGATTTTTTTTTTGCTTTTTTTGTTTTTTTAGGGCCGGCGAGGGCCACCGGTGACCCTCACCGACCTTAAAGAAAAAAATCAAAAAAATAAAAAAATTCAAAAAAATTCAAAAAAATTAATAAATATATTAAAATATTGTTCACCGGCGCCACGTTAGCTTTTCCGGCCGCCAAGTCAGCTTTTCCGGCGGCCACGTCAGCTTTTCCGGAGGCCACGTCAGAATTAGCACTCAAGTGAACGTTTTTTAAAACTTGTGGCACTCAAGTGAGCGAAAAAAAAGTTTTGGCACCAAAATGAGCACCGTATGAAAGTTATGGCACTCCTAGTGTACTTACCCCGTTGGCACCAGTGTCAGTATACCAAGTGCCATTGTCAGTAGGTGGTGCAATAGCTATGGCATTAAGTTTTTCAGGAGGATTGCGACCGTGGTATGCATAGTTCACGCGATGATAGCAATCAATGGCACTATGACCATGTTTGTTGCAGATCTGACAGATCAACCGACCGGTGTTCAGTTGACGACCTTGAGGTCGAAATGATGGAGTAGGGAGAAGTCCGGCTTGATTAGAATGACCCCTGCTATGTCCCCTATAACCAGTGCCACCCCTATAGAGACGAGGTGTGAATGAGTGTTGCCCAGGAGAAAGAGTTGGAGGTTACCAGTTTGCAATGAAGGCAGTAGTAGTTTTGGATAATGAATCATCAGTGATGCTCAGTTCTTCAGAGAGTAGGAGATTGTGTAAATCTTCAATAGTGATGGAAGTTTGATGAGCACGAACACGAATAGAGGATGCAAAGGAGCGGTAAGCAGCAGGCAACCCATCAAGAATGCAAATTAGGAGATCATCATCACTTACTGGAGATCCGCAAATTGCGAGTTTATCAGCTAAAGTTTTGAATTGTTGGAGATATTCTTGCATGGAGAAGTTGCCCTTCTTGAGGTGATGTAATTGTCTTTTCAGAGACATTACATGAGCAAGAGTGAGAGAGGCATAGCGACGAGTGAGGACATCCCATGCGGCTTTTACAGATGTAGCGCCAACTACATATGGAAGTGCAGATTCAGACTGAGTAGCGTTGATCCAGGAGAGTAGCATCTGATCTTTTTCGATCCATGTCTTGTAATTTTTGTCAGTTGAAGTAGGCGCTTGGAAGGTTCCATCAATGTAAGACATGAGGTTGTGACCTTTGAGAATTGGTTCGAAAAGAGAATGCTAAAGAAGATAGTTCGAGTTATTCAATTTGATGGGTATCAAGTTGGATATGTTTGAGATAACGAGTGAGGGAGATGCGATAGATGAAGATGACCAAGATGATGGATTAGAGCTTGTCGACATTTTCTTTGGGAAGAAGAAAGTCAATGAAGAATGAGAGAAGAAGGAGATTTGAGGATCGTAAGACGGATTACGCCAAATGCGGCTCTGATATCATGAAAAAATCATAGTTTTTGTATATCGTTGTTTGATCTCTTTTGCACAAATTATATATAAAGATATTACAAGAGCCCTAAATTAGGAATGATTAAGGATGCTTAAGGCAAGCAGAGAAAATACAGGAACAATATCAACAATATCTTAAATTAGATATAAGATATAAGATTGCTGACTAGAACATTATCGGCATGAAGATGACTTAAAAATTAGGTTATATATGCTTGTTTCGATAAATAATTAATTACAAAAGAAGTATGAAACTATAAAAGATGCTAGGTTGATTATCTTGCACTTAAAAGAATATTTTGATGAAAATGGTCGAACCTCTCTATATGAAATATCTAAGGCATTGTATTGTATGAGGATAGCTAAAGGATCATCAGTCAATAATTATGCTTTGAAAATGACCTGACACATTGAAGAATTGGCTAGGCTAAATCTTATTATGGATAATGAGTTAGCTATGGATTTGATCCTCTAATCTTTATCTTATTTCTTTTTTAGTTTTGTCCAAAACTTCTACATGCATAAGATAGAGAAAACTCTCGCTGCGTTATATAAGAAGAGGGGGCGGCGGTATGCGGTACCGTTGACCTGAAGTGCTTAATAGATGGGATGAGAATACACAGGAGTCAAGTTCAAGCCCCATTTTGTCGGACCCTATGTAGTCAAAGACGTTTTGCCAGGAAATTCGTCTTAGGTACGGACGCATCCAATGCATATTTGTAGTTTATAAAAAGAAAATGCACAACATGAGGGCCAATGTAGTAGCTATGGCTAAGGCTTCTTCTTCAAAAAGTAAGACTATTTTGAAGAAATAGAAATGGAAAAGGCTTATCAAATCTATTGTACAATCAAAGCTTAAGATTGAAAAAAGGGAAATGTCATTACTGTGGTATCAAGGGGTACTAGAGGGGAAAGGTCAAGCCCAATGACCAACCTTATGAAGGTATGATGTTTATACTTATTGAAACTAATCTTATGGTTAATGTTGAATCTAGCTTATGGATTCTAAATTCTATTGTAACCTCACATATTTGTCTGTCCTTGCAAAATTTGAAAATAAGTAGAATGTTGGAGCGAAATGAGATTATCCTAACATTTATCAATAGAACAAGAGTTGTTGTGTTGGCTATATAGACTTTTCGTTTATATTTGCCTTCTAGACATGTATTGGTTTAAAAAAACTATTTGCATTATAAAAATGATGTTAAGAACATTATCCCTATACCTCATTTGAGTAAAAAGAATTATGAATTTTCTTTTGCTGATGATATATATTTTATTTATCATAATAGAAGATATGTTGGTTCTGACTTATTAACCAATAATCTTTATACTATTACAATATTCGATAATGCGATTAATGATGTCAATAAGCAAAATAAAATTGATATAAATGCCAACACTAATAAATGCCCTAGAGATAGTCCAAATCCAAAGTATGTTTGGCATCTCCGATTGGGTCATTTTGTAAAAGACAACATCAACAAAATGAGTAATGATGGGTACATTAATCCATCATGTTTGAGTCATACTTGACTTGTGAGGCATGTCTTCTAGGAAAAATGACCAAATTGCCCTTTGTAGGACATAGTGCACAAGTTGCTAACATATTGGGTATGATACATACAAATAAATATAGACCAATTAATAAAATTGCTAGAGGTGGTTAATCTTACTTTATTACCTTCATTGATGATCAGTCACAGTATTTATTTATACTTAATGAAGTAAAAATCTGAATCTTTTGAAAAGTTCAAGAAATTTAGGGCTAAAGTTGAGAAAATATTAAAGTGTATCAAGACTTGTTGATATGATCGAGGAGGTGAATACCTTAGTGTTGAATTCCTGGATTATCTTAAAGACAACAACATTTATCACGATGGAAACCTCTTGGAACTCTAGAACACAATGGTATATCTAAAAAAAGAAATTACATTTTATTAGATATAGTGCACTCTATGATGAGTTAAGTCGACTTGCCTATATGCCCTTAGGGATATGCTTTTAAGATAGCTGCATATATACTAAATAGAGTGCCATCCAAATCTATTCCAACTATGCCCTATGAGATATGGCATAGTAGGAAACCAAGTTTTAATCATATTAAGATTGTGGTAGTCCAGCTTTCGTCAAAAAGATGAATTGGAAAAATTGGAGGCAAGATTTGAATAAGGTCGTTTCATTGGATATTCAAAAGAGACTCTTGGATACTATTTCTATTTTCACTCAAATCAAAGAATTTTGTTTAGCAAGCATGCTTCTTCTCTAAAAGAATCAATTCATCCAAAAATGTGGCGCTAGGTGGAAAATAGTTTTACAATAAGAAAATAATGAAGTACCAAACAACCAAGTTTAGACACCGATCTCTGATTTAGCGGGAGTTTCTAATACATAACCTCTTAAGAGGAGTGCAAGAACATCTTGTTCACCTATTTGCTATAGACACTTGGTTGAACATATTGAATCACTATTCATTATGAATGATAGTGATCAACTAGTGATCCTAACAGCTATGAGGAGGCAATGTCGGACATCGATTCTAGTAAATGGCTTGAAGCCATGAAATCCGAAATGAATTCAATGTATTTTGACGATGTTTGGACCTTAGTTGACCTCCTTGATGGTATGGTACCAATTGATTATAAATAGATATTCAAGAGGAAGATGAACGCTGAAGGTCAAGTTGCAACTTACAAAACACGGATGGTGGCGAAAAGATATCATCAAAATGCAGCAATCAATGATGATGAAACTTTCTCATCTGTAGCCATGTAAATATCCATTCGGATTATCACACCTTGATTATGAGATATTTCAAATGGATATTAAAACAGTTTTTTTTAAATGGTTTTCTTGAGGAGGACATCTATATGAAGGTGTGTAAGCTTAAGAGATCCATTTATGGACTCAAACAATTCTCCAAAAGTTGGAACATCTGTTTTGATGAAGTAGTCAAATCGTTTGGTTTCATAAAAAATCCGGATGAATCTTGTGCATACAAGAAGGTTAGTGGGAGCACAATTGCATTTATAGTTTTGTACATTGATGATATACTTTTGATGGGGAATGATGTACCAATGCTATCATCAATAAAACTATTCTTGTCATAGAAATTCTCCATGAAAGATTTATGAGAAGCAACCTATATTTTAGGTATCAAGATTTATAAAGATAAATCAAGATGATTGATTGGCCTTTCATAGTTTACGTATATAAATAAAGTGTTCACATTTTAACATACAATGTTTCAAAGAGGATTATTGCCTTTTAGGCATGAAATCCATCTTTCCAAGGAAATGTATCCCAACACTCTTGAAGAAAGAGAACGGATGATAAGATACCTTACGCATCCGCTATTGGAAGCATAATGTATGCTATGCTATATATTAGACATGATATTATGCATGCTATAAGCATTACTAATAGATATTAGTTTGATCTAAGGGCAGAGCACTAGATAGCAGTTAAGAATATTCTTAAGTACTTGCGAATGACTAAGGATTTATTATTGATATATAAAGATAGAGAATTTAAAGTTGAAGCTTCTACTAATTTCGATTTTCAATCTGATCCTAATGATTATAAGTCTATATCTGGGTCTGTCTTTACACTCAATGACTATTGATTCCACTACTAAAGCAGAGTACGTGGTTGCTTTTGAAGTAGCGATGAAAGCCGCTTGGGTGAAAAAGTTCATTTTTGAACTTGGAGTCGTTCCTTCAATTGAGCAATCAATTATGTTGTTTTGCAATAACAATGGGGCAATAACTTAAGCTAAGGAATCAAGGTCTCACCAGAAGTTTAAGCACAATGAGAGATGCTTCCATCTGATCAGAGAAATTGTTGAGAAAAGTGATATCGCAATGTAAAAAATTGCCTTAGCGGAAAATTTGATAGATCCCTTCACTAAGGCCTTGCCTTAGTCTTCTTTTGAAAGACACATTGACAATGGATTTGAGGTACCAAACAAGCTAGCTTTACTGCAAGTGGAAGATTGTTGGATGCATGCCCTAAAGTTATCATGTAATAGTTATATATTAGGGATTTTAGTTGTACTATAGATCTTATTAGTTAATTAATGACAAAGACGTATATTCATTCATTTGTCCAATTATATAGGTTCCATAAGATTAGTGGCAACTGGATCCATTCTTGAGACATTGGGAATATATGTGAAAAGTTCACAATTAGACTGAATCTTTAAACCGTTCTTGATTAATGGACCATTGAGTGGATGTTAATGATTTTCTTGAGATTGATGTGTTCTTAATTTCATCATTAAGTATTGGATACTTAAGGGAATGATGAGTCACGAGGTATTGTGATGCTTGACTTAAAACACAAATGCTTATATCAGACAAGTTCACTCAACGTGACATGTAGAATGATTATCAATATGAAAACCTTTAGCATGGTTAATGTCTAATCATCATATTCTAGTCTTGTGTAAATAATCTTAGACTTGAGGCACAGTATTAACTTGTGTATTGGACAACTATGGTTCTTGGGTGCGTGTATTATCAGCTTGTTGATCCGTCTTTATACTTGATGGTCATGTCCATTCACCAATGAAGTTATGCTTGTGCACAATGTGAAATCTGTTTCCTTGTTACATGCAAAGAATGATGTCCTATTCGATCTAATTATGACACTACATTGAAATCTTCAATCGGGGTTAACCGAGAATGAGCTATTTATGTCTCATATAAAATGCATGTCAATTAGGTTTGTACATATGATCGAATTGGTGACTTAATAAATATTCCATGTTTTTTATTTGATCGGGACATAGTAAGACAAATGGATTGAATTACCTTGTAGCCAAAGTTGACAAGTTTGTCATGTTCTTAAAACATTCACACTGTTTAGGTAGTCATAACATATTGCTAGATGCCAATATGGCTTGTAGGACTTGGAGATTAATTGAGACAATCAATTTTCTTGAGAGTATTAATGTGTTAGTACAAATCTTACTATTAGCTTAGTAATGAATTTAGAAATGTTACACACCATAGCCAATTCAAGATAACGTTGAACGAGAAATTATATTGCAAATATGTTTACAATCATAGCAATCGAAATGAGTCAAGCTGAAATTAAATTAAACGAGATTTAATTTAATTTTTATTTTAGTAATGAGTCTGCATGCATATGATGCACAAGCATGCACAACGACACATATAATGTAACCAAAATGCACACATGAAGATCATGCCCTTTTTATTTTTTAATTGTAGAATTAAAAAAAAAAAAAAGAAACAAAAACAAAACAAAATGATTAGTGCTCACGGTCGGCAATTGTTGCTGATGAGCTCAGTCACAGCACGCTAACCCTTATGTGCATGGAAGATTACGGCTTGGTTCTAGCACTGATACTTCATGTGGTTCAACAAAAAGGAAGATGGGGAAAAAGAATGGCGGGTACGAATTAGTGACATTACTTGTTGGTTTACTTGCTGGGTTTCCAGGACTTGATTGATGATTTCTTTCCTTATCCACGCTCATGCACTGAACTTCTCTGACAGTCCCAAAACTGCAAAATGCGACATGCATAGTCACCACAATTTATAAAGTCAGGGCTTTAAGCCTCGGGTGAAAATTAAATGGAAGCTGTCATATATCGCAGCCCAACCTAAGCTGATCAGACAAGCACTGACTCCATCTGCGGCACAATTTATATCATGCCTTTCTTGGCATTGTGGCTAAAATCAAGTACCACAGTTTTTAACATCTGCTGTAGTGTGTTTACAAGTTTAGAAATTGAAAGGTAGATGACTAGTGGCACTTTGTCAACACAACATCTAAAGGCGAATATGCTAGTTACTACGATACCGTTTGTGCTACTAAAATATATCGCGCATTTTATAGCTTCAACCATCATTCTTGTTTTACAATATGGCATCATGAGGATGCCAGGAACATAAGTCGGATTGGCACTAATTGAGAGAAAAATCCAGAAAGAGGAAAATGGCATCATTTATATGTAAAAAAATGAGTTCAATTACATGATACAAGTGCTGGCCCACATCACCACTTTCAACAAGCGCTACAGTTATTTTAGCTGCCAAAGGCTGCCCAAAACGATCTTGTGATGCCTTATGTTACAATATGCTCGACAGCCACATGGAATACGCTCTAGAATGATGCTTATGGTGGAGAGTTTATGAGATGCATCATTCGCCAAATAGAACTGGAAGATTCGGTGAAAGAAAATTTTTGATGGGGCAACACTGATCAACTTAACACAACCATGGAGACTGGCCATCATTAGATCTGGATGCATACCTGACAAAAGATGCATCAAAACCAGAGTTTACGTGCAGATACTTATGTGCACCTCTAGGCCCAAGAGAGATCAACCTGCTGGAGGGATAGTAAAAGTGCCCTCGATAATTAACCAAAATTTTGGTTCTTCTAAGCATGAGGAGATTGTCAAATGGACGCATCTCTCAGAGTGTTCCATCTTTCAGCCTGCAATGCCATGTTGCAATCGTTCAGCAATGCTGTGATGTGTTTAACTTCTTTCAGCATTGAACCAGTGAGAACCTGTGTCAAACAGTGGAGTATTAGATTACAAATAAGGACTTAGTCAATAGCAGAAGTGATCAGTATATGATAACCATGAATTTTTAGCTCGGATGCAGCAGAAAGCACACCTACCAACCTTTCTGCCAAGACAATGGGATAGGCAACATGCAGGCAATGCCTTCATGTCAAGCTAAAAGAGAAAATTAGGAATTCTCTTATTCAAGTGTACCAGCTTAACATCCAAAAGATTTACGAATTTCAACAAAGAAACAACAGCTGAAAATGAAATTTGACGTGTCTCCATGACAATGTGACCCAAGGCTAGAATCAGTATATGAAGGTCCCACAACAAGAGCAAAGCACCGCATGCCTAGTGCCAACCATGAAAAATTTGTGTTCATACCTCATATCCTGCATCTGTAATAAGGACCTCATCCTCAATCCTTATCCCAATCCCTTGGTACCTGCATTTACACTAGGATACATAAGTTAAAGCAATGACAATGTTAGAGTCCAGTGTTGGTTGTAATCAAGTGCCTTTACTAGACTGCAGTCTCAGAATTGATCCATCTGGCATATTACTCAAAAATTTCAGTTTGACAGATGCCATAACTAGACTGCCCTTTTGAAATAGTCATGATATACATTTTTCTCTAGATACTTTCAAAAATTAGCTTTGTATACAGGGTGGCAGGGATGCACATTGTTAATGCTTCTTTATGAACCTTTACTTATTAATAATTTGTATGAATCACATAACTGGACAGAAAATTCAAGGTCTTGTTTTTTTTTTCAACACAACTTTTGAGAACTTCAATAATCGTTGGTATAATGATACAAATAGTCTTTGAACTTTGGCCTAATGTGCAATTTGGTCCATGAACTTTGAATTTATTTTATGTGATCCGTCAACTTTAGCCCAATGTGAAATGTAGTTCTTGAACTTTTAATTTATTCAATGTAGTTCTTAAACTTTTGATACATATTCAACTTAGTCCCTGAATTATATGAAAATATTTAAATATGGTCCCTAAACTTGAATGAATAGAAGGACGACATTGAGCATTTTTATATAATTTAGGGATTAAGTTGAACATATACCAAAAGTTTATGAACCATATTAAATAAATCAAAAATTCAAGGATCACATTGCACATTGGCCTAATAGTTTAAGAATCACATTGCACATTAGGCCATAGTTCGGGGGACTATTTGTGTCATTTTCCCATAATCGTTTGGAAATGTTCCTGAAAAAGAACTTTTTAGAATTGGAATGAGCACAGAAGCAACTTTCAATTCTCTTTCCTCAGAAAAAGTACACGTCAAAGTTTCAAACTTCAAAATAGTTTCCCTGAAAAAAAAAAAAAAAGGCACCCTCATTTAATAGTTTCGGTTGATAAATGGTATTTATAGTATAGTATTTAGATGTGCTTCCTTAAATGTTAGAACAAGTCAGTGAACAGTACAAACAGATCACTTTGGTATTCTCACGAAGAGTTTTGCCCTCTGAAATAGATTTCAAACAAATGAAAACATAGAGTTGATGAACAAATCCTCATTATTATGCATTTAGTTTCTGAAAGAACTTCCAAGCAAGGCCTGAGTCATTAGAAATTTGAGATGATATGGACAGTTTTAATTACATAAGCTTGATTCATACCACTCTGGACAATCAAGGTTGTATGGGATGTAGACTCCTGGTTCAATTGTTATCACCTGGACCCAAAAAAGCGCCTTGAGTAAACACCATGGAAACAAAACAAGGCAGCTACTTGGATGAAAACAGCAAGCATACTTTCTAACATATGTCATGGCAATTCAATTGCATTTACTTGTTACCTGTGACCTCAGAAAGCCAAAACAGCTGTGAAAGTCTAACACACAGGGACCTACTGCATGCAACAGCACATGAAAGGCCCCATCAAGGACATCTCTGCTAATAAGGGCTTAACAAAATAGATTTGATGTCATTGAGTTGGTTTGCAAAACAGACACATCTAAATTCGATACCAAAACATGCCAAAATATGGAAACAAACTCTAAATAAAGTCAAAAAGGTGCGGCACAACTGGACAGCTCTCAAATGAAGTTTTGATAAATATGCAAATATATGACTAATAATTCCACCATCAACATGATATGAAGAAAAAAGAAAAACACAGCTGCGAGGAAGTCAACTTACAACACCTGGCTTCAGAGGACGGTCATAGTTAACTGTAGAACAATCATGCACATCCATTCCGAGGTAATGACCTGTATATTAAGGATGATAATTTACTAACTTTCCTCTGACACAACATACCCAATTTAATGAACTGAAAGTTCAAGAAACAAGCATCCAATGTCAATTCTCAAGCATGCAGTGGATAATATTGGAGAAAGTACACTATGAAGATATAACCCAATCTTCTTAGAAAAACAAAATTGCAATATCATTTTCCAAGGATAGTCAAGTATACCTATAGAGGTTGGGTTCAGCTGATGGTAATGGTGTAAAATGCTCCGATCATCCTTCAAAAGTCCAATCTCCTTAAATCCTTTGCAGAGCATGTCGACCTGTGTAACACATGGCATGAACAGAGATGATTGATTGACCATCAGAGTCCACAGGAGCAACATATAACATGTTCCAAAGGCCTTGAAGCTATACAGGTGTCTAGTATCCACTTTAAGGCAAGTATTGCACCATAAATGAGGAGATAAAATTTATGTCAGAACAATTGCACACATTAAAAACTCCTAGTCCTGCGTTAAGAGAAATTGTAAATTACAACAAAAGTTGCCATGATATGTTCACAGGATCAATCTCATTTAGACTTCCACCAAAGGTGCCTAAGATCAAAATTGAATAAATGCTAAAAACACAAGCACAGGAAATCCATTTTACCACAAGCAATGGTAATCTTCTGAAAGAATGAATAAGAACATATAGGAACACAATAATTGACCAAGTTGCTATGATGGTTGTGAAGAATCTAGCATCAAATACATCAGCAAACAATTACTGATAAAATGAACATTGCCTATAATAGCAAACATTCTTTTAGTTAAGGACTTCTCAAACCCAGATGAAATGAGTGAGGCAAATTCAAATACAAAGCAAGAAAGTATTTATTTTCAGCTGTATCATGAAAGAATATTCACAGGCAGGCAGTAGAAAAAGAGATTCTTCAACTGACTTATGTAAGGATAATCTAAACATACCGAGTATTTGTGAATTTCTCGAATGGTTGTGCCAGGTTTGCATAGCTTGATGCATTCTTTGTTTGTTTGCAGTAAAAGATCATAAAGTTCTTCCTGAAATAAAAGAATGATACCATGGAGATAGGACACAAAAAGAATTAAGCTCCTGACTATAAAATTATGGGGATACAGTGGAAAGCAGGAAAAACTAGAAGATGTACAGGATCATTGAGAGGTTCAATGGATATGCACTTAATTGGAAAAACATCAAAGGAGTTCGAAAAAATCCATGCACAAGAGATGAATGAATGTGCGATAATCAAAGTCACATGTATGTCATGTCAATGAATTATAATTTAAGTGACGATCCCATGGGATGAAACCACGGCCATGTGATGGGAGGGGTTCATCATTATTTTTTAGTTAACAGCATCAACAGGAATGACAATGACAATGACAATGACAACAACAACCCCCAAGCCTCATATATATATATATATATATATATAGAGAGAGAGAGAGAGAGAGAGAGAGAGAGAGAGAGAGAGAGAGGCTGCTGTTGCATACTTGAGAAGGTGAAAAGCTGCCACAGGGAGGCCAGGTGCGAGTTAGGTCACTGACATAACCATGCAACTCGCATCCAACATCCATCAAGACCAGGTTCCCATTTGCAATCTGCAAAAAGCATTTGTAATGTTAAGGTATTTTCAGTAGAATGTTGGAAGTCTGGATTAGCTGATGGAAATGGATCTCACTTTCTGATCATTTCGAGAATAGTGTATCACACTTCCATTGTTCCCACCACCTACAACAGGGTTGAATCTGCAAAAGAGAAATTGAAGAGGCATCTCTCAATGCTTCATTTCATTGCACATATTTCATATAATAAGCACAAATTTTGACACCACTCTGATGCATGCTTCAGATGGTTATAATAGAATATACAGAAGAGGCATTACAGCGATAACAACAAGCTTCTTTTGATGTTAATGAAAATACTCACGCCATCCTTTGAGTGCCTCTCATTCTACATTCATATTCAAATTTTGCTGAGAGCATAGCCTCATGAGGGTACACTTTTGAATGCATCATTGTCTGCAAAAGAGCCTAGAAATAGGAGATGCATATTAGTCAAATATACATAAGAAGTTTCCGTAACAAACTAATTTTTAGATGAAACACAATTACTGTCAAAAGTATTCACTCAGACTCTCTCTCTCTCTCTCTCTCTCTAGAAACAAAAGACAAAATGGTTACTGTATTTGTGTCATCCATTTACCTCATGGTTCAAGCACAAATTCAAGTATGAGAATGACCCTAGCTGACATCAGTGTTCATAGCGAAATGCAAACAATGTTCAAGGATGATGAGTAGACATATTAAAGAAAACAACCTTAGATAGGCAATAGCATATATAAGAAGTACTTTATCTCTTTACTCTCTGGACACTTCAAGAGCAGAGCAAAACGTTATTAACAGAGATGAATGTACCAAGTCCTTCTGAAGTAGCAAGTCAGAGCAAGTGATGATGACAAATATTGCAATAAAGCTTCCAACAAGTGAAGAACAAGAGGTTCACTCCCATTGGCGCATCTTCACAGAATCATGATCAAGAAATTGCTTTCTAAGTTCACGAGATGGATTGACTACCCTTACTAATCACTTGAAATCAGCACCTAGCTCTTGTTTCATCAGGTCACATATTCAACTGAAATAGCTATAATAGGAATCCAAAAAACAAAATAGTTTGGCAAAAGGATCATAATAATTTGCAAGGTTTTCCTTTTCTATTTCTTGATCATGCATGGAAGTACCTGGCATGCAATAGATGCTGATTCCCTCATCAACTTTAGCTCTGCAGATGACTTTGTCCACCGTAAATTGTGCGTATAAGCAGACAAGTTATTCACTTTGCCATTGCTGGCTGCTAATTGATATGCCTCTAAATTTGTATATGCTGGTACAGCAGTATTCACATTATGGAACAACCTAGAGCTTTGCCGAATCATCTCTGAGAGAATCTGCAGTAAGCAATTTATAGAGTCACTAAAAATAAGTTTCAATCATAAACAATTACATGCACTCCAGCCTGAGACTGAGCAATGATGATAAAAGCAACCTCTAAAGTTTACTAGTTTTTCAAAGATACCACCTTAGGTAATCTGCTCATTGGGTATGCAGAGTCAGCTTTGAATATCTCCAATGCCACATCAACTCCAGCGACATGCCCTTGCCAAAGGACATCCTGAGGGTTTATAAAGAAAATCTATCAGGTGTGAAACTGAATCCTAGCCCCGACACAAAAAAAGGAAATCTATATTAGTATTGAAATGCACATGATATGGTCCACTCCATCCTTCTCTCACAATCTCAGTATCCACATATACACTAATACAGAAAAGGTTAATCAGAGATTACAGGAGCATGCGGAGTATCAAACAAATAGATGAAAATCAATGAAAATGAAAGAACAGCTCCACCAGATGATGGTGATAGAAATGACATTTTAAACAAATTCTTATGTATTACATCATGCGAGATGATTGACAAAGATCCTAGCCAACCTAAGGAAAATAACACATGAAAAGGTACTAAGCCAATCCTTATTTACAAAACCAGGCATACTTGAGGTGTTGCTTCCGGCATGAACATGCATAAACCACACTCATGACCTAGAACCGCGATGCCACCTGGTTGTTGGCACCCAGTGATATATGAGTAATCAGCATCTTGTCGGAATGTGTAGGGCACGACATCTGTCATCATCTTTACAGGAGCAGCTGCAATGATGGCCAAACCCTTTTCTGGGAGAAGATCCAGTAACTGGCTCCGTCTTGAAATGTATTCCTCTGCAGTAATGCCAGGTGTAATCTCTCCCTCATTTAGTAACTACATGTAGAACCGAACGATGTTCTTAATTCTCATAAATGATAATAATTTATAAACATTGACTGATGGGAGTCATTGTCAATGCTGCATCTTAATTGCTACTTCATCCCCAAGAGTCATCCGACAACCCCACTTATCTAGAGGTAGAAATTGACTCCTGGGTGTAATTGCATTGATGCACCATACACCAGACTGTGCGCATGCACCTGTGCTTGTCTTTGGGTGTGCTTGTGCTTGTGTGCATGTGCGAGCAAGTGGACGTGTATGCATTTGTGGTAGATGAGCACAGTGCCATATACTCCACTCATCCTTTGAAAAGCAGACCCATGCATTGACGAAAGCAGCAAGAGTGCAAGATAAAAGATAATAAAGAAGTAAAGTATAAGTACCTCAGGATGGGTCGCTGGAGTTGGCTGTCCAACATCAGTCAACCTTTTGGAAGAAAATGAACGGGAACTAACCGCCTGAAGCTGAAAAGAAACTCTTAAGCGTCACACTGATTGAAAAAGCTAATTGAGATGAGTTAAACCATTTGGGCACTCACGACGAAGCCCAAGAAAGCAAAAATAATCGATTGCATTACCGGACCACCATAAGCATGTTCAGAAGCACAGATCAATCCAAAAAGATTCTGAATTGGAACATCCGGGTGAGCCCTTAGACATTATGGTAGCCTTTAAAGGTTATTAGAACGTAGATGATGAACATTTCAACTCTAACAACTCATACAAGCAACACCACCAAAGACCCCATACTGGAATAAGAAATACCAACTCGAAGAGGCATTTCATCATCGAGTTCCCACCAAGATTTCATCAGGGTACCTCCACAAATCTCTCTACTTCCCATTAACCTTCACCAAAAGCAGCGCTTAAAAAGCACCATTCCCGATAGCGAAAGTCAACAAACGGCCCGCACTCCATTCTCACCACAAAAGCACAAACAACCATCGACCCGTCACCGCGTACTCATCCAAAGAACCAAATCGAACGAACAGACCGTGAAATCTTCGACTTCCAGCGTAAAAATCACCTGTCGGGGCGGAGCTCTCTGCAAGAACTTCCTCGCGAGCAAACGAAGCGCCATTGGTGGGTGCCGAGCCTCCTTTGAACTATCGCGATCTCAACTTCGGTCAAATTGAAAACCCAACTCTCCTCGTCACGAAGTTCGAATTTTTCTCGGTCTTTTCCATGATTTCATCGGGGACACATTGCTTCCTGCTATGCTGAAACTCGCCGGAACTGGAAGGAAGCAGAAGCCAGGGTTTAAGGCGCGATGGGGATTCGCGAATTCACGAAATTGCCACGGTTGGGCCTCTTCCGGTTGCCACTGCTATTGGGCCTACAGGCCCAATTATAGGGCCCATTATCACGGCCTGAATGAATGATGGGCCCAAAGCTTTGTTACCCACACTAACACCGTACGGACATTTTCGCCGTTAAGTAGCCCGTTTGAAAGCATGGTGACATTCAACGTGGCATCTGACGTGGAATAACCGAGCTTAAAGGTGAGGAAAAATGATATAAATGGTCCTGTACATTCACCTAATATATAATGTGATCCATAAATTTTTAACTAGTTTGTTGTGATATCTGAACTTTAGTTCAATGTAAAATGTGATCCCTAAATTCTTCGTACACGATCAAATTAATCCTTGGGCCATAAATATGAAAATGTGCAATATCATGGATGACATTCCACATTTTAATATAGTCCGGGGAATAATTTGATTATATACCAAAAATTCAAGAACTACTTAAAATAAAATAAAAATTTAGGGATCACATTGCATATTGATTCAAAGTTTATAGATCAGTTGTGTTAATATGCCTAAAGGTTATTCTATTTTTGCGTTTTGCTCAAAGCAAAAGGGTGCCATCAGGTTTTGCTCGAAGAATCTCTAACGTGCTCTCTCAAACCAATTGTGTTAAGGGTTCTTTGATTTCAACGTGTATCAAGTGAGATACATAGCAATTTCAGAAGTCATGACAGAATCTATATATAAACAGTTTAAATTCATAATTAGGGCATGTTAATAAATCATGTGTTTAGATTAATAAGGAAATTTGCAATATGGGGAAATTGCATCTTGAATATTTGCACATTTAGAAAAATTCACGATTGCAACTTTAAGCATACTAATAGTTTTGCATTGCATTTTCTTTGCATTATTATAATTTCCATGGTAGGAAAATTAGGATTCTCCTGAATAAATGCCTTTTGTAACGAAATAGAATAGTTGAATTATGTATATAATGGCCAGTGGCCACCCTTCTTATATATGAAGGGGGATGTGGAAGTTCGAATCCCCACATTCTCTAAAAAGTTTGAGGTGAGGATGATTTAGTTTCAAGTATAGGTTTCGACTTTTACGCTTAGCAATGAATGGGGTAAAAGTTCGAGAATAAGAATTAAACTTGAAGTAAAGTAGGACCCAAACAAACAAAAAAAAACGAATTGCGTAGATAGTGAGTTTCCCCAATTGCATATTTCTTCCCATGATTGTATATCCGTTTCATTCTTTTTATGCCATAAAAGAGAAAACAATAAAAAGAGATTATGTCTTGTATAATCACAAAGTATCCCATAGATCGAGGATTGTACTAGCGTTTAGGGTAAAATTACAGATTTCCATCGTTTAGAGTATATTCAGTTTTCTCTTATGCACAATTTGAGTCATTAAAATAAAAAATTTACTTTTTTTTACATAATATGCTTAGGATTACGTTACACGTAGGATACTAGTTATATTATCTTCTTTTCTTTTTTTTCATGTTTAGAAGCTCATACTTAGAAATGTAGTTTACTCACGATGATCTTTTGCAAAGCATGTTACATGTGCATATTTATATTTCCCTCGAAATATATTAATCTAACTCAGCAACAAGGTCTTTTTTTTTGTTGTCCGAGATGAATCTGTTATTGTCTTTTGCCTTTTTTACTTTTTAATTTGTTCACTGCTTTCCATACATTGCTTGTATTTGGTAACTTTTTAAATGTTTGATTTACTACCGTAAATGCAAGAACATCAAAAAATAAAAGTCACTCAAAATTGCATGAAATTTTTTTCCTTAACAGAGAAGAAAGAATTACCAATTCATTGGCGTTAGTTTAATCTTGGTGACCAAATCCCTGAGGCCAGTATCTGGTTCACAGAGATAAAGCGATTGATCTCGCACACCCAACCGTGTATTTAACCTGCTCAGTAAATATTTAGTAACGACTTTGGATAGAAACTGAATCATGAATGGTTATTTGGGCCCATCTAGCAAACCATTAAGTCTCTTCGAGGCATTCCTCGGGAGGGTTGCTAGGCGCATTGGCTGCGGGATCTTTGCTAACTAAGAAGGTCTTCAAATTTTTTTTTGAGCAACAAAATATATCGAGGAAAGATGTCTTTGGTACAAGCAGAGAGATTTTAAGATTTGCAAACTGTATAGAGTACTAAGCATGATTGTCAAGTAAGAGAGCTGAAAACTGCAGACCAGCTCACTTGCTACCGATGAAATAAGCAGCTAAAACTTACATGTGTTCGTCGACAAGTTTTTCTGTACTTTTTTTCGCGACAAGCTCTTTCAAATGACTCTGACTATCATAGCCGACATAAGAGACAATATAAAAGAGTATAGTGGTGACCACCTTCATGACGAAAGTACTATACAAAACAAGTGTGGCACGTGATAATAAGGAATGCTACTTTCGACCCAAAAATTGCTTGAATTTATTAACTTTCGATATCAATGGACATATTATGAATCACGCCTTTGTCCATGCAAATTACTGGTCATGTTCTTTTTTTTAACCAATTAAAAAATCGGAAAAATTACCAGCAGCTTTGAAATTGAACCAATACAAAACTCTTTCAACCTTTTAGAGATATGCGGTAAGAATTTTCTCCCTTTACTTTCATAATCTCTTATATGCTTAAGGTGTGTTTGTTTTGTTAAAAATAAACATTTTTGGAAAAATTTTCTGTTCATCATTTATGAAGATGTTTAAAGCATAAATTTTTGTCGATAATAAATATATTTTTTATCGGAAAATTATTTTAAGCGATATAAATGATCATTTCTAGAAAAGGTTTCCAAATGATTCATTTTCTGCCAAAAAAATATGGGAGCTTTTGTGACGTCCTAGGGCATCACCTTAATCTAGCTCGTATTAACTAGTCTTTTCCTTGTGGTGCATGCAGAAGCTATAATTAAATATTCATAGAACAATCGGCAATCACAAGATGAAGGACAAACAAGGCAGTACTATGAGACAAGTACTAGAAGTTTTGTTTTCATTTATTTATTTACAAGGTGATGTACATCCACAGCAAACACTTGGGATGTTATAGACTTTGATCATCCTAGGCTTGTCGCCGTCTCAGTTCATCTTATCTTATTTATATACATATGAGGAAACGTGAACATACTGTTGATTGTATTTTTGGCTTATTGGATGTTATAGACTCTGATCATCCTAGGCTTGTCGCCGTCTCAATTCATCTTATCTTATTTATATACATATGAGGAAACGTGAACATACTATTGATTGTATTCTTGGCTTATTGAAAAGCTGAGGTACCTTTTCGTGTCTATAAATATAGCAAGGCAATGGCCTTGTTATTGATTTGCCATCGACTTGTTAAGCCGCATGTTTAGTGCATTTCTGAGGCGAGTTATCCTCCTGCGCGAGGTTTAATGGTCTACTTACTAAGTTCTTTCATTAGTTGTTATTTAACTATTTTCAAGTCTTTATGAAGCATCATCACGTATGGTTTGGAGTGACCATAGATCAAGATGTGGAGGTGACCCCATTTCTGATTGAGGGAATTGACACTGTCTATGAGAAATATGTGACAATGATTTGAGTTAATGAGGGTCTTATGAATTTGATGCTCTACCGCTTCAAAGCTTGGTACATATGGTTCAGTGGCTAGCTTTTCGAACCACTTTGCAGTTTTGACGAGCTGCCTAGGGAAAGTCCTGGGGAAACCATTTGGGACCCAATGGATTTGGACACCCTTGATGGTGCTATGACTAACTAATAATCAAATCTTGATATGGAGTCAAATCCCGAGCTCAAACCATACTACCATAGTGAGGCGTGGGGTATACAACTTTTTGACGTCACTCTCATAGCGTAGAGGTGCTAGGCTCTAACCCCTTTCGTTGTTTGAATTGGAAAGGATCCGGCGGATTTTGTAATTATACAACTTTCGATATGCTAATGCTAATTGTGATATACAATGTGCTTTTGGTAAAGTGTTTTCTTTGCTATCTTTGTTGTGTTTTTGTTGGGAGTGATTATGCATGTTTCCGCTTGCTTATAATTCAAGATAAAAAGAAAGGGTCGGCAACATGTTTTGGGACATTGCAACTTAATGACCAACAGGAAGGGATGGTTGTGTGCTCGAGCCGCGTGGGGTCTTTAGGTGGGGGCATGACAAAAAATATTTTCATTTTCCTTTACTTTGAAAAAGAAGATTTAACGTTTTCATGGATCAAAAAGCCCCTTGCAACTTCACTTCGTGTTTAACCATTAGGGATTACTTCAGTGGCCACTCTTCTAACATAAGAATGGGGAGGTGGGGAATTCGAATCCTTGTTTTCTCAGGAAGGATTGAGGTGGGGAATACTATAGTTTAAGAGTGAGTTTCGACTTCCACGCCCTACACAGAACCAAGACAAAAGTCTGAGCACTAGAGTAGAAATAATGTTGAATGTAGAGTAGGGTTGACAAAAAAAACCTTCACTATGTGAAGCACGAATTTGGGGTCACCTCCGATCCGACAAACTACAGCCCCACTCTAGGCATTACTCCCCCAGTAAAATGTGAAGCACGAATTTGGGGTTCAGCTTGTACGATTTTGTGGGAGTCCCGTCCAGGGAACTGACTCATTAGCATACTCTGCCATATGTATGTTTCTTTTTTGTTGTTATGTTTTTGAGAGCTTATAGTGAAAAACGAAAATTAGAGAAGCAAGAAGGATAATCTTAATGAACAAAATGAAAGGGGCAAAAATTGCAGGCGGTGGGATGGTGGTCTAAGTTACCATGAAATCATGGCATAGAGTGTTTGATGTTGTTTAATGAGGGAGAAATACAGGCGGTAGGGTGCACGGAAATATAATGGGGGAGAACGGCCTGTTTGGATAAGTCACTGAGCTGTAACTCTTGTAGCCTCTTCGAGCGCGATGGATTAGGTGTTCTCTTCAAGAATTTCACACGACAATATTCCAATGCACTTAACCTCTCTAAGGTCAAGTTAGTCATTGGATTTATAACCATGATAGGACAGTATAGGAGACGATATGAAATTCAAGGATTTTGCTATACTCTATTCATTTTTTGGTAAATCATAGTAATAAAGTTGAATATATTCTCACTATATCATGTACAATATTTTTTCCTCTCTTTTTTTAATATTTCCCTTGTTATTTCTTTTTTCCCATTTCATCAATTCTCTAATAAAATTTTATTAAATAGTAAACTGTACTAATATCCCTAAAATACTAAAATACCTAAAATATGTAATAAATATAAATATTTATATTTATATATTGAATTTATGATATAAGATATAATTAAATTCGAATATACAAATAAAAATAAAATTAAATCAACAAACTAAATTGTTATTTTTATTATTTTGAATTTCGTATACTTGAATTCAAATATTATTTATATTGAAATATAATTATAATTTTTTAATTTAAGAAGCTTGTTATTTGAGAAAAATAATTTTTTATTATGGATAGTAGAAATCTATTCATCTTTATCCCACCACCTCATGAGATAATTTTATTTAGGTTATGTCTCTTTTATATTTGATTTTATCCTGTCTTAAGCAAATACCAAACGCAAGATAAAATAAATTCTATCCTATCTTGAATTTTATCATAAATGCTAAATGCAGCCTTTGGGTTCTCTTTCAAAAAAATGGCTTCACTTTAGGCTTTTGTATGGAATTTTCCCTATGTTTGATGATCACCTTGCGAAAAACTCCAAAATGAATCTGCTGTATTCGGGATCTATGGACTGGTGCCAAGATAGAAAAAAATTAACAAATTCTGGTAGCATGACTTATCAATTTATTTATAATCACTAGTCACCACATAAGGCAAGGATTGATCCGTTCTAATTTCGTGAGTTCATATGTACGATTTATTTCTTTCGAT
Source organism: Corymbia calophylla (assembly GCA_014182845.1). NCBI lineage: Eukaryota > Viridiplantae > Streptophyta > Magnoliopsida > Myrtales > Myrtaceae > Corymbia > Corymbia calophylla. The sequence goes on along the minus strand of CM024694.1, from coordinate 16,541,428 downwards.
ATGACTTTTCCAATCCAGTTAGTTGGACATGAAGTCTACGTAACATAGTGAAATAATGAACTTTTTCAATAGCAAGAAAAGAATGTTTTACAGTGATTTCCAATCGAATTGCAACATTAAGTGCATTGATTATGTTCGATTATTCTATAGAATTGCATCCCTTCATGTCTGTTTCTAGTGAATTTTCCTCCTTCGCAGGTTGGATCGAGAATATAAAGAGAGATTCACATAATAGAATGATTCTCGACATTATGTGGAGGCCAACCAAGGATACGCAACTTTCCTCCCATACGTTGCAAGATTTTTCATTTCCTTGCATGATGTGCGCAAAAAAGGAAAAGAGACTACATTATAATATCTCAAGTTCATAAAGAATCTCGAACAATCTTGATATATGTCATCGCCATCATTTCTTGCAGTCATCCGTCGAGTTCAATAAAGATCTCGACCTCCATACCATAAGGAAGACATAGAGAAGAAAAATGCAGCTTCTTCTCACGGCTCCATTCGCCGCAACGCTCTTCTGCATCTTGCTTTCATCCTCCTCCGGAGCGGCGGACTGCAGAGCCGGAAATGGGCTTGAGGGCGATGCGATCATTGTCGACCAGGGGGTGGCGGAAACTTCACCTCGGTTCAAGCGGCTATTGACTCCGTTCCCTCGGGCAACGACAATTGGCTTAGCATCCAAATAAATCCCGGGACATATAAGTATTCTTCCATGCTTGTAGCTTTTAGTTACATTGTTCTTGTTGCCTATCGATGCCGATGCGTGCTTTAGTCAGGACGTTCTAAGTCCCGATAACATGTTGCAGAGAGATGGTGACTATTCCGCCGGACAAGCCATGCATTTTTCTTCAAGGGCAGAGCCATGATTCGACGATAATTACGTTTGATTCTCATGAACAAACAGATACAAGTGCTACTTTCACTTCCAGCCCAGATAACATAGTCGTCCAGGGCATTACTTTTAAGGTCGATGTCGCGATGGTGTTCTGAATCTGTATATGACTGGCATCGTTCATCACAGACGATTCGGCAGACAGTAACTACTTTCCTTGTTTCGTGTTCGCAGAATTCGTACAACCGGTACTGGAGCAAGGCCAATGAGCCGCCCGTAGTTCAAGCGTTAGCGGCGAGGATATATGGAGATAAGACCGTGTTCTTCGAATGTGGATTCTTGGGGTTGCAAGATACGTTGTGGGACGTGCTGGGCCGGCATTATTACTACTCATGCTACATTGAGGGCGCGAGTCGACTTCATCTTCGGCCGTGGCCAATCCTTTTTCGAGGTACGATGCAATGGTACAGCATGGTTAGCATGGAGTTTCAATCAAAAGCTGTCTAGATTAAGCAATTTGCCCTCAAATTATCAAATTTTTTTTTGTTATGTCTGATATCCATGTCCAATGTCTGGAACGGTTGAAATCTTCACACATGTAGGACTGTACCATGAATGTTACGGCTGGTTTGCCGCCCTACGATCTTTCGTACGGTTGTGTCACAGCTCAGGATCGAGAGTCGCCGGGCGACCCAAGCGGGTTCGTGTTCCAACGGGGCACTGTCTTTGGGAGCGGTCGCTTCCTCCTAGGGAGGGCATATGGTCCTTATTCCAGGGTCGTTTTCCACGAGACGTTGCTGTCGGCCGGCGTGGCTCCTCAAGGTTGGGATTCTTGGCATTTTCAGGGAGATGAGTAAGTTCACTCGACTCTACCAATGATCTTGGCGTTTCGTTCGATTTCTTCTTGCTCCTTGCCCAATTGATGACTCCGATAATAATTTCTTTGGGTGAATTCTAGGGACAACATCATGTATGCCGAGGTGGATTGCGAAGGAACAGGTTCGGACACTTCAAAGAGGGTTCGGTGGGAGAAGCATCTCAACAAGACACAGCTTCAAAATTTCTCAAGATCATACTTCATTGATCAAGAAGGATGGCTTGCCAACACTCCATTAGGGAAAAAACTTAGGCCCTCATGAAAGCAAATGGATTCGTTTTATCATTGACACAATCTATCAAATTAAATTTTTTTCTTTATTTCGTCGGATGATCTGGAATTTACCTGTTTAGGTGGGCTTTCTAGTCGTGAAAAGATATTATATCAAATTATCTTCTTCTTCACATGTATTATCTTTCCCTGCACGCATATCAGTATGAAAAACTTAAGTGGTAATGCAAGCATATGGATTCATTTTATGATTGACCTGATCTATCAGGTTGATTGTTTCTCTTTCTATCCCAAAAGATGATATGGAATTACCTATTTAAGGCGGGTTTTTTCGTCGTGAAAAGAAATCATATGAAATTATCTCCTTCTTAACATGAGTTATCTTTCCTTCTATGCATATTGATATGAAATGCATCTTCTCATTTGTTCGGATTTTCTTACTTCAAATTACTGTACATAAGCAAATTAATTGCAGTATATATAGGGTGAATAACGTAATTCTTCCATTTCCAATAAAATAACCGAATAAACTTAAATTTACTTAATCTCACTATCTTCATTGCTTCTTTTCACTCAATGGAGGAATTGTATCAAGAGTATATTCCGATTTATTGGAACAAAGCTAACATTTATATTAATAAATTATAAATCGCCCTGAAAAGGGTAAAGGGTAAAATATTGAATCATTCAAAATAGCTAGCAAATTAAAAGTAATTTTTCTTTATAAACATAGACCTATACCTTAAACTAGGAAAAGAAAATATCAAAGCCACATTTAAATGGATGATTTATTACCATAAAGGCATGAACGTGTAGATGCGTGTTAAAAAATAAAAGTCACTCAAGAATGTATGAAAAGTTTTCTTTGAGAGAGAAAAAATTTACCAATCCATTTGTGTTAGTTTAATCTAGTTAATCACATTTTTGACCCAATCTCTAGTTCACAGAGGTAAAACAATCTCTGTGCTGTATCAAACTCCTAAGTTAGGGGTGATTGGGTCCAAAGTGGGTAGGGTCCAAACCTAAAACCTATACTCGACACTGTTATAATTGATTATGCTTTTTTGGATCCTATACCCACCTTGTTTGCACCAAATCATGTTTTGGACCCGACCCTGTTTTTCCTATTCGGGAACATGGTCTACCCTATTTTCCATTGGACCTATTTTGGGTAGCGATCCCACAGCAGGGAGCGATAACGGGTTTGGTGGTGGTCTGAATTTGGTTATGGTGATTGAATAGCAAGTTGAGGCAACAAGCAGCAGCAATCATCAGGGCCGAGAAGACACTTGCTTGCGGATATAGCCCGCTCGCCTTGGCTCAATCTGCCTCCACTACCGAGCCTCATCCCCACTTCTTCTCCCCGCCTCTGTTCCAAATATAGCCAGTCCCTCTGCCTCCTCCTCCCGTCTCGTCTCCTCCCCCCACTTCCTCCTCCCACCGGAACGAGGGAGCTCGGCTTTTGCTCCCCCAACGACAATTTGTTCCATGATTGAGACTTGAGAGGGTGAGGTGTTTCCTTTTTTAAACTAGAGGCTTTTCAATTTTATTTTTTTAAAGAAAACCGGTTCCAAAATCGGTCCAGGTGGGTTTTCGCTTGGAACCGGTTCCCTAACCTTGTTAGAACGGGTAGTTCGACCTTATTTTCTCGGATAAACCCGGTTCTTGGGTAAACCCGGTCTGGTTGCACACCCATATCCTAAGTAGCCTAGTAAATAGTTAATGGCGACTTTAAAGTAATCATGATTAGATGAGAGAAACCAAGTTGCGATTGTTAGCACCTTAGGAGAGTCCGTTGAAACATAGGCGCCACTTCCCGAGAAAATTATTTGGGCCCACCCAGCCAACCATTGAACCTATTCAAGGCCGCCTCTGAAGGAATGTGACACGCATTAACTTCAGCAGCTTCCCTAATTAAGGTCTCAAAATTTATTTTTGAGTAACAAAATATTCAAGGAAAGATGCCTTTGATGTATGCAGAGAAATATGAAGTTTTCCAAACGGTTTGGAGTAAGCATGATTGTTAAGTTAGTAAGAGAGCCGAAAACTGCAGTTGAGCTTGCTTGCTCGTATTTTTTGCCCGTTTAGTGGGACTATTGTGTTTTTTGGCACAATATATTTTTGGCACAACATAATTTTTGGATCCTTTTTAAATAGTTAGTGGCGAAATATATTTTTGGCATGCTTGGTGAGATCATTGTGTTTCGATTTGAGGAAGTGCAAATGGTCAAAATGAGGAATCAAGAGCCTTGAAATACCGGTGGCAAGGAGAATCAACCCCCATGCCCCTAGTTTTCATTTTTCATTTTTTCCATCATTTTTCTTTCTACCCAACGTATGGACTAGACTAGGCAAGCCTAAACAAAACAATCTTGTTAGACTCTCAAGATCTTCATCTTCAGTCAGCACTTCAAGTTATGCTGCTTGAATGGTAGTGACCTTTGCCTTGCCTCAGTGTAGGGATGATCACCGATTGGATTCACATGAAATGAAACTGCAAGCTTAATTGGCCAATGTAATGGATATAAGTGTGTAGGATAGAGAAAAAAATGCTCTTCGTCAGCCTAAGGTACTTAAATTTTTGTACGAGTTCATTTGTCGTAGAGGCACTCAAAGATTGATGCAAGTGAGAGCAATCCTACCCATTTCTTCACCTTGCAATGCCGACTTACCTCTCGTTCACCCCATGTAGGCTGGTTCTTGACAGGAATAATCTAAAAGAAATTCTCCAAGTGTTTAGGCTCAAAAACGGTTAGCAAGAGTCTACCTATGGTGTTTAGGACAGAGAAATGAAATGCCTCTTGTCATCTTGCTTTTCATGAGGAAACACTTTACCTAGTAAACAAGAAATTTTTCCGCTCAACTTGCCAAGATTAGTGTATGGGACAGTGTATGGAATAGGACTTGCCTTTCATCAATCTATATAAGTTATAAACTAGTGGGACTCTATACTGCTATTTCTAACTATCCATCTTTGATTAATTATTACATTGGATTTTCTTATGTCATCTTAAAATATGTTGATCAATCAAATTATTACAAAAGTCTAGTTTTATCCAAACATGAAATCTTAAATCTCCACTGGCATTTTTATAATTAAATGGAAAAATTGGGAGTAGAAATTTTAGGGTCGTGCCAAATGCATTCTTTTGCTTAGAAACTTGTCTAGGGAATAAAAATAGAAAAACTATTTCCGACCAAAAATTGTCTCCAGAAATAAAAATATTACCAAATAAACCGTGATTTTTCTATCTTTATTCCCCGGACGAGTTTTTGAGGTAATATTAACATTAAATAATAATGCAAAATTTTTGTTCTCGGAATAGAAATTCATTTGATAATGACATAAAATTTCTCCCTCTCATATGACGACGTGAGAAAGCTAGCGAGGCGGCAGGCATCGACCAACGACAGCATGCAACAATCGGCGATCGACAGGAGGTGTGAGGCGGCCAGCAGGCAAGAGGCAGATGGCCAACCATGGGTAGGGTAACAAGCGATAGGCAACAACTGGCAGTAGGCAAGTGTGTGGTGACCAATGATGAGAGCGAGTGATGAAAAGAATTTATATTTCTCATTTTAATTCAAAAGATAGAAAAGTAAAAATATTTACTTCTAATTTTTATTCCAAACATATTTCTAGAGTAAAATTTTTTTCTTAAAATAAAAAAATAAAAATGCGTTATCAAAAGAATTTCGGTTCCAAACCTATTATCAAGAATTGAAAAATAGAAAAACAAATAAAGAAATAGTTATCATGCACACTCTAAATTTCCTTTTCTCATACACTTTTTTTTAATTCTTTCCTTTTAGGGAAAATGATACAAATGATCTTTGAATTTTAACCCAATATACAATGTGGTCCACACCCCTAAACTTTTAATTTATTCAATGTGGTTCTTAAACTTTAGCCAAATTGCAATATCGTCCTTGAACTTCTAATTTGTTCAATTTGGTCCTTAAACTTTTGATAAATGTTCAAATTAGTCCTTGGACTATATGAAAATGTTCAATGTTGTCCTTGAACTTTAAAATTAATGGAAGGAGAAAATTGAATATGTTCATATAGTTTGATAAATTTGAACATTCATTAAAGTTGAAAAACTATATCAAACAAAATAAAAGTCTAGTGATGGTATTTCATATTAGGCTAAAGTTTAGGAACCACATTGAATAAATTAAAAGTTTTAGCCGTACCTCGAATCACATGAGAAACATGCCCACGCTTAACTGAACTCCCACCCATATCCATCTAAAGCCAATGGCTCTTGATTTAATGTATGATACTATAAAATATTTCACCCAACTCCGCGCACATACCTCATGAAATTGCCAACCCATCTCTCTCTCTCTCTCCCCGCCCCCCCCCAATGGCTGATCCATCTCTTCCATCCCCGGAACACCAATTAGCAACACAAACACCAGCAAAAACTCTTTCAAAGCCTAGCTCACCGAATGCCCTGCACAAAACCATGTCAAGGCTTCCAACCTCGCCAATCTTCTTCCCACCAGCATTGTCCTATCTTTCCAAGCATTCATACCTTTGTTCTCCAACAATGGATCTTGCCTCCATTTAAAAAAAAAACCTCGCTAGCTCCTTAATTGGGCTGTGTGCCGTTGTATGTTACCTTGCTTCATTCACGGACAGCTTTAGAAGCAAAGACAGGAAGTTATATTGCAGGATTGCCACATTCAGAGGATTTTAAATCTTCAACTATCGTGATTGTGAAGGAGATGTCAAAGATGATGCAGAGATGAAGAAGTCAAGGATTAGTTTCATAGACCTGGTCCATGCCTTTGCGTCACTCCGTCTTCTTGATCTTTGCCTTTAGCAACCTGAATGTGTGGTCTTGTTTCTTTTCTGAAGCAGGAACCACGGAAAATGAATTGGTGATGAATCTGCCACTCGGAGCTGGAGTCGTCTTGAGCTTTTTTTTCATCATCTTTCCAACTAGAAGGAGAGGGATTGGTCGTTTGGAACAATTAACGGGCAAAGTGTTTTCTGGAGTTGAACTCAAGTATGCTTACTTGCGCCACTAATCATGAAAAGAAGCATCCTAACATAAACACGAGCATTTATACATACATATCTCGACATATCAAGAACTCTTCGACTGATAAATATAATCCTGTCGACTAGGAATTGCTGTGGAGAACCAAAAAGAGAATTATATTCTTTGCTTGGTCGTGCAACCACCGCCTTGCTAGTAGCATGACCAGCAACAAAAGAGAGAGAGGACAGTTAACTTGATCGTCGTCATACTTGCCACTCATATTTCTCTCTCCCCAATGCGTCTGTCCCAATTTAATCGAGCTGCCATCCCCACCCCTATGTTGCTCCCATTGTACGAACCTCTTGGCCGCCACCTCACCACGATTGTCGCCTTTGTGCAAGATCTGTTGCTGTAGTCAACCTCGTTGTTTGGCCCCGTTGTCCACGAAGGCAGAGGATAAAATTCACGTTACTTCCAACATTGGCTGCGACCACATAGGCCACTGCCGATGCCGAGGTCGAGGCCCTGCCACAGGTGACCCTGGATCTATGGTCCCCTGAGGCTAGTTCCTCGGATGTGAGGTTGCAAGCCTTAGAGAGAGAGAGAGAGAGAGAGAGAGAGAGAGAGAGAGAGGGAATGATCGCGATGGAATGGTGGTCGGCGAAGGTGCAGTGGCTCATGCTAGGTTTGCAATGACGAATGAGCAAGGTTGTGATGTCGAACGACGGTGGAGCTCACGCGTAAGTGTTAATCATGCAAAGTGGTCCGCGGCCACCCTCCATTTCATCGTTCTCTCTACCAAAATCCTTTCCCCTTTATCTTGGACATTTAGGCTTGCATTTATTTTTATTTTAGGGATCGGTGGATCGGAAGTGCTAGAATTTATCATGAAAATGTAATTAAAATATAAAACTTACCAAAAGTGCAATCAAGTCCTAAATTATCAAATTGATGCAATTAAGCTTTTCCGTTGATTTTGTCCAATTTAGCTAATGGAAAATTTTGATGTAGTTTTTTTAATATTTTCTCTCTCCTACATGGCAATGACATGGCTAAAACATGAAGAGTTAGGCTAAAACATTGTCTTTTTTTATCAAAATATGAATTTTTAATTTATATACTATTTAAATCAAAATATGAATTTTTAATTACCAAAATTGCTACCACCCACCATCATCGAGAAGGGCCTACCGTAACATCCTGAATTTTGACCCATTCCGAGATATATAAAATGGTTATTTTATCAATGTGCTGTTAATTACATTTACTTTGAGTTGACCCTTCATGAGTTAACTAATTGTTCGGAAAGGCAATTAAGGATCGGTACGCGTGCGGCTAGTGAATTCAATCAGGAATAAATCGCTCGTTCATAAGGATCAAAGAGAAATGATACTACACTATTGTAGGCTAATTAGCTAACGGAAATAAATCGATTCAGCAGAAGTACGAGATTGGATGTGGGGTGATTCCGCACGACTTCGATATTGACTGCGAACGATGTTAAACCGATTTTCTTTTGACCCTATACTCAGCGTGAGCAATTAATTCCTCATGATTACATGATAATCGAGGATCGCCCTAATTTGAATATGCATGATCGTGGATTGAAAAGCTATCAACCACAGGTCAAATGCACGAGAACCCTAAACATCGCTCGAAAGTTAGGTCGTACTAAAGTTCGCAATTGATCGATTTTAACCACGAATTTCAATCCGGCATCAAGTATCGAACTTTTAAGGATGTCGAGACTAAAATATTGGACGTTGCCTCATTGATTCTCGAATCCATCGGTAAGCTCGAAAATTATCGGAAAATGATTCAATGAGCTAAGTTTTGGAGCCAAATATTTGGGAATTTGTGCTTCAGGGGTAAAAAGACAAAAATACCCATTTCTAAAAGCTTGTATAGGATTTGTCTTATTCTATTTTCTTTTTCTTTTTCTTTCTTTTTCTTTTTTTTCTCTCCCACCTTCCTCCACACGTTCTCTCTCTCTCTCCCCAAGTTCTGCACGCCACTCTCCCTTCTCATTTTCCCTTTTGCCTTTCCCCCTCCCCAGAACCGAAACCCCCCCTTTCCTTGTTTCTTTCGGATAGTCCATCGACCGAAATCGCCGCACCACCGCTTGCCATTGTTGTGCCGTCCACCGCGCCTAGCCACCGCGCACCATTGTCCCTGTCCGTGCTGTTTCAAGCCATCCAAGCCACTCGTTCGCCACCATCCACTTCTCGGCCTCATCGTCATTGAGACCCATTTTCGTCACCGCTTGTCTCGATGTTTCGGACGTAGCCGCGTGTTGCCTTCGCCACCGTTGTTGCGCTCGTGTCGTCGGAATCGTTAAACCGTGAGTCGATTTCCTAATCCCTTAGTTAGGAATTAATCTTGCTTAGGAGTAGTTTAATTAGTTTAATTCTTGATTAATGCTTTGGATGATGATTATTAGTGTTTTAATATTATTGATTAAGCTTGCTTAGTGTTAATCATGATTAGAATAAAGTAATCGAGGTTAGATTAAAGTAACCTTGGTTGAGTTAGTTAACTGTAGTTGGGTTAATTAACTACAGTTGGGCTAGAATAGTAATCATGATTAGTATTAATAAAATTATTATTTTTTTGGAATAAATAATAATTTATTATTTTTGGAATTATTAATTAATTAATTTAATTTTTATAATTTCGAATTATTATTATTATTATTATTATTATTATTATTATTATTATTATTATTATTATTTCTAAAAATTAATTATTTTGGGGAAAATAATTAATTGTGATTGTTTATGGGAAATGGTTTTAATTGAGTAATTTTGTGGGAAAATTACTATGGTCTAATTTTCTAAAGTCAATATTATTTATATACTACATTATTAAATGACATTGGCTTATTAAAGAAGGGTTTTATTAAATGGAATTAATTGGGTTGGATAATTATTTATGAGATTGGTAAATAATTATAAGTATATTGTGGGAGTAAATTATTTTATCAGAATAATCGACTATAGTTTTATATGCTTCATAAATGAGTATCTTTGAGTATAATCATAGTTTATACTTATTTTGGGATAATTGATTATTTATGGGAATAGTTGATTGTCGTAGTCGTGAAACAAGTGTTTATTTATTATCGAATATTGAGACACATGTTTATTTACTATTGAACATTGAGACGCGTGCTTGGGTACCGGTAATTATTGAGGTACGTAATGATTTTGGAAAAGTATGCAAGTAATGTGATGTTGATTGGTCGGAATTGATTGTTAGACTGTGACTTGAACTGATGATTGTTGCAACTTTTGTGAATGATTGGACTGCTGCTATTGTACGTGACCGATGGATATTGCTACATGACATTATACGTGTGTTAACTGCAATAGCATGTCACATGAGCACGAACTGTATGTGCATTCACGACAGATCAAAGAAAAAAACGAATTGCTTAATGATGTGTTGTATGATCACATTAAAGAGAGAGAACCCGCGTTGTCGAAAGACCGTCAATCCTTATGGGGTTGTGCCGTAGCTAGTTGGTCGCCTGACTTCGGTTGGTTGCTTGACAAGGAAGGGTTCTTTGTGGGATTACGGTAAGGGGGTGGGTTCCAAGTCTCTATCAGTTGCGGGGCTGTGGTAGTGGGCGGGTCCTATGCTCCTTGGGAATACCGTCTTGGGAGTGAGCCCTTGACGTCGCCGTGCCTCGAGGTAAAGAGGACAAAGCTGGCTTGGCCAGGAATTGACAACCATAAGGTTGTGTTGTGGCCCAAGAGGAAGGGTCGTAATAATCAGAGCATGTATGGGTGTGAGACATGAGAAAGCTGTGTGCAATGCTTTGATTATTCGCATGCTCTTAATGTCGTAATAATTTAACTGACAACGTCTGCAGGTTGCGTGTGCTAATGCCAAGTAGGGTCGCCTGTGTTTGCATCTACTTATTGAACTATCGTCTAATAATGCGACCGAGGTGTGGTATGTGTTGTTTGCCAGAACTAGGTTGCATGATTAAACTACCCTCGAGGTGAGCGAAATTCCTAATCGAGACTTAGGATTTTGACTTACTAGTATTTTATTTCACTGGTTATTGAATAACCATTTTTAGGTCCATAGGATGGAGGATCGACGCGTGTTACGACTCGTGACCGTTTTTTAAAGGAGTAGATTAACCCTGGCTATTGGTTTCATTGGCTTGTTAGGAAGATGCCCATGGTAAGGGTTTATACTTGCAAACTTCCTAGGGTTAATCAGTAAATAAATAAAGAGGTGTTTTGTTATTGATATGTGTCTTTCTGCTATCCCTACTATTGTTGTTGATTGGGTGGAGTTTGAATTGCTTCCGTATGCGCATAACTCAAAAGTTAATAATGAATGGTCGGCGACGGATCTCGGGGAGTCGCAAATCAAATGACCACAAGAGAACAGAGGTTGTCACGGACTCGAGGGTCGGGTCATGACACCTACGATGGTAGGGTATGCTTGACCAAGGATCAACAAGGGTCGCCAAGCCCCGGCCAAAGGCCAACACCACAAGTGAAGGCCAATAGGCCCTCGCCCAAATTTGCGCAAGGTTCAAATGGACCCCTGCTAGTGGTGGCCAAATGTTGGGCGAGGGTCAGGCCCTGCTAGTGGTAATAGGATGGTTGGTATCCATGTCAATAATTTTCGGTCAAAATTGGTCGTAATGACTTAATTGGTAAGTTGTCAAACAATTTAAGACTTAATTGGTATAATTGAAATGCTTAAAATCGAATTAGCAAAAGTAGAATATGTGAAGGACTTTTTTCACAATTTCCCCTTTAAGAATGATATTAGTGGATCCCTTACTTGGCATGTGATAATAAATATTCATTACCTTAAGAATGTTATGGAATATAAAGAGAAAGATATCTTGTTAGACCTTCCAATTCTTTTGTGCAATAAATAAGATTGAAAATAATTAGCAATTTTGGGTGGCACTGTCGGCCGTGGATGGCTTAAATATTGCTTGATTGGCGTTAACTTTAATAACTTGCTAGTTAATCCTAATAACGTTGGGTATGTTTAAAAGACAAAATAAGATATTAGTGGCATCCTCTTTTGATTTGCCAGATGTCTATTACCATCTATGACTCCATTAGAGGTGGCTTGATTTATATATACTCTGCTATTTCACGCATAATGAAACAAACAGATCACAAAAACATATATCCAAAGCAAAATCATTAACCTATTGTCTCTGCAAAAACCCTTTTGATTTGGGAGCAATGGTGAAGTCTACGTCCATTATGCTGCTCATGTTTTTGCTCATTGCCAGAGGTGATCTCTCTCTCTCTCTCTCTGTATGAGAATGAAATAATCTGTTGACAATGGATTGATGACATTGGCAGGTTCGCAAGTAAGCGTGGAAGCACAAATTATCAGATGTATTCGGAACAGAGATTGTGGGCCAGTAACATGTTGCACATGTCTATTCTTTTATTGTAAATGCACATGCCCACGTGGACAAAGTTCCGTAGGATATCTCAAGGAAAAAGGAAATGGCGCAAGAAAATCTATGAAAAAGAATGGAAATCCATGAGTCAGTTGTTGCATTTAAAGAATAAAAAATAAGCTTCTCTCTCTCTCTGGGGTAAAATTCATGGCGCAAGAAAATCTATGAAAAAAAATGGAAATCCATGAGTCAATTGTTGCATTTAAAGAATAAAAAATAAGCCAAGCCTCAGCCGAAGGTCAACAACCCTTGGCGACTAGAAGTGCGGGGCTGTATGCCCTCAGCCAAATTTGCAAAAGGGTCTCGGCCGACCCCTACTAGTGGAGGCCTCGACCAAATGTGGGCGAGGGCATAAAATGGCCAATGTTTATATCAATAATTTTCAGTCAAAATTAATCAAAATGACTAAATTGATAAATTGTTAAAAGATCTAGGAATCAATTGATGTAATTAAAAGGTTTAAAATTGAATTAGTGCAAGTACAATAGGTTTGTGACTTTTTTCATAATTTCCCGATAAGAATAATATCAGTGGATCCCTTGCGTGGCATGTGATAAAAATTTTCGTTACCTTAAGAATGTTAGAGAACATTAAGAGAAAGATGTCTTGTTAGACCTTCCTATTCTTTGTGCAATAGATAAGGTTTGAAATATCAGCAACTTTGGCACCGTGTGGATGGCTTAAATATTGCTTGATTGGTATTAACTTCAATAACTTGCTGGTTAATGCTAATAATGTTGGGTATCTTTATAATGTAAAGTCAATGTTTTATAGGTAATGAAGAAATAAATAAGGCAATTGAGGATTAAATAGCCAAAATATAAATTTAATTATTTGGCATCCTCTTTTGATTTGCCAGATGAGACACGTTACCATCAATGATTCCATCATAAATGGCTTGACTTATATATACTTTGTTATTACATGCATAGTGGAACAAATAGATCACAATGGTGAAGTCCGCGTTCATTGTGCTGCTCATGTTTTTGCTAATTGCCATCGATGCTAAGAATAAGAAATATGTTGACAATGGATTGATGACATTTGACAGGTTTGCAAGTAAGCGTGGAAGCACAATTTATTAAATGCATTCGGAATTGAGAATGCAGGCTAGTAACATGTTGCGTATGTCTATTCTTGTATTCTAAATGCACATGCCCACAAGGACAAAGTTTCGTAGGATTTCTCGAGGAAAAAGGAATTGGTGTAAGAAGTTCCTTGAAAAGAAATAGAAATCCATAAGTCTCTTATGATATTTAACTATATATTCATCACTTTTGCAATTGAAGAATAAAAAATAAGCTAAGATGTTCCTCCCTCCCTTCCCTGTGTGTGTGAAAGAGAGAGTTTAAAGAGGGCAAGTATTGAAAGAAAAAGATGAGAGCCAGGATGGGTGGCCAAACACACGACTATATAAATTATTTTCACAAATTAAAAGAGGTTCTCAAATGTGACATCCTAAATTTCAACCAATCTCAAGATATACGAAATAATTATTTTATCAATGCGTTATTAATTACGTTTACTCTGAGTGGCCCATTATAAGTTAACTAACTAGTCAGAAAGACAATTAAGGATTAATACGCATATGACCAGTTATCAGAGGCCACTCGATCATAAGGATTAAAGATGGATAATACCACGCTATTGTAAACCAATTAGCAAATGGAAATAAATCTATTTGGCAAAAGTACAAGGTCGGATTGCAGATTTCTGCACAACTTCAATATTAACTGCGAATAACGTTAAACTGATTTCCTTTAAACCTTATACTCAGGGTGAGCAATTAACCTCTCGTGATTACATGACAATCGATGATCGCCTTGATTTAAATAGGCACGATCGTGGATTGAAAAGCTATCAATCACAGGTCAAACACATGAGAATTCCTAAACGCCGCCCGACAGTTAGGCCATACTAAAGTCGCGATTGATCAATTTTAACCACAAATTTCAATCCAATTTCAAGTATCAAATTTTCAGAGACATCGAGACCAATTTATTGGATTTTTACCTCATTAATTTTCAAATTTTCGGCTCGCTTGGGAATGTCGGAAAAAGGATTGACGGGTCAAAAATTTAAACTAGAGACTTTGTTGCTCTTTAGTTCTGATCAAGGGCGAATTTGGAGTAAGTGTGCCCAAATTTCGAAAAAGACTAAATTACCCTACTTTGGTGAGGAAAGGACAAAAGGAGACTTAGGGCCCGTTTGGTTCGGCTTTGGGCAAATGCCCTTAGAAAAATGCAAGTATCTTTAGGTTGAAGGGGTTTTCCGAAATGCAAATAACGTTTGGTAAAATGAAAATTTTCATTGCAGTGCAAAGCAACTTTGACCTAAATACCGTTTGGTAAACACTACATTTTGTAAGGCACTTTGACTAAATTTATTTTTTAATAAAAAATTTGTAATTTTTTTTTTAATTTATTCACTTCCGGCGGCCAAATCCGGCCGCCGGCCACCCTCCGGCGCCGATCCGGCCGCCGGACAGCACCGCCTGAGGTCGGCGACCTCGGGCGGTGGTCAGCCGTCGCCCGTCGCCCGGGTCGCGTGAACCCGGGCGGCGGCGGCCGCTCGGGGTCGCGACCCGGGCGGCGACGGCGACGGTCGCCTAGGTCGTGGACGCCTTGGCCGACGGTCGCCGGCGTCAGGGACGCCTTGGCCGGCGGTCTTCGGCCGCGTCGGCTCCTCGGAGAAGATGAACAGTGCAAGGTGAGATGGGGTTTTTTGTAGAAGAGAAGCTGCAGGAAGAGTTTAGGGTTTTCTAAAAGGGCAAAAATGGATTTTGTTAAACAAATGAGGGCAAAATGGGCAACTAGCATATTTTCATTAAAGCAAGCAAATGGCATTCCGAAAATGCAAGTTTTGAAGG
Source organism: Corymbia calophylla (assembly GCA_014182845.1). Lineage (NCBI taxonomy): Eukaryota > Viridiplantae > Streptophyta > Magnoliopsida > Myrtales > Myrtaceae > Corymbia > Corymbia calophylla. Next base: position 16,526,164 of record CM024694.1, on the reverse strand, counting down.
CACCTTCAGCCCTCCATTGGCCTAAAGGCCTTTGAACCCCTTTGAGAATGCAATTGCATTTGGCCAAAGCTCTCCAAAATACGAACCAAACAGGTTCGCATTTGGCCAAGGGGCTTTCGGGGCTGAAAGCCCCTTGGCAAAGCTGAACCAAACAGGGCCTTAGTTTTGGGAAATTGATGAGTCATGGCACGTCACCTCCCAATCAATTCCTCTCTCCTCGCACACGTTTTCCCTCCTTTTCTCTACTGCTACCTATTCTCTCTCTCTCTCATTTTCCCTTATGGGCGGCTCCCTTTGTCTCTTCCCCATGTGCCCTACCTGCTCCTGTCCACTCTTCCCCTATTTTCTCTCTCTTTCCGTGCGGCCCCTACCCCATGCACGTCCCTCTCTTCTTCTTCTCCCCCGACAATTCATGTTGCTGTATTTCTTCCTATTGCTACCCATCGACCACCACCACCACCATCACAGTAGCTGAGCCTCACCGCCAGCCATGAATCGAACCGTCGGTGAGTCACCGTCCATCCGTCGCCCATGGGTCAACCCGCAGCCAATCGACTACTCTCTCCTCCTTCTCTTTCTAGTTTCTGGTGTGGCTTGTTGCATCACCGTTTTCTATCCGAGCTTCCTCCACCGCCAACCACCGTCACGGTAGCATCTTGCCCACATCGCTAACTCGTGCTAGACCGCCTACATGTAGCCGCCGGCCTCCGCGAGTTGTTCCTTTTGAGCTACCACTTCTCTTTCCTCCTCTGTCCATTCTTCCTTTGCTGCTTCTGGTTCTAGCCAAGTTGGTCACACCAGCCATCGGCCGCTCGTCGAGAACTGCCACCCAGTACCATTGTCGGTCGTGTTCGTTTGTTGGCGAGTCACCCAAGCCGAGCCACCACCGTCTTCCGCCCGAACCACGATCGAGCCATCCAAGCTGCTGCCCATCCGTTCTCTCTCTTGGTCTCTCTGACCAAGACCTAAACAGGCGACTAGTAGCCTTCGCTGCATCATGCCACCGCTAGCCGCCGTCACTTGACCGCCGGAGGGCCGTTTCAAAGCCGCCTCAGCCACACCGGAGCCACCACCGTGCCTCCCTCCTCCGCGGGTTAGCTTGGTCCAAACCACGTAGTCCGAGACCCGTTTTTGGACCGCTTCATCTCGATGAACCAGAGGCGTCTGCGTGTTCACCTTGCCGCCGCCGTCACGCCCGTGTCATTAGAATTGTTCGCCGGGTGAGTTTACGCTATAATCCTTCAATAAGTCCGTTAAACTTGCTTAAGGGTAGGTTATTTTATAGTTAATCTTAGTTAGGGGATTGATTAAGATTAACTATGGTTAAAATGGTTTGTTAGAAAAATGACCATGATTGGGTTAGTCAAAAAGTGAATTATGGTTAGGTTAATTAACCAATGTGGGGTTAATTAACTAAGGTTGACTTGTGGCTGGGTTAATTAATCAAGGTTTGGTTAATTAACTAGAGTTGGCCTATGGTTGAGTTAATTAACTAGGCTAGGGTTGAGTTAATTAACTATGGTGAAAGTATGGTTAGGTTAGTTAACTATGGTTAACTTTTAATTAATTTGCTAATCATGCTTAGTAATAATTAACGGTGGTTAATTAGAATAATCAATGATTAGTGGGATAATCTTGATTAGTAATATATTATTAAAAATAATTAATTTTCTATTTAATTATTTATTTATTTATTAAATTCTTTTATTATTAATTATTTTAATGGTAATTTAATTTAATTTAATTATGAATAATATTAATTATTTATAATTAAATTGTGGGACTAGTTTGACAAGTCCGTATTATTTAATTGGTCCAAGTGTGCTACTTATCCTCCAAGGCAAATCATAAATCATGAAGACAAAATCTTTCTAATGCCACCTAAGACTATGAGTCACCATGAGCATTTAATGACCCAAGTTCTAGAGAATTCCATAATTTATCCATATTTTCAAGAACAAGGCAAACATAGGAAATATATCATTTGAATTGTTTCCGAGGCTGAACAAGGGATCATAGGGAGCATCCTAAATTATTGGTTCCAACGAGTTCAAGGTTAAGGGCCAAAATGCCATTCGTGAGCCAAACTACCCATTCCGATCAGTCAATCAATAGGCCAAAGGATTGGCCCAATGGTCAGCCCACTAGTTGGCCCTTGAATCGGCATGGCTAGGCCACACGGGTCCAAGACTAGCCCTTGGGCCAAAAGTTAGGCCCATCACCAAGCCTACACTCGACTGAATCCCCTTGACATGATCCATGGTTTGTCGGTCGATTCAATAACTAGTTCAAGGTTGTCCATAGCCTAGCACTAAGTCGAGGCATAATTGGACTCTTGACTTAGTGACAGGATCATCAAATCAATCTCGGGACTTATTCCGATTAGTTCCTGATCCATCGCAAAGACTCATGGTCAATCTACAACCGATCCATGGTTGAACTTGTTCGATCCATGACTAGCTGCCAATTAATAAGAAATTGTCTAGGATTAATCAATTGATGATCAATGATTGCAATGGATCAACTCATGATCATCCACGACCTATTCATGACCAAGAGTGACCGGGCCATGATCGATCAAAACCGATCCATGGTCGTCCACCGATCCATGATGGCACTCAACTATCCCATGATCAATCCTCATGACCGAATAACCATTCCATGGTCAAACCACTCAGTTCCATTTGCATAGTCGGTGGGTTGATTCACAGCCGATCCCTTGGTCAGTTTATGGCTGATTTGTCGGCCAGACCATGATCAATCCTTGGTTACCTATTGATCGGGTTGATCGACCCATGATTAATCCTTAGAATGGTCCATGGCTTATCCTAACCACAACCACTCCAAACCTTATGACCATTCCTTACGGGTCGAAATCGTGGATGTTACAGGATGTGTTTAACAACACATCTTAAACCTTAGCCTCTATATTATTTCACTTCCTTTTTTTTAAATAAAATCGATTTTAATTTTTTAAAATCGACACGTGCCAAAAGTTACAAATTTTTTTTATTCCAAAAAAAAAACATAAAAAAGCCATCGCCACGTGTCCATTTTTCGATGACTTCATTCCCCATTTTTTTTCAAAATAAAAAATCCACGTTTTTTTTTTAAAAAAAAATTGATTTTATGATTTTATAATATATTTTTTAATTATTTAATATTATTTAATTAATAAATTTTTATGAATCCACGTTAGCCAAAACGACGTCATTTTGGCTGATTTTTCACCGACTTAGTGTTTCCAGCAAGCCACATGGGCAAGAAAATTAATAAAAAATTGTCACGTAGGATTTTCGGTAGGGTTCCGACGACTTGGCACTGAAGTGATCCATTTATTTTGAAAAGTGGCACTTAAGTGTACCGTTTGTAACTTTTGGCACTTAAGTGTCCCTCCGTGCCAAGTTTTGGCACCCCCGCTGAACTTATGCCCTTTGTTTTTCTTATTTTCTTTTAAATCTTTAGATCTTGTGGCTCACCAAGTGGTTTTTTGAGCTTTTGTATTGTACTCTCGTACTCATTGTCAAAGATGGCAAAACCTCCTCTCTCTCCATGTTTTTTTCCATTTGTGTTTCCACGTAAATTTTGTGTCTCATGTGATTTCAATTTCACTTTCACCCTTTACTACTCGTGCTTTAATTGGTGCATTTTTGGCGTTGTTCCGCAATAGGCATGTTGGCAAGAGATGGACACATGTACCTCAAGAGAGCATGGCGGTAGTACCTTAGGGTTCTATAAGAGACCTCATGATGGTTCTTTTGTTTATTTGCTGTCATATGTGGATGACATGCTTATTGCAACGAAGAAGATGTTAGAGATATAATGTTTGAAGAGGCAACTTAATAGGGAATTTGATAGAAAGGATCTTGGCGCTACCAAGAAAATTCTAAGTATGGAGATTTACAGAGATAGATAGTTTGGGAAGTTATATCATTCGCAAAAGAAGTATATTGAGAAAGTGTTTAATCACTTTGGCATAAAGAATACCAAATTGGTAAGTACTCCTTTGGCATCCTAGTTTAGGCTTTTGACTTCTTTGTCTCCAAAACTATATAAGAGAAAGATGAGATGTCTCGAGTTCCACATTCTAGTGCCGTGGGTAGTCTCGTGTATGCTATGGTCTACACTTGTCTAGATATTTTCCAAGTTGTTAGTGTTGTAAGAAGGGTATATGGCATATCTAGGTAAAGCTCACTAGCAAGCAGTGAAACAGATTTTCGGTACATCCGGGGTACCTAAGATATGGATTTAATCTTTGATAGAAATTGTAATATAGAACGTTCAGTTGTTGGCTTCATTGATCCTGACTATGTAAGCGATCTCGATAAAAGGGATTTTTGATAGGTTATGCTTTTATGCTTAATGCTTCCACATTTAATTGGAGAGCAATTTCGCTAGACACATTTGCTTTGTCTACCACCGAAGTAGAGTACATGGCAACAATGGAAGCAGTAAAAGAAGCTATTTGGTTAAAGCATTTGGTTACGGAATTTGGAGTAAAGTAGGAAGGAGCCTCCATTATCTTTTGCAATAAACAAAGTGTGATCCAATTGATTAAGAACACGATATATCATGAGAGGACAAAATATATCAACATCAATTATCACTTTGTGCATGATGAGATTGCTAAGGGTATGGTTATGATGAAGAAAGTACCTACAGCGGATATGTTCACCAAATTTGTTCCTTTAACCAAATTCAAGCATTGCATGGACTTAATTTATGTTTTGCCATTTGAGGTGGAGTTGGTAGCTTTTAATCTCTTGTTTCCTATACTAAGTACACTTGTGTAGACTTAGGGGTATGCATCGTTGATTCCGCTATTTTGGGAGTGACCTTGTGTGGTCACTTTTGATGGTGAGGGAGAGATGTCTGGTGACATTGGGCATAATGCCTTTCTAGAGATTTGAAGTCAAGGTGGAGATTTGTTGAGTTTTTTTTTTTTTTTTCAGATTCATGGTAAGAGTATTTTGGACTATGTATATTTGTTTTATGGTTTTTTGAATGAAGACTGTAAAAGAGATGTGTTTAACAATACATCTCAAGCCCTAGCCTCTATATTATTTCCCTTCCTTTGTTTTTCTATTTTCTTATTGGATCATTAGCTCTTGTGGCTCACCAAGTGATTTTTTGAGCTTTTGGATTTTTTTTTTCATACTCGTTATTAAAGATAGTGAAACCCCCTCTCTCTCCGTGGTTTTTCCAGTTTTGGGTTCTCACGTAAATTTTATCTCGTGTGATTTCAATTATGCTTTCATCCTTTATTACTTGTGTCTCGATTGATGCATCTTTTGGCATTGTTCCGCAACAAGCATGTTGGCAGGAGATGGACACACGTATCTCGAGAGAGCGTGTCGGCAGTGCTCGAGGGTTCTATTTTACAAGACATACGGGAGCAAGGCTATCATGCCCGAGGGTTGGTCCTCTGGCAACTTCCGAACTCAAAAGTAAGAATTAAAATCTGCTTTTTTTTGTGCTAAAACCCACTTTGGTCATAGAGGTGCTTAACCACTTTGGATACGGAAGAAATTTTCCTTAGGGTCGGTCTAGTAATGTCTTCAATTATAATTCGGACCTTGTGAGATTGGGATGATATCATTTTCGCCGAAGTCAGATGCACAGGACGGGGCACCGGCAAATCCCGGCACGTGAAGGTTGGTGAACCAGGAAGGCTGGATCGAGGCACGACCTGGATACACGGAGATTGCAAAAGTGACGCAACTGTCTAGTTTATATCGTTATCTGATGAGGATATTCTTTCAAGCTGTCCGTAATTGATGCGGTATGCAAGTCGGTTCATTCTGCCTTGGTGTTTCAAAGTGTTTGCCGCCATAACTTGCGTAAATTCGTCGGATTTTTCTGTCATCTCTGTGCTGAGTTTTCATGTGACAAGCCTCAGGCAAGGGTCGTACTGAGATTAAAAAAAAAAAATCGACATATTATGGTGGCTGGACTTATCAATTATAATCACTGGTCACCACATATGGAAGAACCAATCCCTTGTAATTTTGAGAGATCGATATGAGCAATTTATTTCTTTCGATACGAATTTCCAAACCATAGTCGGACATGAAGTCTACATACCATAGCGAGACAATGAATATTTTCAATGGCAAAATAAAAAATAAGAAGAAGAAGAAGAATGTTTTACTGTGATTTTCAATTGCAACAATAGGGGCACTAATTATGTTCGATTATACTTAAAATCGTAGCCCTTCCTTAATGTCTATTTCTAGTAAAATTTCATCCATCGAAGGTCTCATCCAGAACATGAAGAGAAACCACAGAGAATGATTTTCGCATGATTTTGCGTTTCCTTAATTTGCATGATGTGCGCAAAAATAGAAAAGAGACTACATTATAAATGTCTCAAGCTCATAAGAGCCATGAAACAATCTGGATATCTGCCATCGCCATCATTTCTTGCGGTTATCTGTCGAGTTCATTGATGAGTTCGACCAGTATACCGTTAAGGAAGATGGATAAGAAAATGCGGCTTCTTGTCACGGCTCCATTCGCCGCGACACTCTTCTGTATCTTGCTTTCCACCTCCAGAGCGGCAGACTGTGGACCCGAGAACCCGGGGGACGCGATCATCGTCGACCTGTATGGCCGTGGGCACCTTACCTCGGTTCAAGCGGCTATCAACTCTGTTCCCTCGGGCAACAGCAAGTGGATTACCATCCGAATAAATCCCGGGACATATAAGTATTGTCTTCCATGCTTGTAGCTTTGAGTTGCGTCATTCTCGTTGCCCGTCAGCATCAATGCGCCGCGTCACTTACAACGTTCTAAGGCTTGATAACATGTTTGCAGAGAGCTGGTGACCATCCCGCTTGAGAAGCCGTGCATTTTCCTTCAAGGAATGGGCCGTCATTTGACGACAATCGCATTCGATTCTCATCAAGAGACGGATACGAGTGCTACTTTCACCTCCTACCCAGACAACATCGTCGTCCAAGGCATTGCTTTTAAGGTCAGTGCCGGGTTCATGTTCCGAACCGGTAGATGACTGGCATTGTTCCTTGCGGACGATTCGGCAGACAGTAACTTCTTTGCTCGTTTCGTTGTTCGCAGAATTCGTTCGACCGGTACTGGAGACTTATCGGCGACCCGCCCATAGTTCAAGCGTTGGCGGCAAGGATATACGGAGATAGGTGTGTGTTCTTGCAATGCGGATTCTTGGGGGTGCAAGATACGGTGTGGGACGTGCAAGGCCGGCATTTGTACGACTCGTGCTACATCGAGGGCGCGGTCGACTTCATCTTCGGCGCTGGCCAATCCATTTTCCAGGTACAACGCGATGGCATGGAGTTTTGATCGAAAGCCGTCTAGATTAAGAAATTTGCATATCCGATGTCTGAAACGGTGGAAATCGACACATATGTAGGACTGCACCATGAACGTTACGGTTGGTTTGCCGCCCTACAATCTTGAGTTCGGTTATGTCACAGCTCAGGGTCGAGAATCACCGAGCGACCGGAGCGGGTTCTTTTTCGAACGGGGTACCGTCTCCGGGGCCGGTAAGTTCCTCCTGGGGAGGGCGTACCGTTCTTACTCCACGGTCGTGTTCCACAACACATCGCTGTCGGCCGGCGTGGCTCCTCAAGGTTGGGATGCTTGGAGTTATCAGGGGCACGAGTAAGTTCTCACTCAACTCGACCCACGATCTCGCCATACAGATCGATTTCTTCATGCTCCTTCGCCCGATTAATCATCTAATCATCATTTCTTCGGGTGAATTCTTAGGAACAACATCATGTACGCCGAGGTAGATTGCGTAGGAAGCGGCTCAGACACTTCGAAGAGAGTCCCATGGGAGAAGCATCTCGACCAGACACAGCTGCAATACTTCTCAAGAAGAAACTTCATTGATCAAGAAGGATGGCTTGCCAAGACTCCAGTAGCGAATTTGCTTAAGCCCTAATGGAAGCAAAATGGATTCATTTTTGTCGTTGGCACGATCTATCGGGTCGGATTTTTCCGTTTTCTATTTCGACTGATAGATCTGCAATTTACCTATTTTGGGCAGGCTTTCTCGTCGTCGTGAAAATATATCATATGAAATTATCATCTTCTTCGCATGTATCATCTTCCCTGTATGTATATCGGTATGATATGCATCTCCGCATTGTTTGGATTTGCTTAAACCTTTTTTTTGGATTTTCTTACTTCAAATTACTACTGTATATAAGCCAATGAATTGCAGTATATGTGGGGATAAATAACGTAACTCTTCCTTTTCAAATAAGAATAATCAAACAAAGCGTGTGTTTGTTTCGTGAAAGTTTTTCTCAGTTTCCGGCATTTGATTCACTTGCTTAGGAAAATGAGTCAACGGAAAATGTTTTCTTAGGCTCTGCTTGGTAACGCTCCCGGGAACAATTGATTCTATTCTTTTGTTCCCGGGAGCAGATTTGGAACAGAAATGCATTTAGTAAATTTTTTGTTCCCGGGAACAAATTTGTTCCGGAGAATAGATTTGAAGTAGAATCAAGAAGCAAAAAACAGTTGCTTCTCGCTCCTAGAAACAATTTTGAGAATCGGTTTTTTTTGTTATCTCTTTTTTCTTTTCTTTTTTTCCTTTCCTTTCTTCTTCTTCTTCCTCTTCCTCCTCCCACTCCATCACCACCCCAGGAGCGCCCATCCCCCCCATCGTCGCGGCGAGCTCGAGCGCAAGTAGCGGGCGAGGTCCGGCCGAGCTCGCCGAAGCCTCGCCAGGCTAGGTTGAGATCCGGCAAGCTCGCCGGAGCCTCGCAGATCTGGGCGAGCCTCGCCCGGCCCGCCACCGAGGAGGCTCAGGCGAGGCCAAGCGACGCAAGGCTAGGCGAGCCTCGCCCGGCCGCCCCCGGTGAGGCTCAAGCTCGCCTAGGCAAAGTCGTCCGGCCTCGCTCACCCATGACGACCAAGAGGAAGAAGGGGAGAAAAAAAAAAAGAAAAAGGAAAAAAGAAATTTATAACAAAAAGTATTAAAAATTAAAAGAATCAAAAGATCGGAAATTTTTATCAAACGCATTTATGTTCCTAGAGTAAAAATTTTAAACAATTTATCAAACACCTTAAATACTCAGAATTTATTCTCGGGAGTGGAATAAAAAAAAATCATTTCTAATCAAAAATTGTTCCTCAAAGTAGAATCGTTACCAAACGCACCTTTAGTCAATGAACATTTTTTCCTAATGAAACTTAAATTTAGAAAATGATTTCCCTTTTAAAAGAACCAGGTTTTCCTAATCTTAGGGTCGTGACTATTCAAAATTTTATTCTTATAAAAATATTTTTTTAATAAATGAAATTTTTAATTATTTTTATAATTTTTGAATTTATTATTATTATTAATCTTTTTCTTTTCTCTTTTTTTTTTTTTTTTTCTTTTTCTTCCACCTTCTTTCCCCTTCTTCCTCTGCTAAGAGTGACCGGCCAAAATGACGATCTAGTGAGCTCGCCAGCCTACGCTCTGTTGAGGTCAATGAGCTTGCGACTTGCCAAGTTCAAGCGATCGTGAGCTCACGGCTCCATTGACCACAAGCTCCGTCAAGGTCAGTGAGCTCGTGGCTCACCAAATCTAGGCAAGCTCGAGCTTGGCCAAGGCCAATGAACTTGGGACTCGCTAGATCCAAATGAGCTCTAGCTTCACCATGGTCAGCAAACTCACAGCTCACCTAATTCCAACGAGGTGGAGCTTGCTTGTGGAAGTCGCCAGCTGGTAGCAATGGAGGAACAAAAGGGGATGGCCCATGAGGAAGCAAACAATGTTGAAGAAGAAGAAGAAAAAAAAAAAAAAAGAGAAAAGAGAAAATATAATTAATTTTAAATAAAAATAATTCAAAATTCAAAACAAAAATAAAAATATCGATTTATTTTTGAGATAAAATCATTTTTTAATGAGATCCAAACATTAGAAAACATTTTCAATAGTACATCACTAAACAAAGGAAAAATATATATTTTCCTGGAAAATGCTTTCTTAGAGAACATTTTCTTTTTCATTAAGTTTTCCACAAAACAAATATACTCTAAGGCTCTATTTGTTTCGTAAAAATTAAAAAATTCAAAAGATCATTTTTTTGCTCATATAGTTTACAAAAATGACTGAGCATAAAATATTTTCATCGTTCACAAAAATATTAAGATATGAATTGCCATTAATAATGAATACACTTTCTATTGAATAATTATTTTAATTGATACAGACAATCATTTTTCAAGAAAATGTTTTTCTAGTCATTTATTTTCTATAAAACAAACAGAGCCTAAATTTTACTTAGTATGTGTTCATTTCGCCAAAAATGAATGATTTGAAAAATATATTCAGAAAAATAAATCATTCATATTGCTTATAAAAATAAATGAATGAAATTTTTTTCATTACCTACGAAAATAGTTAGGTATAAATTATTATTGATAATGAAAATATTTTTCGTTATAAGCAATATAAGCAATCAAATTTTGGAAAATACTTTCCAATTTTCACAAAAAGAATGCAACCTTAACCTCTCACTATCTTCGCTACTTCGTTTCACTCAATAGAGGAATTCTCCTTATAGAATATTACTCCAATTTATCGGAACAAGCTAATATTTATATCAAGAAATCCTAAATGACCCTGCAAAGTGTAAAATACTGTAGCATCCAAAATAGCAAGCAAATAAAAAGTTTTTGTTGATAAAATATATACCTATATCTTAAACTAGAGAAAGAATATATCAAAGCCACATTTAAGTCCTAACTCAAAAATCTTCTTAGATATCGATGTATATTCTTCAAAGACTTCCATGTCGTATCATGCATTGTAGGAATTTTTACCTTGGCTTGCCTATTGGATTTATGTTTATCTGAACACTTCATGAGCTCAAGCTCAAGCTCAAGCCCGGAAGATGATTGAGCTCTAGGTAGGCAAGCTCTGTTGGATATCGGCGGTGATGTAGAGCACCGCCGAGCTCAACGACGGACGGAATAGAGGGAGGGAGAAGACAAGCACTGTAAGGTTTGGGCTGGCGACTATGTCATGGCAATAGACACTACCGGCCATCTCCTTGAGCTATCCTTGTTTCTTTCGACATCTTAAACATCAATCGATCAGGATCAATACTATGATCTCGAAGAAATCAGCAGATTCAGCGGTCGAATCCCACAGAATGAAACTCTCGATGCTAGACCCGAATCTCTCTCGCCATACAAAGGATCGCCAAATCGCGAACCCAAATTCCTAGGGACTCATCCTATGCAAAACGGCAATGAAGAACATCGGTGTCGCTGACTATCTCTGAAAGTATGAAGCTTTGCCCTTCTTCTTCTTCAAAGTTTTTCATATTCACTGGAATTGGCTTCAGTTTTTGCACTCGAGGGTGTCTGGAGCAATGGGAACGGCGGATGCTTTTACTGATTTCATGATCTTTTCACTATCCAAGGCAAAGAGAGAAGTACGTTTCTATGTCCGATTTTTGTACGCCTTCCTAACATCCATCCGGTCCGCCAATTTATGGGACAAGTCCTGCCCAACGGATCAAAAATATATAAAATAAAAAAATCGAAACCGTCTCAATTTCAAACAAGAGTGCCAAATGTGATAATTTTGTCAAAAGAAAACCCTATTAGGGCTCATTAGCCGACCTAATCTTCTCCAACCCAGCAAGTTGTACTGGGCCAAAGGGCAAGATCTTTTGGACAAAATTATGAGTACATACCTAATCTTCGCCAACTCTGCAAGTTCAACCGGGTCAAGAGTTCCCCAAAAAAAAACTGGGTTAAGAGCAAGATTTTTTGGACAAAATTATCCCCCGCTCTGGCCACTAGAATGAGTACATAAGTCGCACAGGCTGGCCATTCAATGAAGATAAGACGGCTGATAAGCTCAAAGTCTCGAACCCTTATCCGAGATTAACCACATTCACTGCGACTCCTTTTTTGAGATAAGAATGCTCAATATTTAAAAAATTTTCATTTATTCATCAATGAAGTCGCTAATATAGCTTCAATTTTACGAACTATGAAGGAACTTTGACGGTATATTTGTGGTTTTTTTTCTTTGAGAAATTTTCAAATAAAAGTTTGAAATGTCAATTTTTTTTCAAATAAAAGTCTGAAATTGATATTTTTTTTCAAATAAAAGTTTAAAGTGCTTTTATTTTCTTAAATAAGAGTTTGGAATGAATCCTATTTTAAATAAAGGTTTAAAGTGATTATATTAATTTCAAAGAATGGCATGAACTCACCGGTTGGTGAATGGCCATTTTATCTTTTACTTTTTTTTAAATTTTTCTTGTTTCTTTTTGTCTCTGTTTTTTCTTTTCATAAAGAACTCAAAAAAACTGAAATTAAAAAAAAAAAAAAAGAAAAACACATGCGGGAGGGCCTGTGGCCGCCCACAAGCAGGCGGGAGTCCTCCGCCTCTCTTTTTCCATTTTTAAATTTGTAATATAATATAATATAATTTAAATTGTGTTTAGATGAAAATATTTTTCTTCAATTGAAAATTTTTGCCGGTGTCGATAGATTCTTATTTTAAATAATTATAATCACTTCAGATTCTTTTTTAAAATTAATATAATCATTTTAATATTTTATTTAAAAAATAGAATATTTCAGGTTTTTATTATATTTATTTTTTTTTTTTGGCTTGGGGGACTGTAGAAGGAAACCCAATTGCTTTCCTTTCTTGCCTTTCCTGGCCAAAGAAAGAGAAAATCTGATCTGGCTTTTTCTTGTCTCATCTCTACCATCCTTTTTTTGTGGAACGTCGGCATGCAAAATGGCAAGTTATCTGGTCACAAAATAAGTAAATAAATAAATAAATCATTTTATCTCCATGCTTTTTTTGGCTCATAATTTAAAAAAACGAAAACTGAAAAAAGATAAAAGATAAAAACAAGACAACAAAATAAATAAATTTTGAGCTTCGTGGACTCGACCATCCACCGAAACTCAGCCACACTCTCTCTCTCCCCGCAGCCATTGAAGCGTCCGCCACAGCCACTGCGCAAGGCTCGATTTTTTTCACGATTTGATCGAAGAAATCTGCAACTCGATTCGACCCATTTTCTCTCTCTGTCTCTCATGAGCTTCTTGATTCGTGGCGGGGCTCGTGTTGCCGCAGCAGTCCGTCGTTCGTCACCGCCGCCTGCATGAGTTTGTGCGTGGGAAGGTGGAGCAGCGGTTGGTCCTTCAAGCTCAGGCAGTTGAGGAGGAAGCTCTGGATCGGTGACCCGCCATGCTTGTCACCGTCGCCGTCTCCGCCGCGAACCCGCTTCCGCTCCCCAGGGTCGCCCGTTCGCCGCCGCGGCATTCCCCTCGCGTTCGCCATCGCCTCGCTTCTAGCCGATGGCTGAACTTCAGCAGCCACCCGCTCGATTCCGGAAGGTTGGATTTTTTCTTCTAGAGTCTCTGCGTGGTTCGGTTTTTGTTGTCTTTTTGTGGTGGTGTCGTGACGATTGCGAATTATTCGCTAATTGATTTGGATGGGTTTTCATGCTATGGTTTGTAAGAGAGAGCAGGAAAACTTGGTTTTTTTTTTCCGTTAGTTAATGTCAATTCGAAGTGATTGTGCTTTTTTTTTGGGGGGGGGGGCAGTGACTGCAATCTGCTACTGGGTATTGAGAAATGATGGCATGTTCGAGGACTAAAAGATGAGATGAACTTGTGCTTTCTTGCTTCTCTATGGTTTTTTTGCTCCAGAGACGTTTTAGAGGTGTCTTTCTTCTGAAGAAAGTTGGGAGCTTAAGAACCCTTTACTTTGTTATAATTTTGCTCTTGTACCGCTGTCGCATCCAGAGAGAAGTTGGAGACATTTCTTCTATGTAAAGTACTGTTGTGTTCAGGAAATGTAACTCCATTGTACTTCATTTTTTCTCCATCATCATCATATAGGAAAAATGAGTGAGTCTACTGACAGTCATTACTTTGCTTCAGTCAAAGCGTCCCGGTTGTGGCGGCATCGCAACGATCATACATATTCAGATTATTTAGAAGGATCACATGTGACGTGAGTAATTTTCTTCTACCATGTTTTAATTTGCAGGTTTGAGCATTTGAGTTCCAGGTGCTCCATAACAAATACAGATGTACAGTATGATCATGTTGCCACGGATGATGAGGTTTTGAGTGAAACATCAGTCATAGAAGCCGAATGTCCAGTCCCTGTTGTTCACCTCAAACCTGATATCCTTGAGTCTGACCCTTCAAGTTTACTAACTGAAAGAGCTTTCGTGGATAGTCTCTTGACAGCATTGCCCGTACGTTTCCCATGAATTTGTAGATATTTTCTTTCTTCTGAGTGCTGTCTCAAATTGACATTTTCTTCTATTGTGGATTTTCATTTTTCCATCATTTTCTGTATTTGTAGGTATTGTCAGTGGAGGAGCAGAATGCCCTCGCAGCTATTCCAGCACACCCGGCAGGCTTATATGGTAAGAAAAGAAAATTACAAATCATATTAAACTCCATTGCTTCCCCTTTGGTAGTCTGTTATCGTGTCTCTTGTTTGATACAATACATGGAGTTGGTAGTGGAACTGAATAAAGAAAGTTGTCTATTGGCTGTATGTGCCTCTTCTCCTTTTGTTGAAAAGAATCTGGATTTTGATTAGGGAAGATGGTTGAGGAAAGTTGTACAAAAGTGTATGGGCCCAAAGATGAAAGATTCAGTTTGATAACCACCTTGCCTGTGTCCGCATCTCTGATAGGTTGCAAGTTAAGCTTGGTTTCAAGAAATGAGTTAGCACTCAATGGAGAACCAGAGAACCACTTCTTTGTTTTTCATTTTCCTAGTTATTTCTAGGAAGTCTGTGCATTGGAGAAATGAGGTGGCATTGTCCTTAGTGACTTTTCTCGCTTTTGGCTAGAAGTAGAATGAGTTTATTGAAAAAAATGATGAACTAGGAATTTTATTGTATCCTTTATGAGTATAATATTTCTTACTTCATGAGTGTATATGAAAATCTAGTTTGGCCTAAAAGCACAAACTCTACTCAAAGAATTAATAATTGATTTAAAAATGACATGGAAGGAGTCAATTTTGATACACACACACACACTTATTGGAAAAGATCAATTAGGTTGAGTTCTTGATCAACTATTCTAGAAAATAGTCACAATTAACATTTAATGAAGTAGAACTGCATATTTAATTCCTTTCTATTCATAACTTGCAAGATCTGAAGTTCACGTCCACAGCACCCATGACCAACATAATACCCAGGGCACTGGATTTCCATGACAACAGTGCTATGAGCATGACACAACTTGTAAATTCCTTGGTGTTAATAGATGGAATCGTAGATAGGTTCTTTAATGCAAGCTTTAGATAGGTGAAGTATTCAATTGACATTGCACTATGCTGCCATTGTTCTGATTTGGAGAACCTATGTCTCAGCATTGTATGCCAGTTGCTTAACTGGAAATCTGGTGGAACAGTTATGGAATTTTGCTTGGCCATCAGCTATGGCACTGCTTCACCCGAGCCTTCTTCCCGTGGCAGTCATGGGGTTTATTGCAAAGGTATGCTCTAAGACATGTCTTAAGGATTTGGCACACAACAAATATCTTCCTGACACTATTTATGCACAGCTTGCGATAATTGCTGGAGGCCCTTTAGTGGGAAGCTCATGGACTCTTTTCCCAGATTGCCGGCATATAACTTTTTAAATACTCTTCAGGTATAGTATTCTACTATGGCCATACATTCTTGCGAAAGATTATGAGAACTAAAGTTTTCGACATTTTTGTAAATTGATTTTGCTGTTTCTCTCAGGCAGCAGCTCAGTTGTTATCTGCGGCAATGATAATTCGAGCTCATTCAATTTCTTATACTTCTGCATCGGCTGTGATTCTTCGTCCTTGGTTCATTGTGCTTGTATTAGCTGGTGCCGTTGAGCGGCTCTGTGGCATAGCCCTCGGGGTTGCTATGGAGAGGGATTGGGTTGTTCTGGTATTTTATCTCTCAAAGCTTTTATGTTTCTTTGAAATGCACATATGGCTTCTCTTTTTTTCTCCTTGGAGCTTAACGCTTTCTCACCCTGTATTCTAACTTTATGCAGTTAGCGGGAGTGAATAGGCCAATTGCACTTGCTCAAGCCAATGCTATTCTTAATCGGATCGATCTTCTCTGTGAGGTATTGTCAAATCTCCTTTATCACAAGTACTTATGTCTGGTCTGATTATCATGTCATGCAAAGTGTTGTGCATGTAGCTCAAGTACATGTTTGTAGTCATTTTTTAGAAAAGAAAAAAATCATGCTAGCATATACACGGGAAGAGGTTTGTCAATGTTGGAATTCTCTTCTGAGAATCATGATCTTAAATAAGTACAGATTGCTGGAGCCTCTCTGTTTGGCATTCTTCTTGCCAAATACGACCCGGTGACCTGCTTAAAGTCGGCCGCTGGTTTGATGATATGCTCATTGCCTGTGACGGTAATAGCTCCAAATCCTCTGCCAAATCTTTTTGGATTGAAAAGTGTATACATGTTTAAGCCTGAACTTCTGAATCAATTTTCAGGTTTTTCTCACATGGTTGACAAACAAGCTTTCTACCGGTGTTCTGGATCGCCCTAAATCCTTACATAATTGTTGCAAATCATGCAATGGTGTAACCGTCAATGAGTATGATAGTATAGGTAAATCTTTTGAGACTTCACTCATTATAAGATAATGTTTCGATATCTGATTTGACCTCTTGAATGTCTGACAGGTGTAGGGGTAGAAGCTATCAAGGTGGGTTGGAAGGAATACATACAGCAGCCTGTTCTACCTGCAAGCCTTGCTTATGTGCTTTTGTACTTTAATGTTGTGCTGGCTCCTGGAAGTCTGATGACAGCATTCTTGACACAGCGTGGTACTTCTCCATATTTGCTGATATAATCCTTTGTGAAAATCCTACTTCTGCAGCATGTACATTTCTTCAATAGACCAGAATTGTCTGATCAGTATTTAGAAGTATGAACTATTTTCAAAGTGGCTTGTACTGTCATATCATGGTCCATTATTGTATGTTTTCTTTCCATATCTACTGCCATTATAATTATCACTCAAATAGTGAATATAGGTTAATCAAAAAACTTGTCTTTTTGGCACAAAATGGGCATTAATATGTGTAGAATAAGCATAAAGTAAAGTTTCTTGCAAATAAAGGAACTAAGTGCATTGACATCATCCTCATTTCTGGCTTACATAAATCACTCTATAAGAAGGAGAGAAATTGTTTATCCTTTATATGGGACATCTGTTACTCAACTATTTTGCACAGAATTTCTCAAGAAAACCTTTCCCCATATTCTCAGCATGTTTCATGCTACTTGAATAATATTTGATGGAAATTCATGCAGGTTTGAATCCATCTGTAATTGGAGGGTTTAGTGGGTTATGTGCCTTTATGGGGGTTGCAGCGACTTTTGTGTCTGCGAACCTAGTCAATCGCCTTGGAATATTGAAGGTTAGAGTTGGATATTTTATATCTCCCACCACTTTCTGATTCCATTCTCCTCTGAGTATGGTTTTTACTGGATACACTGTTGCAGGCTGGAGCAGCAGGTTTAATCTTTCAGGCTTCACTTCTTACCATCGCTGTAGCTGTGTACTGGAGTGGGTCTCTTTCTCAGCAGTACCCTCTTCTCTTTTTCCTCTCATTGATTGTAAGGATCCTACTTCTCTTACAAATTTTGCACAATTACCTTATTTCTGCAATCAAGAGACTATCATGTCAACTTACATCATGATCTATTAGAGGATGGTAAAAACCTTGGCTCAACCAGTCCCTTACTTTTTGAGGTCTGTCAATCTGATATCATTATGTGAACCTAAAGGCCTAAATATCCACATGGAGAATCATGAATTTAATTAAGCAGTATAAGAATGTTTGTAACAAAAGCTTGAGATCAATTTCAAATTACGTAACATCTATTAGTCCCCACATGCTCTACATCCACAAGGCTCAAACATAACATCTATTCTTTTTGTCTCCTTTCTTTTTATTTTCCCTGTGAGGGAAGGCTAAACCTTTGAACTACAAGAAGTACACAGGCTGAAATGAAATCTCAATAATAAAGTGTGCTTTGTGTGCATGTGGCTAAATTCATTGTTGTAGAATTATCTATGTTTCCATGTTATTGATGTGGGCTTGTTTGTAGGTATTGTCAAGGTTGGGTCACATGTCCTATGATGTGGTCGGGGCACAGATTCTTCAAACCTGGGATTCCATCTTCCAAAGCTAATCTTATCGGGACGACAGAGGTATCTGTAGCAAGCTTGGCGGAATCCGTTATGTTAGGAGTAGCGATAGTTGCCAATGATTCTTCGCATTTCGGAATTCTTGCGATGTTGTCACTTATGTCTGTGGTTGGGGCAGCCTGGATGTTCTGCAGGTGGTTGCTGAACCCAACCGACGAGCAAAGGAGTCTTTTTGCATTTGATTTTCATTAATAGTTAGCTTGTAAATGTCTGTACTAGTCAAGTAGCTCTAGAAATCCATTTTTCGTTTCATAGTTATACATGGCATTCAGAGCAACTTTTTATAGGATGTACCCAGAAAATGTTGGCATAGCATGGACATTGATCTCATCATTTATACCAGAGGCAAAAGTCCTGATTGTAAGTTTACCGAATTATCAAAACTCCCTTAAGAGGTTGATGGAAGCTGAGAAGGTATTGGCCATGAATGAGATTCATGAAGCTTTTATTCATGAATTAGAAATCAATGAGCAGAGGAGGAAAACATTTGGTGGCCTGATGAGCATTGAAGGTCCCCTGTACTTGGTAAATATGTGGGTACCCCAAGGACAGGCCCAAGCCTCGGACATCGACTGTCGGGTTTGGGTCCCTTGAATCCCGGCTTGGACCCCGGCGGGCGAACCTGGGGTAGAGTGGGTGATCTTTACAGGTAGTGGTGGTGGTACGGTGGCACCGTTAGGAAACTGGGGACATTTAGATACTTATTTACGACAAATCATTATATGGCGTTTTAAATTAATTTTAGTGTTTGATTGGTTGCCATGGTATTTCTTGACCGACAACTTGGAACAGATGACTAAAACAACAGGATCAGAACTTGCTTGCCATATTTATTCAACTTTGCACACGAGCATGGGAGGCATAACAAAAGGTGTACATCAAGGAAAAAGGACTCTTTAAATATTATAGATTGATACGATTTCAAAAAAGAATCTTTTTTAACACCGTTATACTTTCAAATAATATTGACTTGTCTTCATTGCAATTGTAATCATTTGGTTCTTTCATGTAAATAACATCAAATTTCAAAGAACGGAATAATTCCAACATAAATAGCCAATTACCTATCGAAAAATCAATAGTCACCTTAACAATAATTAATTATAATATTTGTAACTTGTTAACTATACTTCTAAGAAGTTGTATTGGTTACATACGTCAGTAAATATATTTACATATCAAAAACTGCCCATAAATAACCAATTAAACATTAGGAAATATATTATAATGTCGTTTCAAATAACTAATAACGCCAGTAAAGTACATAGCATAGCAATTGTTTTTGCATGTTGCTAAACTCATCAAGGTAAATTGCTAACCATGCTTGTAGAATTTGAAAGAAGTTACTAAATTTATTTGTTTTGGGATGAAATTACCACATTAAATCTAAAACTTGTCAACTCAAGTTCTAAATCTTTCAATTCGTGCATTTTAGTCCTTGTGTCAAGCAAGCTAGCTTCCTTAATAGGGTTAATTTGACCCATTCGCTCCAAGAATGGGCATTGGTACGTTTTAATTGAGAAAGGGAAAAGAAAGATACGGACCAAAGATGAGAACACAGGCGATGGTGAACTATGTAAAATGGGAACGCATGTGAAGATTCATCGAACATCCAATCCAATCCTACTGTCGGATGCAGGTCGGGATGAAAGCGTCATCTCATCATGGATCTTAATCCAAGCATTTCGAACACAACCTTGCGATTGCGATGAGTGAAATCAACATGGGTGAATCTGCACAGTGTGGTAGTGTCACTCTATGAAGTGAAGAAAATAGAAATTGGAGTCAAGTTACCACGAGAATCCTGTTAAAACTCTTATTTGACTTGGGTTCTCTTTTTTTTTTGGTCTTTTTTTGGTCGAATCGAATTCAAGACTCAAGTTGTATATAAAATTGGGTTTTGCTAGTATAATAATTTTTAAGCTAACTATAAAAATAACAGTTTATTGTGAGTCACAAATTCTTGAAGGAATACTTTTCCCAATAATTTATAGTTACCTGTCATTTGACTTTTTATAATGCAAAACAGATTATTATTCTCACAATACATTAAAAAACCATCATCCAATTGTTTCTCTACCATGACCAATGGTGAAAAGTACTAGTTCTAGAGTTTGGTGCATAGATCAATCCCATGTGCGCTCTCCTCTTTACCCAACAAAGAGGGATAAAATTTATGTTGCGCAAAAATTATCCACCGTGAATTCAGGAAATGCAACACTTGCCACCATTGCAACCCTGTTGAGTAAAATGCTAATTAACTCAGCTCATGGTGTTCCTAATCGATACATTGAATGCAGAAAACCGCAATCCAATTCATGGAGACTTCGCTCTAGTTGAAATCACAAGTCCATAGTTTCCATGCTCGAGAGAAATCTCATGGAAAAATTACGATATTTGAGAGAACAAAACTTCCGGAGCTCGTATCTCATTGCTCCAACAACATTTTCAGGCGATTTTTTTTCTTCTCTTCATATTCTGCATACAACTCTAGAAGCAACATCCTCCTTCGTACCATTCCACCAGTAGTTCTGTTGAAGATTTTGGTACATCTTCATATTACCAGGGTGGATGCTATAATTACTCCAATGCACTTCCACTAGGATTTCTTCCTTGAGCTTGTCGTCATCAGGTATGCACCAACGCTCACGGAATTTCAATGTTCCATCTTCCGTAATGCGGAAATCATTTTCTTTTCCATCCATAACTTGTTTCCGAAGCTTTTGACTCTCCGAATCAGTCTGTTGTAATGCTTTAATCTTCTGTATTATTTCTGGCTCAATCCTAAGTGTAGCCAGAAGACTCGTGAGTTGTCCTATCTCGAACTTAAATTCAGAGTCTCAGACTTCCTCTAAAAGATTCCATTTTTGAGCCATCATGTGTGCAAGAGAAGATTTACGGCTGAGGGCATCAACAACTCGATTTTTGCCTGGATGGTATAAGATTTCATAATCATAATCCTTCAATAGTTCCATCCATCACCGTTGCTGCATATTTAGCTCCTTTTGCAAAAATAAGGGGTTAGGACATTAGGAATACCAATACTTTCGTACGGTGCTCACTTTGGTGCCAAAACTTTTTTTTCACTCACTTGAGTGCCAAATTGGAGTGAAATCGTTCACTTGAGTGCTACTCCGTCGATAAAGCTGACGTGGCCGTCGGAATGCTGACATCGCCGCCGGAAAATAATATTTTAATTAATTTTTTTGACTTTTTTGCTTTTTTTTTTTTCTTTTTTTTTTAAGGGCCAGCAAGGACCACCGTTGACCCTTGCCGGCCGCGGAACCCTCGCCCAAATTGGGCAAGGGCCCCCTCACCGTCGGCCGCGAAGGCCTTGGGTGAGGCCATCGCGGCCTCCCCGCGGCTATCGAGGGCCATTGCGGCCTTGCCTAGAGCTAGATCTAGGCAAGGGCTGCCTGGCCTTCGCCGTCACCGCCATGGGTGAGGCCGTCGATGGCCTCACCTAGGGCCTTCAATGGCCTCGCCGGCCTCACCCAAGGCCTTTGCAATCGACAGCAAAGGGGTCCTCACCTAATCTGGGTGAGAGTTCGGCGGCCAGCAAAGGTTAACGGTGGCCCTCACCATCCCTTAAAAAAAAAAAATTCAAAAAATTAAAAAAAAATCAAAAAATTAATTAAAATATTTTTTCCAGCTGCCACGTCAATATTCCAGCGCTACATTAGCTTTTCGGTAAAGTGGCACTCAAGTGAACATTTTACTTCGATTTGGCACTCAAGTGAGTCAAAAAAATTTGGCACCAAAGTGAGCGCCATACGAAAGTTATGGCACCCCTAATGTACTTACCCCAAAACATACTTCAAGCTTTGATGATCGGTGTATACTACAAACTTCTCTTCATAAAGATAGTGTCACCAAATTTTCAGGTCGAAAATAATTGTAGCAAGCTCTAGGTCATGAGTCAGATAATTCAATTCATAGGGTTTCAATTGTCTAGAAGCATATGCCACAACTTTTCTACGCTACATTAACACACAGCCAAGTCCCTTATGAAAAACGTCACTATATATTTGGAAACCTCCTGACCCAGATAGTATCATGAGCACAGGAGCTGTCATAAGTCTCCGCTTCAACTCTTGGAAACTCCGTTCACATTTGTCTGTCCATTCAAATTTCACATTCTTTCTTAGTACTTGAGTGAGGGAGCAACAATATTGGAGAATCATTCTATGAATCTCCAGTAATATCCAACTAGACCAAGGAAATTTCGAACTTCGGTGACTGTAGTTGGTCTTGGCCAATTTACTACCACTTCGACCTTAGCAGGGTCTACCACTATCCCTTCACCCGTCACCACACAACTTAGCCAAAACTCGCACTTACTAAATTTTGCATACAATGCATGTTCTCGAAGTGTATGCAACACGTTCCTCAAGTGTTGTTCATGTTTTGCCGCATTCTTTGAATAGACTAGAATATCATCAATAAATACTATGACAAAGCGGTCCAAGTACGGCTTGAATACACGATTCATAATATCCATAAAAGCTGCTGGTGCATTCGTCAAGCCAAATGGCATCACGGTAAACTCGTAATGCCCATATTGAGTTTTGAAAACTATCTTTGGAATATCCTCTTTCTTAATTCTCAACTGATAATATCTCGAATATAAATTAATCTTGGAAAACACTATTGCTCCTTGAAATTGGTCGAATAAATCATTGATCCGTGGTAGTGGATACTTGTTCTTGACAGTTATTGGTAGTTGATACAGAGACGTAACGACCCATCTTTCCTTTTTACAAATAGAACTAGCACACCCCAAGGTGAGACACTAGGACGTATAAAACCCTTGTCAAGTAATTCTTGTAATTGTACCTTCAATTGCTTGAGTTTTGCCAAAGACATCTGGTATGGGGCCTTAGAAATAGGTTCCGTTCCCGGAACTAGCTCAATAGTAAATTCTACTTCTCTTTCAGGTGGCAACCCTAGCAATTCCTGAGGGAATACATCAAGAAATTCCCTTACTATAGGGATATCTTCTAATTTTGGTTCCTCAACCGACTTATTCTCTACGGTTGCTAAATAACCTTGACAACCCTTCTTAAGGAGTCGTATAGCTTTCATGATGGAGATTAAAGGTGTTGAGGGTCTTCCTCCATTTCTAATGAATTGATAGTCAACTCTATTAAGAGGACTAAATTGGATTATCTTACTAAAGCAGTCTACTTTGGCTCGTTGTCTAAGAAGCCAATCCATTCCAATAATAGCATTGAAATCACACATATCCAACACTACTAAATTTATCCTTCTCTCTTGTCCACTTATGATGATCTACACTCCTTACATCCCATAGTGGACAACATTTCATATTTCATTGGGGTGGTGATACTAAGAATCACCGTAAGGGGTTCAGGTTTCAACCCTACTAAACGTACGAACATTTCTGACATAAAAGATTGCATTGCACCCGTATCGAATAAAACATAAGCTGGAAGATCGTGTAAAGAGACTGTACCTATGATAATAGTCTTGGAGTTCTCTGTTTCTTCCTGCGTCATTGCGTACACCCGTCCTTGAGCTGGGGGACGACTGTCTTGCAAAGGAACTCCGTTGGGTGACATTGGTTGCTGTTGCGAGGGCGGCAAAGTCTGTTGCCTTTGAGGGCAATCCCTTAGCATGTGGCCGGGTTGTCCACAGCCATAACACACTCATTTCCCAACCAGACAAGGGGCATTACCATGCCGTTTTCCACAATTACAGCATGTTCAGACAGCACCACATTCACTTTCTGCTTCTTATTCTTATTAAACCGCGTTTCCACTTGGCATGAACCTTTTACATTGCCGTTGGTGGGAACGGAAGCCTAAATAAGAAGGTCTTCCTTGAGAACTTAATGCAACAACACATTTTTGCATATCATTCTCAATCAACCGAGCCCGCTCATACAGTTCATTATAATCTTTGAGGTTCAAGGGCACCAGTTGACTTCGAATGACAGGTTTAAGACTATCCTTGAATCTTTTAGCTCGATCAACTGGATCCTCAATCAATAGGGGAGCATACCTCAACAATTTAGTAAATTTTGCCTCATACTGATCCACCATCATATTTCATTGCTGCAAGTGTAGAAATTCCGACATCTTCCGATCTCGAGCACTTTCGGAAAAATATTTGCTATTGAAAGCTTGCACAGAGGCATCCCAAGTCATTAGAGTGCCTTCAGGGAGTATAATTCTCTTGGTAGCTTTCCACCAATGACTGGCATTACCTTGTAATCGGTATACTATCAACGTCACTTTATCCTCATTAGAACACCTTAAAACATCGAAGATCTTTTCAAGTTCTTCGATCCAAGATTTGGCCTCATTAAGATTTCCGGTTCCAATAAATTTTGGAGGCTTTAGTTTCAAGAACTGTTCAACCAATCCGCATTTCGAACGATCTCCATTCCTGTTTCTATTTCCCGACATTGAGGCGTTGGTGGAAGTAGAGGCTCGCTGCTATTGAACCTGATGTTCCATTAGGCTCCCAACATTAGTCAAAACTTACAGAATTCTATCAACTTGTCTTGATTTTCCTTTCAAAGCATTTGGGTCTTGAGCTGATTTTCCATGAGCGGTCATTGGGTTCCTAGGAACTTATACTGGTTGTTAGGGATTACTACTATAGAATTCTAGAAGAATTTAACAAGATAAGCAAAGTTAGTAATCACCACTTTCAATAAGAAAGAATACTCAAGCAAACAATCACATGCATGATGTGTTCTCCCTAATTTTCCATCCCACGATTCCCAATACACCTTATAACTCCCAATAACAATAACCCCACACTAATACCAAAAGCTATAATTCCAAGGTCCGAGTTGCGGGTTATTTTGTGACATCCCAGGCTTAGTCACCATCCTAAATTCATTTGTCTCATGATAATGCGCAAGCGGAATGCGTAACAATACAATTTCCCCAACACACAAATAATATGGGAACGTGAGATATAATGTCACAACTTCCACTAATTTTACATAAGTGATAAGGGGCATAAGTACAGTCCAAGTGCCAAAACTTGGTACAATGGGACATTTAAGTGCCAAAAGTTACAAAATGTATACTTAAGTGCTAAGATCGGAATAAAATGATCAATTAAGTGCCAACGACGAAAAATCCTGCCAAAATGCAGACGTGGCACTTTTCTAGCTAGTTGGAGTCAAAACGACGTCGTTTTGAGTGCTAACATGGCCAAATAAACTCAAAACGACGTCATTTTAAAAGCTGATGTGGCTAGATCAGCCCATAATTACGCCATTTTGGCCAAATTTTAATTTTTAATATAAATGTTAATCCAATAATATTAAAAGCGAAATTAAAAAAAAAAGAGGGGGGCAGCAGCCCGCCTGTGGCCACCGCCCCATCGCCGATGGGGCGATGATCTGGGTGGGTCACCGACCCGCACCTAGGTGTCGACGACCCTCGCCGTTCGTTGCCGCTGCCCCACCGACGATGGGGCGGCGGCCACAAGCGGGCTGCTGCCCCCCTCTCTCTCTCTCTCTTTTAATTTTCAGTTTTAATATTATTTATTTAATATTTATATTAAAAATTAAACTTTGGCCAAAACGACATCGTTTTGGACTTATTTGGCCATGTCAGCATCCCAAAATGATGCCGTTTCGACCTAGATCGTCGAAAAGTGCCATGTCAGCATTTTGGCCGGATTTTCTCACCGTTGGCACTTAACTGATCATTTTTTCTCCGATTTTAGCACTTAAGTGTATATTTTGTAACTTTTAGTAATTAAGTGTCTCCCTATGCCAAGTTTTGGCACTCTAGTGGTCTGTACATTAGTGATAAGGGTACATGGCTATTTTCGGCTTTATATATATTACATCAAAATTGTGCCAACTTATAAACATCAAAAGCTAGGGTTTCCTTATCTTCGCTATGAAGGTACTAACCCAAAAATCAAGAACCCTATTGCCACTACTTAGCCGGTACGTATAAGTCTAGTTCGAGTCTTTGGACGGGTCATCCTCATTGCCATGGCCGGGAATATCAAAACCTCGGAGCGGTCCAACCCAAGCTTCTTCGTATCATCTATACCATGCTTCAAAATACGTTGGGACTAACTCATCTAGTCCTTTCTCAACCCAAACCATCGATGTGAGTTTCCTATAGGTTATGTCTGTTTCTACGTCTATAATGTCCGTGTATGATGCATCAATTTTCATAAGACATCCAAAGTAAATCGTGGCCATTCTGTCTAAGTACTTACAAGAAAATAGGGGTGAGTACTTGAAATACTCAATAAGCATAGTCCTTACCTTCGACTAGCACATCATAACATCATCAACTCCAGTCAAGCATCTCATGCAAACCGTGTTGAAGGCAAACCAATTGCAAAGATGCAAGTATGCTTCTTGCACATGAAATTGGCAATTCTTGCTATGATTCATGAACATGATGCATGCCATGAGCTTATGCACTTCTAGCCTTTCTTATTTACTCATGCATGCCATGTTTATTAATCTTTCTCTTGTGCTCAGGACTCGAACCCAAGTTTTCCTAGAGCCGTCTTGGGACTCGAATCCAATTCAATTCGGGTTTTTTAATCGAGCTTCTGGCTATTTGCCGGCTTCTGGGACTCAAACCCAACTAATATGCTCGAGACTCAAACTCAAGTATCTTGCCAACCTCTAGGAATCAAACCCAGTTAATATGCTCAAGACTCAAACCCAAGTCTCTAGCCAAATTTTCTTATCTTTGTTCGAACACTACTTCCCTTTCGAGGGTGTGCTTAAGCCTTATGCACATGCCATGCATTATGCTTCTTGTGCTCAAACATAATGCATATGCCATGATTTATGCATTTCATGCTCAAACATAATGCACGTGTCATAAAATCATGAATTCTTTTATCAATAATAACATGAATAAGCCAAAGACCAAGGTTCTACTCGAGTAATAAGCATAGAGGGACCCCGCACCAATTCAAGACGCAAACTCAGTACACCTCTATACCGAATTACATCTTATGGCTATGGGCGAACCTTAACTTGTACTAAAGAAAAACAATGAACCGTGACTTCGTTTCGGTCATTCAAGAATTCAAATACATGAACAAAGCATAGAAACATCAACGTCAATTGACCTACCCTCGGCTTGTTCGAGAGAGTTTCCTAGGGCCGAGGATATCGTAAATGATACTAGAAAAAGGAAGAAATTATACTTACTTGGATAACCCTCAAACTAAAAGTACAAATTAGAGGAGTGGGCAGTTTGCTTGGGAAGCCGAAGAGGGGAGAGAGAGACATGGGATGAGGAGGGCAACCAAGAGATAAAGGAGGAGGAAATGGATGGCAAAAGGGTGCGGAATGAAGAGATCTCCTCCTATTTATACTACCCGGTGTCATCATTACCGATCCAAGCAGTCCTTTCCAAAGCTTCCAAGTGGCTCGCCTAAAAGTGCTAAGGGTGTGCATGGTAACCATTTTGTTTCTATTTCTAGAATAGATTTCTATTCCAAACCTATTTCTGAAATAGAAATTCGTTTGATAAAATGATTTCATTTTTTTATTTTTGAAACAGATTTTTATTCCAGAAATAGGTTTTGAGTAGAAATCAGAAACAAAATTTTTTTACTTTTCTATTTCTAGAATAGAAATCATAAATTGTTTCTCTCTTTTTTACTTATTTTCTTGCCGTCCGCCGCTCACTACCACCACCGCCGCCGATCCGCGCCGCCGCCGCCGCCACTCGGGAAGGTGAAATTTTATTAATTATCAAACGAATTTTTATTTCAAAAATAGAAATTTTTTGTCGTTATCAAACTCGTTTTTTTGCTCAGATACTCTTCTAGAAATAGAAATAGAAAAATCTATTTCTCTTCTAGAAATCAATTTTTGACTAGAAATGTTATCATTCGCGCCCTAAGTGGCCAGTTTATCCCACCAACAATTGGGCCTAAAGTGAACAAGTAGGGCTAAAAGGCATTATTTGGCGGTTTAAGTTCATAGGTGCCATCATTGACGGCCCACCTTGCACTTTCTCATTGGATCATGTGTAATTCATCACTATCATATCCTCCAAGATATTTTTGACCATAATCATAAGCTTTGAAAAGTATGAGACAAGCCTTATCCAATATCATCAATGAGGATTTCTAGAGAATTCTTCTCTTTTGTGCTTTTCTTCCTCAAGAAGGTGGTCAGAAGAATTCCACCATCCAAGTTGGTTTTGGGGCTAGAATAGGGATCATATGACACACCTCGGAAAACCAAATCACATATGCCCGGAGTTCAAACCACATACCCTAAACTCACCCAAACCATTTCCTTGGGTAGCAATTCGGCCATAGAGGGTTGCCTCAATGGCTGGCCCTTAGGTCTACATAGCCAGCCTAGGCAGCTCTGGGATTAGCCCTCAGGCCGATCCCTAAGCCTATTGCCAAGCCTAGTGTGACTTTCCCGTTTATATTCGGTTATTGGTCCTTAGATCATTTCAAGGTCAATCCCAAGGCTATCCATGGCCTCGCACTAAGCCAAAACACTTATGGACCTTAGGGATTACGACGGAATAGTTGGGTCTATCCCGAGGCTCATTTCGATTGGCGCTCGATCCATCCGTATGGTTCATGGCCAGTGCATTACCAATCCACAATCGGACATCACCAATTTGAGATTTATTTCCGATCGCTAAGAATTAAATAGGGAATGATGCATTTATAGTCGGAAAATGATCACTTTTGGTTAAGTTGGATTGTCCATATATCGGTGCATAGCCGAGTGGAATCACTTGCGGCCATGCACTATGACTGGTCAGATCGACCCATGACCATCTGCAAATCCAAAATCATCCCATGATCAATTCTCATGATCCAAAAGTCATCTTTCGAGCTAGTAATCCAATTCCATCGGTATGATCGATAGACTTTTCACGGTCGACACCTTGACCAATTCATGACCGGTCAGTTGGTTGGACCATGACTGATCCTTGATTCTTACCGATCGAATCAATTGATCCATAGTCTAGCCCATGGTCGACTCATTCAAAATCTTATGGTCAATCCTTATGAGGTCGATTTCGAGGAGGAAAATAATATTAAGAATAGTAATATTAAGAAACAAATATGATTAGTAATATATAAAAAAAAAAATCGTTACAAGTTAAAATATTAATAGAAACATTTTTAATTAAATAGAAACACAAATAAATAAAAACAAAAAAAGGCATCGCTAACAAAAAAAGTCATATAACAAAAATTAGATGATCATTAATCAATCATTTGTACATTAATTAACCCTTTCAATATACACTTTCAATATACAAAATGAGTGACAATTTTTTGTCATTGATCTTTTCATTTTCGAGGACCTTTCCTTTTCATTTAATTTCTCTTTATCTTTTTCTTAGAATATCTTATTTAGATCAGTTAAAACTGCTATATTTATCAAGTTTTGCCAAGTTTTGATTATTCAATATGTTTTTTGATAGGTATTTTTTTCTATGATAATTCTTTTCGAAGAGCAGAAAGGATGACAACTATTAGTTAATTTCATTTTCTTTATGACAATTAAGAGTGATAGAAAGATTATGATTAAAAAATCTTTATACCTGCATTGCAAGTGTTAACAGAAAAGAAAGTAGGGGAGTTTTTAGCCGTAATAAAAGGAAAGACCATGCTCGTATTGTATAATTAGTTAGAAAAATGACTTATAGTACTTGTAATAATATAAAAATTGGCAATGTATATAGTTCAACACTTCAGGTGTAAATGGGTACTATAGGGGTGATTGGCTCTCGATTTGGTCCAATCTCACCCAAGAATTAGGAATAGCTTCCTAGTTTTTAGAACCGGAATCGGACGGTCTAGGTTTGATTGCCAAACAATCCAACGAAACCGATCGTGAGGCAAAAGGGAAAGATCAAAAGAGGAAAATAAATAAAAAGTAATATGTTCATGTGATTTGATTTTTCCTTAAATCAGGAATCGTATCGCCTTGAATCAGTTCCACTTTTGGGAATCGAAAACCAAATCCGATGCTATTCGGACGGTCCTGATTCGTTCGATCCGTCTAAACTCAACCCTAATATACTACTACATTTTCTCGAATGCCTCAACTAAGATTAATCGATCCCCACCCTTGAAAAGAAAAAGAAAATTCCGTAAAAAAAAAAAAAAAGGGTCCACGAAACAGTGTCCCACCTTTGAGGACCTTGAAAGCACCATTGAAATTCCGTTTGAATCTTGCAGAGTTCATCATTCCAAACCACTGCAATTTTCCTTAAGGATTTAAGAACCTAGAAACCCCCGAGCACAGAAACCTAAAAATTGAGGTTCTTGTCTCTTCAACTGAGCTTCATCTCCGGTTTCGTCGAGGACCCAGTTCCGTTTTTCCCCTCCATGGTGGCGTAGAAGTGCTGCTGTCGAGAAGGTAAAAATCCCAGCTTTGTGGAATATCCTTTAGCTCTTCAGATTCTTGCTGCGTTTTAATCTAAGCTGGATGGTGTTTCGTCGCCCATGGGTCGTGGGTTTTGCTAGTTTCACGCCTTTTCAAGAATTAAGCCGGATTCTTGGAAATTCTTGGTTTGAGCGGTACGTTGTGGCTGTGGTTCCTTGAAGATTTTGGGTTGTATTTTCATTCGTTAAGGCTATTTCTCCTTTTTTTTCTCTTCTTAAATTCATCTTTTTCGGGTATGGTGCTGCTTTGGAGTGTGTTTGCGTGTGTTGTTTTTGGTTAATGTTTTCATATTGGTTTGGTTATTCATTGGAGTGTTTGTTTACTTTGCAACTTCTTTCGTGTTGTATTGTTCTGTTTGCTGCTGTTATTATTGTTGTTGGCGTGCTGTGCTTGGTATTTAGTAATCGGTTGGGCTCATTGAACATTGCTCCGAGCGTGCAATTTTTGTGTCGGCTTGATCATAATTCATGAACTGTGGACTGTGAAATGTCTTTTTCATATTAGGTGTTTTTCTTTGGAAAAATTTATTCTTGACTCTTCCCTGAAATGGAAGTGAAGAAAGTAAAGTTAGATTTCCAGGCTTCTGTTATTGTTGCGTCAAAATGATTGTGAAGGTTCAGCTATTTGTTAATGTCAGAGCCAAATGTAGGAAGGTAAAAACTATTTCATGACTTCAACAAGGTCCATTACTACTCGTTGAAACAAGTAGTGCTGCAATCAAATGAGAAGTTGAGGATACTTTTGAATATCTAGTTGATTAATTAGTTCACCATGGTGGACCAAAACCTGACTGGCTTCCCAAAGTAGAGATGGTAGTGATTGATGTCCGTTGCATTCTGATCCACACTGTCTAACATTTCTTTTTGTGGGGATTTATTTTGTAAGAGGTGATTGTGAGAAGCTTTATCTGTCAATTACTTTGTATATTGACAGAAAGATGTTGGACCTTTGTTTTCTTCCTTACTCTTTTAAGGAATCCAGTCTCAACTACATTTCTCATGGTTTGTTCATGTTGGAACTAAATGGCTACATTAGGACAATCTTGCAGCCATGGAGGGAAAAGGAAGTGGCAGGCTACTTCATTTGGGGAAATGGAGCAAGGAAGAAACGAAGTAATGCCTCTCGGCGTCCCTATGATGAGCCACAACCGGCTTATAATTACATTGACATGGCATCTTCTACACCACCTCCTGACAACTTTAGTGAAGCTTCTGTTGGCAAGAATGTGGATTATGGTATTTATGCTCATAAGGAGATCAATATGAAACAGTTTGCTTCCAGTGCATCATGCAATAACGTGGCAGATGCTGGAGAATCTCAATATACCTCCGCACATAGTTCTTGTGGAGGAAACGAACAGATGCGCAGTGCTACCGATTCCAATACATCTGGTGAATGTGCTTTTGCTCCTGCAAATTGCGAAGTAGCCAATGGAGCAGCTCATCAGTCACCACCGATGAATGAGAATAAAGTGAAAAAAGTCAAGCTCAAGGTTGGGGGCATGACTCGAACCATCCACACCAACTCAGATGGTGTCTCAGTTGTTGGGTCCTCTCCAACAAAATATTGTGGCCCTTCAGATATTATGGGGCCTGGTGAAAATGCAACGCTTGAGGTAATAAACTGAGTGGTTTATATGGAAATTAGTCTTTTAATGTATTGCGAGTTAAGCTAATGAATCTCTCTCTCTCTCTCTCTCTCTCTCTATAGAATGGCTCCTCTGGATTTCACTCTCTTTCTTCTGACAAGGCAAGTCGCCTGCGAGGGGTGCCATGGTGGAAGAATTTCTCTGCTAGTGGTTTCAACATGGGGAAGGTGGATTCTTCTGGCAGTAGTGAGTCGGTTCGCAAGAGCAAGCGAGTTCCTAAAAGACGTACATTTGATGGGGGTGATGGAGCTGATGATTATGAGATTCTAGGAAAGGTCAATGTGCCTAGATTAAATGCTGAGGACAATGATGAGTGTGATGAGGACTACGAAGGGGGAAAAAGGAGACAACAGAAATTATCAGAGGTGTTGAAGAGACAGTATGAGGGCCCGCATAATGTGAAATCACGGACAAATGTCCTTACAGCCAAAGAAGCTAGAAAGTCCAAATCTGGCAGGACATTCGAAGACGATGACTATTTGGGAGAAGAAGAACTGACTTCAGACGTCGAACCCACAATTAAGAGGAAGAAAGACAAGGCAGGGCGGCGTCTCAAGTCTTTAGGGCGTTCTGAAAGGGAGACGACAGTGATTACCCGTCAACGGGCACTGCAATCAGGCAAAGATACATTCTCTGGTTGCAGGTCAGATACGGTCAAACTTCCACATGGTTTACCTCCTGCGCCACCTAAAAGTGAGTTATCTATCGCCTCTTCTGTACTTTTATTTTGAAAGATTGAATGCTCAAACATGTTTGAGGAAGTTTGTTTGTCACGACCAGAGCAAAAGGATACGCTCTCTGAAGTTGACCGACAACTGAAGAAAGCTGAGGCTGCCGAGAGACGTAGGATGCAGGCCGAGAAAGCAGCTATGGAGTCTCAGGTTAGCTTCCATGTTTTTTCTCTCGTAGCATATTTTAACAGCTTTTCCTGTTGCTTGACCATGAATCTTCATAGTCATGCTCTGGCGTCTCTGTTTATATGCAGTAGTACATCGTGAACTGCATGAATCCTCATCAAGAATTTAAGATTAGATTTGGCTTGTTTCCAGGCTGAGGCAATCAGGAAAATACTGGGACAAGATTCAAGTAGGAAGAAACGAGAACTAAAGATCAGGAAACGACAAGAAGAGGAAGCTGAGGTATTTACTAATTCCCCACGACAGTTCTTTTTTTTATAGAAGGGACCAATTACATATTTTATGATGTTTAGGAGAGGGCTGCGAAAGCTATGATAATTAAATCGGACACAGTGAGATGGGTTATTGGGCCTGCAAGAACAGTAGTCACGTTCCCAGAGGAGATGGGCTTGCCAAGTATATTTGATTCTAGGACCTGCAGGTAACTGCTCTGATCTTATGTTCACAGACCTTAGTCCATTCCGCAATTTTGGTGGCACTGCAATTTGCTACCATACTATAAGAGCACGTAGCTTCTGATGTGATATTTCAGTGGCATTTTGATGTGAATAAATCCTTGTGATGTGGATTTTCAGCTATCCGCCACCCCGTGAAAAATGCGCTGCTCCCTCCTGTATGAACCCATATAGGTACCGGGATTCGAAGTCGAAGTTACCACTGTGCAGCCTCAACTGCTACAGGGCTATACAACAAAACCCACAGCCGCTGATTGCCTGCTGATGGAGCGGGACATCTTTCTCGTAGTTTCATGAATGACAACATTTCTGGTGTGGATCTTCACATTTCTGATGGTGATTCAAGGTGGATCACTGGACGTACTAGGTTGTAAGATTTACACTTAAATCATAAGTTAAATAAGATGCTATCCCTTGGGTGGCAGGGGACCTTATATTTTGAAGCATATCTCTCTCGTGTTAAGTTAGGAGAAGACAGTTTGGTCAATCTGGGTTGATAACCTAGGAGTTCGGATCCATCGAGGGTAGCTTCTTTTTGCTCCCTTCATTAGATTCTGATGCTAATTTAGTCGGAGGATCAACATCTCAATGCCATTGAGCAATCTTCAGTGGCTTCTCTGGACTTGTAGCAGCATTCACTCGGTGCTCTTTTTCCTTTCCTAGGAGTTCTTAGTTTCTTCCTACTTCATGATTACAGTGAATTCCATGGCAGCATGATCGGCTTTTGGACAGTGAGGAGACACTCCTTAGCCTTTCAAAATTTACTCACACTCAGGCTCTGTTTGCTTAGCAAAACTCGGACATTGCTGCCGAGCAAACCATGTTGAGGGTTCAGTCCCTCTTGTTGCTGCCTCTGCATGTATTTCTTTTTTGAAGATCCGATCAAGCCGAACCAAGTGAATGAGGTCAAATCCGGGCTTGACAGGTTTTTGACCACTTTGGTTCTCGAGTGAAACCTCGACCATGGTCTGGTTCCCATTCCGACCAGTTAAACTGGCCGGTCTTTTTCGGGTTTAAAAACACCGGTGAAAAGGTTTTTGATGGTTTTCCATGAAATCAATGGGACCTCAAGTTTCAAAATACATACAAAGTCAGAGTCAGGATATATACAACATGCAATTACAATATGATCAAGAGACTAGTGACTCAAAGATGAGTCCAGGATGAGGTGAAAGCTTCATCGTGCAGGTGAGGCTAAAATGGAACTGTGTTGCTGATGTTATGAGTAGAATAAGAGCTATTTGGTAACACTCTTGGAAATAACTGATTATATTATTTGTTCCAAAGAATAGATTTGAAACATAAATTTGTTTGATAAATTTTTTTCTTAGGAATAGATTTTGAGTAGAATCAAGAATTAAAAAAAAAGTTGATTCTCGTTCTTGGGAACAATTTTAAGAATTCACTTTCCTCTCTTTTCTTGTTTTCCTCTCCTCTCCTCTTTTTTCCCTTCCCTTTCTTCTTCTTCCTCCTCCTCCTCCTTCCAACCCACTGCCACCCCATCCTTGCCCTCCGACCATTGTTGCCACCATCAGCGAGTAGCCGAGAGAGGTCCGGCGAGCTCGTTGGAGCTTCGTTAGGCCAAGACAAGGTCTGACAAGCTCATCGAAAGCGAGCTTAGTCACCGGCGGGGCTCGACCTCGCAAATTTAGGCGAGGTTGAGCCTCGCCAGTGGCCGAGTGAGGCTTGCCCAACCTAACGAGGCTTGACCTCGCCCAGTGACACGAGGTCGGCCTCACCTTGGCTTGGGAAGGCTGAGCCTCACCTCGTCTCGCCCAAATTTAGGAAGCAAACCTTGCCCGACCATTGACGAGGCTCAACCTCTCGTCGCCTGGGTGAGGTCAAGCCTCATCGGGCTAGGTGAGCCTCATAGTGGCCAGGCGAGCTTCTGGCGAGCTCGTCGGATCTCACCCTAGTCTAGTGAGCCTCCGACGAGCTCGGACCTCGCTCAGTCGCTCACCCACCATCATCGGTAGTGGCAACCGACCACTAAAAGAGGAAGAAGGATAGAAAGGGGAAAAA
The DNA here is from genome assembly GCA_014182845.1 of Corymbia calophylla. Lineage (NCBI taxonomy): Eukaryota > Viridiplantae > Streptophyta > Magnoliopsida > Myrtales > Myrtaceae > Corymbia > Corymbia calophylla. Next base: position 16,490,493 of record CM024694.1, on the reverse strand, counting down.
GAAAATTAAGAAAAATATAATAAAAAGTATTAAAAATAAAAAAAATAAAAAAGTTGAAAACTCTTATCAAACGCATTTATATTTTGAAAATAAAAATTTTGAACAGTTTATCAAACACCTTAAATATTCAAAAATTATTTTTGAGAACATAATAAAAAAAATTATTTTTGAGAGTAGAGTCGTTACTAAACATGCTCTAACCATTCAATAATTTAGCCGGGTTAACTACCAAAGGAAGGGAAGAGTAAGGAATATGTGCATTTTTAAAACTCATAGTCAAAAAGCAATTGAGTCCTGAAATTTTTAATAACACAATTCAATTCTTAAAATTGTCAAATTGAAATAACAAAGCCTTTTCATTTGCTCCATCCAACTTAGCTAAACAAAAAATAATGATGGAACTTTTTTATATGGTAATGATGTGACTAAAACAAAAAATATAAAATTAAAATGACATCATTTTAGTCCAAATTTGATTTTTTAAATACAAATATGTTTTAAATTATATTAAAAATAATCAAATTTTAAAAAAATAAAAAAATTGAGAAAAATCATACTTGGACCAAAATACTTCGTTTTAGTCATTTTAGTGCCACATAAGACAAATAAAATAATTAAAAAAAGACCTCATCAGTTTTTATTAGTCAAATTGAATGCAGTTAGCGAATGACTTGATTACACAAAAGTTTTACAAGTTAATTATATTTTTTTAAATTTAATTGCATTACAAATTTTTTAATGCATTTATCTCGAAAAGAAAATGATTAATTTATCTAAAACCCCAAAATGATAAACGTGTAGCAAATTAATCCCAAATTAATTTTTTAACCACAAAAAACAAACTAACACACTTGTCACAAATTTACCCTATATTAATTTTCATTAAATTTTACTTTCAAATTGTTAAATTGGATAATACGTGACAGTTAACTGATATATCAATTTAGAATTTTACTTTCCATTTATCATAATTGTACCTATTTTATAGTTTTTTTTATATTAATCTAATTTAACGAAGGAGGGTATCTTTATCATAAATACACAAGGTTTTTGACAATCAAATAATTAGTTTAAATATATCAATTTGGGATTTTTTTATCATTTGAGATAAATTTGTTATTAAAATTTTTATGATTAAAAAATTAATTTAAAATAAATTTATCATGAGCCAAAGAGTTAACCCAAAAAAAAAAAAAAAAAAAAAGCCTCGAGTCTATCCAATCGCTTGGGAAAATGAACGATGTCGTTGGGCGATGCACCTTTTATAAACGCGCGAGGCACGTGGCAATCTCAACTCGGCCTACTTCTAATTTCCTCAATTTTCCAGAGAAATCGATCGACGACGCGCCTCCGTTGTCTGCGACGGTCACACTCTGCTCCCTCTCTCCCCTCGGCCTCGCCGTGCTCAGCTCCCTCGCCGCCGACCTCGGAGCACCGCCATGGCTCGGGCGCCGACCAAGCAGGGTCGCGATCAAGCTCTGGTTCGTGCTCTCTCTCTCTCTCTTTCTCTCTCTCTCGTCCGCTCGCTGCGTACGGCGAAGAAGGGACTGCCTTTTGCAGCTCGCGGTCAGAGTGTTTCTCGACGTGCATTGCCGCTTCGGGCTTTAGGCTGTCGGCTTTCGGTTGCTCTCTAGGGCGGTGATTGTTATGAATGATGAATGATGTGGAATCGGTTTTGGTTCGTTTCGAGTGTGGCTGGATTTCTCGCCTTGATTCGTATTTGCGATTTTGAGCGGGTTGAACTGGGGCGGCGAGTTCGTACGGTTTAGGATTTTCGCCTCTTTGATGTTGGGGCAACGTTCCTGTGCTACTTGCGACCTCGTGAAGATGTGTCTTTTTTCTTTTTCTTGTTTCTTTTTTCTTGGAGCCTTGGTTTCGTTGCGCTTCAGAAAAAAGATCGTTCCTTTGGTAGGTCTCGTTGTAATTTTTTTGTCAAATTGGTATGCTGGAGTAGTTGAGGATCGTGGGTAGATGCCGTTTTTTGCATTTACTTTGCTGGTATAGTAGCTGTTGAGTTGATTTCTCTTTTGCCGTTCTCTTTGGCCATTCCACCAGGATTTCCAGGGATTTTTGAATGACTTGCAGGATTGGGAACTTTCACTCAAAGACAAGGACAAGAAAATAAGACTGGACAAGGTAAAGTGTTCCACAATATGCTCATAGACCGTATGCTTGAGTGATAGTATATCCACTCATTTTCCCCCCTTTGAACTTCCCAAAAGATATGCAAAGTTTTGGGCACTAGATTTATAGGCAACAGCTGGGTAGTACTTAAAGTACTTAAATTGCTTTTAAAACTAATCTGATATTATCTACTTGGTTTATCAAGTGTTTGACATGTTAAAATGCGTGCTTTTTGTCTTCTTCTTCGTTTGGAGGGTAAACCATACGTTCTCTTGCATTTTATATTGAGGAGGAAACTGATCTGTACTGGCTTTGATCTCATTTTATGAAGATCAAGAGGCATAGCTAGCATTCGCTTGATATATTTATGGAGTCCGGAGTTATGATGCAGAAGTCTGTGCATGAACATGTATGGAAGAGCTTTGAGAGCATATAAATGGTCAAGTCTTTCATCGGTGCTCTTGCAGGAATCACCGTCATCGACGAGAGGATATCCTAGTGTGGATAAAAAAGCAGGAATCAATCTAAGTGGCAGTGCAAAGAGTTTGGGAGGTAGATTCTCAATGGAAGAGTCTGTTCCTGATGCTGCTTCAGAAAAGGAACTGGTAGGAATTTTCCTCTTATCATACTTAAATAATCAACAATTGTTGTCTCTTGATATGTGAAATCAGCTTCACATGCTATTTGTTTGATTAATGCCCTCAATGACAGGGTAATGAGTTCTTCAAGCAGAAGAAATTTAATGAAGCTATTGATTGCTATTCAAGAAGTATTGCCTTTTCACCAACTGCAGTTGCTTATGCAAATAGGGCGATGGCCTATCTCAAGATCAGAAGGTATAGAAAAGCTGGTGCCAGTGTCTCCCCCTATCCCCCTCCCCCCCTCTTTTTTTCTCTTATTATTATTGTTGTTATTTTTTGGGCCAGATTCCCCCTTTGAGTTCTAAATTTCTCTATGATGAGAGAAATGCACTTATATTCCGAAAAGGGGAAATGCTCTGATAAGTCATAACATAGAAAATCAGAGAAGGAACATATTAATTGGTTTTCTTTCCTATCATTATTTCCTTGGTGCCTTAGGTTCAAAGAGGCTGAGGATGACTGCACAGAGGCCTTAAATTTAGATGATCGATACATAAAAGCATATTCACGCCGAGCAACAGCAAGGAAAGAACTTGCAAAATATAAAGAATCACTTGAGGGTATGTGAGCCAATAAAACGTCATGTCCATTGACCTGAAAAGATTGTAGACCGGTGATTTTAGTTGGATATGTAATTTGCACTGATAATGATCCTGTCATATATTCTTGAATCTTGACAAATGATTTGCCAGGCCAAGTATATTAATCATAGCTAACTGCAGATGCGGAGTTTGCTCTTCGGTTGGAGCCACAGAATGAAGAAATCAAGAAACAGTATTCAGATGCGAAATCTTTGTATGAGAAAGTACGCAATTGCCCCTCTATGTTTTGTTTTTGGCTTGTAACTTCTGCCACTGAATCCTTGGTTTACCAGTATGACTAGATAAAAAATCACAGAAGATTGTCGAGAGCTTCAGGAAGTAAATTATGCATTTAAAACTGCTCCTTGATATCATACCACATAAAAAGAAAAAAAGCAATTTTGGGTTCTATTGGCACCCAGGCATAGAAGGCCTTCTTTTTTTGTTCAGTTTGTTTTGTAAAACCATTTCCTATTCAGCATTAAAATTGCTTGGATGGCCCCTTCTAGGAGATTCTAAAGAAAGCGACCGGGGCATTGAGAAGCTCTATTCAAGGTCCTCAGAAATCTGGGAAATCAGAAAATGGACGTCACACCCAGTCATCCTCTGTCAGTAACCAGCGGACAGAAGCAGCTGCAGTTCAAGATCATAAAAAGGTATGAACTTTTTATATCTACTGGGGGGGTTGCAATTACTCTGTGAAATTTGTGCGATTGCCAGAATTTAGTAAAATTAGTTTTTTTTTGCGAGGAGGATTATGTGAACATTGAGTCTTTTGGAGTAGATTGCTAAATAACGTGGTTGCTGATGTTCACATATCTGACATCTGTTGAACTGATTTTCTATTTTTTTTCCTGGAAAAAAGAAGTGGTTTCTAGCTGGGAGCAGGGGTAGAAAACCAGAACAAATTGAGCAAGCTAGGCAAGCATCTTCGTTGCATATAATGACTAATCCATTTCTGCAATTTTAGAATGCCTCCAACAAAAGAATGCACAGGAACATGGGATGTGGGAAATGGCCTTCCTTTTTAACCTTTAATTGGTGGGGTGGGGAAGGGGGCGGTTCATCTTCTCTTTTTTGACTTTTCAAAGTTTAAAAGAAGAGGGTTCTGTTTCTTTTCTGTCCTAATGAAACTCTTGAACTGGTATTAGAGGGCAAAAAATACCATTTGTGTCAGTTGCTCTGGGCATAAAACAATTGCGCATAAAGACAGGGAGCCACTGCTTTAGCTTAAACTGTTTGACAGCTTGTTGTCTGTCAAGTGGAACTACAAGAAACAAGAATATGCCAAGAATTACGGGTACTTGGATTCTCTACTGATTGTTGTGCAGAATATAATTGGGTTTTAAATCTGACCAAGAATTATGAGTAATTGGATTTTCTACTGATTGTTGAGGAGGATATAATTGGGTTTTAAATCTGACATCATATCTTTATACCTCAAAATTTCATATTCTTCCAATTGCATATTTGATCATTGGGAAATCCAATGACATAGATGGCATGTTTGAGAATGTAGTATTAGGAGTCTTCAGACTATAGATGGTTTGTGAATTTGCTTCTTTTGTGAAATATAAAGCAATCTTTCGCCAAGCATCGTGAGTTGCTAGGTTGTCAGTAAATAAATAATATAAAAGGAGAGAGAGATGCTGATTGTAAGTTCTGATTATTTCTACACCTTTGGCAGGAGCACAATGGGCCAGTGTCCTTAAAGCCTTCCAACCACATCGAGGAAATAAAAAGCAAAAGCATTAGAGCTAGAAGTGAAGATGACTCCAAGAAGACTTTTAAGGAAGTCAATGGTTCTGCTGTAGAGAAATCTAAGGTCTTACTATAAACTCTCTTGCTTTTTGTTTGTCCCAGAATGTTCATAAAAATCTTCTCTGGTGCTTTTGCTCTTTTGAAATTTTCTTTTTCAATAAATGCCTTGTATTGTGTCTGGTTTGTGCACAACTTAAACTGAAAATTTATCTATTTGAATTATTGACTTAGTTTTGTACTCTCTCATGGCAAATCTTCAGGGACATGAAAGATCTGGAAAGCAGGAGCTGAAGGTATCAGTGCAAGATCTTGCGACTAGAGCAGCTTCTCGAGCTATGTCTGAAGCAGCTAAAAAAATCACTCCACCAAATTCAGCCTATCAGTTCGAGGTTTCTTGGCGAGGATTCTCTGGCAATCGTTCTCTACAAGCTCATCTATTAAAGGTTCTTGTTATCATTTAGCTTTGTAATTATATTCATTAACTAATTGTTCTTGTAGTAACTTGAGGTGCTATAAGTTAAAAGTTTGGTTTGATCTAATAATTTGGCCCTTCTGTGATGCTCAATACTCAGTCCATGGCATGAGTATGGTCTTTAATGCTCAGTCTCTTTCGTTGGGTCAGAAATTGGACAGGAGATCATTTTCTGGTTAAGTATGCAACTTTAATGAACTTTCGGAAAAGAAGACAGTCCTTACATCTCTGCAATAATTAGTTAACTGTCAGAGTAAGATTAGGTTATCCAACTTTTGGCATTGCTAGATCCTCCAGAATTTTTGCATGAAATGTGGTAATGTGATAGCTTTACTACTAAGAATGTGGATGTTCAATTTATGTGCTATAGATCTAAGTATTAATGTGGGCTCTGTTCCTGTAGGCAATCATATTAACAACTGTCTTAATGTCTCAACTTCTTTCTGTTATTTATTTGTAGGTTACTTCTCCAGGTTCTTTGCCACATATATTCAAAAATGCACTCTCTGCTCCTTTACTGGTTGATATCATCAAGTGTATAGCCACATTTTTCACGTATGTGGAGGATCTCGTTATTATGTTTGTCCAGGATGTCTTGGGACTTTGTTTGAGTTTAATGCTATTTCCTTTGGCTAACTTTCTACCTTTTGACAGTGAGGATGTAGATTTGGCTGTTAATTACTTGGATAATTTGACGAAGGTCCCAAGATTCGATACGATAGTAATGTGTCTTTCTTCTGAAGATAAAGCAGGTATGCTCACTTCTGAAGTAGATATAGGCTGCTTATTAATTTCACTTCTTTTCGATCTCTTTGAACACATAGACACACTACAAAGCTCGATGTCTTTAATTCAACTGCATGTGCTGCTTGCTGATGCACACTGTCATAAACTGTCTCGGGAGCCTATGCTAGGGAAAAATCTAACATGGGCATGCATTTTTCTTCTGATGACTTATGAGCATTTGCTTCCTGCAATTCCAGCAGATGCTCCTTCTGCTTCTGTATGTTAGATGGTCGCTGAAAAAATGTTGTTGCTAGTTACATTATATGTCTTTCTTGACACCTAATTCAATTATGGTGGACCAAGGGTTACTTTGTTCCTGGGAGTAGGAGTTGACATGTGGGTGTCTGTATGTTCATGTGTAGTTGCAACATTTATATTTGACCTTAGCAATCACAGAGCAGATATTTATAGGATTTTCAAAGCACAATGTGTGTGCTTGGCAGCTCTTTGCATCTACAAGTTAACACCAATGCCAATTGCCAAGAAGGCAATTCAAAACAGATTAGGCCTAGTTATTGCCATCATGAGGTCATCTTTAAAAACTCTGGATATGAGTGATTTTACATGTCTTCTAAAGTGAAAGCTGAATGAATGATATTCTCAAGGGTGAAAGCATTGATTACAGTGTGGAGTCATGGTCAATTCTCACCTATTTCTGGTCGATTGATGAGTGTGCAAAAACGTGGTAACATTGGCAATGAAAAAATGGAAAGATTTGAGAGTGGGACTTCTTAACTTTGTCAATTGGATTGAGAATCTGACCATAGTTTTCTTTTGGAGCAGATCTTCTCAGACTATGGAAGGAAGTATTCTGTAGTGAGGCTACTCCGATCGAGCATGCAGAGAGTCTTGATAATCTCCGCTCCAAATACTGCCTTAAGCAATGAGATAAATGAAAGCTATTTTGGAGCTGGCAAAATTTTCCTTTTGAAGCTTATGTGCATTTGTCCATTTTATTAGAGAAATCTTCTTTTCCCTTTGGTTTGTTCTTTTTGCCCATGAAGCTTCAGAAGATCGGTGTAAGGGCGACATTCAACATGTAAAGACGGTACCTTTCCCTTTATACCGTGTACAGATGATTGTAGTGTATGGTTCATATTGGCTCGATTTCCTGGCTGGGTTTGTATATATGTCTAGAAATGTGTGCATGATACGATGAGGCGTGAGCATGTAAATCTGGATTTGAGAGGTGTCAAATATAACCTCTTCATCCCTCGGTCAATTTTGACATATCGTCGTAACTTCTCGGGCGTCTTGTATTGAAAGTCTCTCATGCACCTGATCTAACCCAAAGTTGGCGGCGAAAATAAATCAGCTCTTGTTCTGGCAGTTGAAGTCCCTTTTGTAACGACAAAAAAAAAAAAAAAGTCTCTTTTGCACCAAATCTTCAACAGCTTGGATGCAAATCTCGTGATATGTCAATTTTCATTTGAACTGCTATTAACAATCGTCTGACTCTTTATTAGTCGTGCATCGGCCCTTGATTCCAACCACGCATCAAGTCGAGCAAATTGCCACAAGCATGCACATGGCGCAGATATGACTTGATCATATGAGCAAATGATACCCAAAAACGATGATTGACATATACTTGTTCGTATCAAACACAGAACGTTTCTTTCAATTTCCTTTGTTCAGCTATTTTAAGGTATACCCTGTTTTATATTTTTGACTTACCATGTTGGATATTAGCGTGGTGCTAAATATTCACATCAACATTTCCCTTACGTACTTTAATTGAATGATCAACTAAAGCAATAAAACAACATCAATCAAGAATTTAGAGAAACTAAAAAATTTGTAGACTAAATTGATCATTTGATGAAAGAAGAAAGACTAGTAATATTTTTTCGAAAAACCAATTGGAAAAAAAAAGAAAAGAAAACATTACCCTCGGTCAGATCATGCATCTAATCATCTGTTCCATCGTCACAAATCTCGAAAAAGATGAAGGAGCTCTATCCCATGTTTCATTTGGCAAACTTGGGTCCAATCAAAACGGGAAGAAAACAAAAGTTTGGAAAGGCCTTGCACGCACCAATTGATTGGGACAATTTTCAAGGAGCGTCTTTTTCCCATGGCCAGACAGCAGATACAAACGAAGCATGACCCTCGGTTTATCGACTCTCCCAAGCAATTTGCATTGATTGGAACGGCACGAAATGATTGCAAGATCCAAACAACCAACAGCAGCAACATCACTCAGGAATCAATCAGAAGGGTCTCTCTCTCTATCATCTCCTTCCTCCACTCACCGCCGATTCTCATCTTCTAGATAGGTCCCCACACGAATAACAACATAACTTTCAAGAAGACGGTTCAAATCATTGAATCGGCTAAGTCGGTCAGTCTGTTAAATGTAGCTGTTCCTAGATCACACTTCCATGCGTTGAAGCTTCTACTTTTGCCCCCAAAACTAGTACAAATATACTCTCGGGCTTGTTGAGTTCAGAGCATAAATCCTTAAAATGGAGTCTACCCTAGAGACTTCCTTTTGTGAAGATTGACAGCCTTGTCTTTTACCATCGAAAAGGACAATTCACTACATTAGATAATAATTAAAACATTTGATGACCAAGTTGGTCATTACATGAGATTACATAGTGGAACAACATAACATCCACAAACCACCCGGAAAGCAGAGAAAAAAGAAAGAAACAGGAAAGTAGGGTTTGTGACTTTTACCAATACAGATCGGAATTATTTCTCAACATGAATATGCAGAGACGGATGCAATCGGCGACAAGTTAAAAACACTTGCACAAAAAAAAGATGCATGTATGTCAAACCTAGAGATGGAGAGACAATAGAACGGAGCTGTCTTTAGGATGATTTCTCTTCAATGGTCAACTCCTCCACAATACTCCCGTGGTTGAGAGGATTGAAGACTTGATGCATCTCACAGCACTTGTTAGGCATTATGATGGGCCCAAGCGGCGATCCCATTTCATGATTGAGCGCCGAGCACTTGCGGGCGATGATGACGGAGTTGACGACCTCGTCTGTGGGATGAAATACCGAGAGAACCTGGAACCCTCTTAGGTCACTGGCCTCGACCACAGGATAAAGAAAAGCCCTAGCCCCATGGGCACTCCGGAGCATCAAGATCGACCCATTGGCCATGTACTTGCCCAAATGCTCAATAACCCTAATCTTTTGCTCCTTCTCCATACCCACCAAAGCTGCCAAGAAAATGACATCGTAGTCCCTCAAGGCACATGTGACATCCATTATATCCGTGGTGTGAAAGAACATTCTCTTGGACAGGTCAGGGTCAGCTGAGACCAACTGGAGTGCATTGGAATTGGCTGAGGGGTCAATGTCATAGTTGTGGAAATGAGTCTTGGTCATGTGGTTAGAGGCTAGGACAATCGAGGTCAGCGGGAGCGGGCCAGAGCCCACGAAGGCGACCCGGTTCGGCTCACGCCCTGAGTGGTGCTGGCTCAAGATGTTGAACTCAAGTTGGCTCAGCTTGAGGTAGTTGTTGAAGTAAGGGAAGATGTGAAGGTGGTCAATCGGGTTGTCATATGAGGCCAAGAGGGAGGAGTAGTGGCTCTCTAAGAGACCCTCAGCTTCACCACAGAGTTTGATGAGGTTGGACCTCATTTCTTGAACCTTTCTGCATAGTTTTGTGACATCGATCGGATAGTTTGGTGGCATGCACGTGAGGACCAGCTGACTGAAGAGCATGTTGACATCTTTGCATGGTTTGAGAGACTCGAGGCTTGAGATCTTCTCGTACAGTTCGCAGACTCTTTGGACAAGAGGGTCCTGTTGGCATCCCATGTCGACACTATGAGGCTATGGAAGCAAAAGTTCACACAGCAAATGAAGAAGGAAATGTTTGAAAATTCAGAGAGAGAGAGGGCGATGTGATCTTCCTCACAAGATACAGCTCGATTTGTGACAACATCTAGGGTTCCAATGGTTGACTATTTATGGAGGGTTTGTGGGGACCACTTTGTGTGGAGGGTTGCGCTATTTCCCCTATATTATAATTTGTATTGGAAACTTTGTCATGGTGTTTCTTTTTTTTCGTTGGTAAATTTATATGACTAGACAAGTTTGGTCTATTTGTATTACCATTCACGCTACATCTTACTTTGTCAACTTTAATATTGTCGTGGGTACTGACGTTAGTTCGTAATATAATTTTTTTAAAAAATGTGAACTGATAAAGTCATTGAAATTTGAGATTTCAAAATATAAATTATACGTTGACGAAATAAAGATCGAAACTTTTCCTTTGATGCGATAAGAAGATTAGTGAATATTAGCAATCCTCTTTGCACAAAACTTGTCCCTTCGGATGGGTGCATGTACATCTTCTAAAAGGCAACAAAAAATTGAAATTGACCGGAATATGATTCTAAACAAGTCTCAGTTTCGTGTTAAATTCGTGCACAGAATGACCGGAAGCTAATGGCGCGTGGCGCGATGCTGTTGTATCCCGCAATCTGACGCAATGTACTGGTTTTCCCCACCTTCTTGTTTCGGTTCTCATTTGGCCTATGAAGGGAAAATTCTTGTGGGGGCAAAAAGCTTAATTATCTCCCACTCCCGTCCAAACGGAGATGAAAAACGATACATACTCATCGATCAAGAAACAAGACGAACGAAAACTGACATGGACGAAACGAAGCGGGCTGAAGTTGACATTCAGGACCTTTCGATATGGAGTTAAAAAGTTTTCCAAACCCGCGACAACGTCAAGCACGTCTTTGTCTTGACGTTTCTGAAGATGTCTTGTGCGAAAACTGACGCAGACGAAGAGGGCAGAAGTTGACATTTTAGGCCCTTTCGATGCCAAGTTAAAAGGGTTTCCGACCCCTAAAAATTACTCACGACGGTGCGAAACATGCCCTTGTGTGACGTTTCTAAAGAGGTCTGCGTGGGGGTGCTTAGATTCGCTCTTGGCGGGTCTTTTCACACGGCTCTCGTTCTCACCTCCACCATAAGCGATCAAAATCCAGACGATGGGAAACGCAGTGAGATTCTTCATCTTGCGAAACGAAACAAACCTCCATGAGGGCATGCCAGTCTCTGGCAAAACAGCATCATACACAGTCACACAGCAATCGCTCTCTGGATCGATCAGATCTTGGAAATTTGCTTTCTGGGGCACGAGTAGAGTTCTCTGTTTTGCAGGACCGGTCTATTGCAGCGTGTGAGTTCTTCGTGTGAACGCAAAGATTCTCGTGAGAAGATCATTTTCTATGGAAACCCTAATCTAGTGAAGGCGTGCACGTCAATTTCCTCTTTGCATCGTTATCGTGTAGATAAAGCTCACTGAAGAGCGAATTTCTTGTGTCTGACTGACTTTACCTTTTGTTATTCTATTCATGCGCTTGTATCGCTTGAGTTAATAACAAAGGTTTTCATAGCCGACAACAATTTGTTCTCAAACGTTATCGTAGATAATAAAAATAGTTTTCACCTATTTTTTTTTTAAATGATACAATTAATCATATTTAAAAATATATTTTCCAAATCATTCATCTTTTTACGAAATAAATGAACCATGTTTATCTCAAGTTTTTGGTAAGCATTTAATATGGACATTAGATTTCTATTAATTTAAAATGATCCTTTTGTTTTGATGGGAAAAATTGAAAGATAAACTTAATTAGTTTTTCATAAACCGAGATGAGTTAAACATAATCTTGATCTACATCTGCATGCTCTGATATCTTAGTCTTGCCTAGAAAAAAATTATATGATGCTCTTCTCCTCATGGAATTGCATTTTATAGGTATATATGTTCCTTATTTCACGTAGATTCTCTTGTTAGAGCTAGTACATCTATTTAGCTTTTAATTTTGAAAAAGAAATATATAATTGTCCATATATTCAAATATAAAATGCTAAAATACTACAAGAAAAAAAATTTTAAAATAACGTGTAAAGTTTTGATTTGGTATTTGAATAGTACCGCTTATTTGAATATTTATTTACAGTTTGCCACCCTATTTAATGATCGGATTTTGTAAGTTTATGGCCGTTAATCTTTAGCATTGGTCTAAGTGGGGGTCATTTTCTCACCATTCACCTTTTTGTACTTGGCTACAACTATTTATGGCCACACCATCTACTAATTAACATTACTTTAATTACATTTGATCCCTACACTGATATTTAATTTACTTCTAATCAATCCAGGTTTTAAATATCAGTGAAATTTTTGTCACGGTTCCTATGTGGCATAACAGCAGCCATGTGGAGCTGACGTGGCGTCCATTTGTTGCCATGGCAGCCCTAAATTGCCAACATAAAAGGGTGAGAGAGAGATGCCACCTCAAAGCACATTGAGGACAACGCGACATAGGGGCACAATTCATTTCTAAGTAACGCCTCCTTGTTCGACAACTTTACCAATCCTCTTTCTCCTCCTTTTGATGTTTTTCTTTCGGATAATTGCACCAAAAATCCTAAATCTATGACGAAAGTAAAATTAAATTCTAAAATTTTCAAAAAATTGCACCCAAACCCTAAAACTTGTCAAGTTAATGCAATCAATTACTTCCGTTAGTAGCCTCCAATTTAAATTACAACAAAGAGTATTAATGCGATTCTTTCATTATTTTTTCAGGACACGTGGCACCCATGTGCAGGTGCAACGAATGCTTCCTATCCAATAAGGAGCTATGCTTGCATCGTTCACTAAAAGTTTATGAGTCGTTTAAACAAATTCAAATTTTAGAATCAATTGCATCTTTCTATATAGTAAGTGATTGCATGAACTGGAAGATTTAGAACTCTTCTAAGGAAAATCACCAAAGAAGTCCTACACCATTGTGCGGATATTAATTTAATCATAAACCTTTTTATGATTTGCCGATGTAGTTCTTCTAGAAATAACTAATGTAAACGCCAACCGTTCTACACGGCACCACCCAATACTGAACGTGAACAAATTTCTGTATTTTTCTTTAAAAAAGAATAAATATTGAGAATTTTTTTTAAGAGTTGCAAAAAGTATCCACGTCAACACTGATTGTATCATATAGGATAGCTAGCATCCACATCTTATCTAAACTAGGCGGAAGTATTACATTGATAAATTATCAATAAATTTATATTTAAATGATCAAATTGAAAAGTTTAAGAATATATTAATATATGGACAATAGGTTTTTGACTTTTTTTTGGTAATTAGACACTTCCTCTTGTAATACTGGCCATTTTTAATTAAAGGCCCCATTGAACCATATGTGCACTTCATGTGTTCTCCTTGAAGATGCCATTATAGATTTTACATCTTGATGAACTTTTGGCATCTTTCAATTGTACCATTGTCGGCTCATTCACAAAAAAAGAGGTGACTTTACATGCCCTGGATGGCCACCGCTAAAAAGCTTCATTGTGTTGACATTTCAATGTCATTGAAGCTTCTTTTATTTTTATTTTTTTTTCAAAGGGGAAAAAGAAGAGAAGCCCATAGTAAGTACAAATTAAATATTTAAAGAAAATATGGGGCTAGTGCTATTTTGATATTCAATCATTGTTTTATTCTTGCCCTTTCCCTTCAATTCCGGTGGTGCAAGTGAGAGATGAGCCATCCCTTTTGTAGTGCGCAGGTCATCGATTGGATTCGTTGTACCTTTGGAGATGTTCTCATGTTTTGACATGATCTTTAATGCTTTTGTCTTCCAACTTTTAAATTCAAAAATTGGATGAATTCCGCCCTTTAATTGATTTAAATTGTAATTTTGACTTGATTTTCGCAACATTATTTTGAACAGTTATTTGATAGGAAACTCTAGTGTTCAAAGTTGAAAGATCGAAAAAAATTACTAAGGCTATGTTTATTTTACAGAAAATGAATGATTTAAAAAAATATTTTCCTAAATATAATTACTTGTGGCACTTGCAAAAATGAATGGAAAAAATATTTTTATTATCACAAAAATATTTAAACATAAATTGTTGTCAATAAAAAATACATATTTTCATTAGTTAATTATTTCAAACGATACAAATGATCATTCTTAGACAAATATTTTTTAAATCATTCATTTTTAATAAAACAAAAAAAGCCTAACGGCATATTTGTTTTGTAGAAATCAAATGATTCGGATAACATTCCAAAAAATGATTATTCATACCTCTAACAATCATCCACAAAATTGTTTAGATGTAAAATGAAAAACAATTTTCATTGATAAAATTTATCAAGTGATACAATCGCTTTTAGAAAAATAATCATTTTTAGGAAACTAAAAATGAAATTTTGTTTCTGAAGTTAGACATATATGCTTCCACGTAATAGACTAATTGAAAAATATGAATTGTCGATCGGCATGAAAAGTGCCACTTTGAGAAGTAATGGTCCACATTATTATTGCCTACTTGCCTGTGGAGTCGCTTTCACGAATTAACAAATTGCAACTATGCAATGCGACTACTCGACATTGAATGTGAAACGAGAGGACATCTTTGAAAGAACCTTTTTTTCCTTGAGACAATCGGGAGAATAGAAATTAAAAAATTATAATAGTAAGGTCCACTTTGTATAAAAATAATAATAATTTTTCCCACGCACCATTCATCTATGGACACGCTTACTTTTAGAAAAGATAAATTAACTATTTAAACAAGATTATCAAAATATAAAATCAATTGAACATGCTGCTAAGTTGGATATGATCTTTAAATTTATTTCGATAACTTTTTTTTTTGTTTAATTATCATTGCGTCAAATGGTATCGTGGGTCAGCTGTATTATTGCACAAGACTATGCCATAACTTCTAGGTTGAGATATTTGGTGTGCTCAAAATATATGGGAATGGTATTTAATTATCTCTTCTTTTTTCACTCTCTTCTCGTATATGGTATATGAGATTTCTAACTAGTATATCTATTTTAATATCATTAGGCCTCATTGTAGCTTTCGATATCGCCCCTCTTGCGAAATCTAATGTGATGCCGAGGAAGCCTAAAACATGCAAATCCGATATGTTTGGTCTTTGGGCAAAGAATTTAGATTCAATGCATATAAACAAGGAAATACTTAAACGGGGTAAATGGGACATGTGAGGAATCAAATTCAAGATACCCACATAACTTGAAATCAAGTGCGTAAATGTCTTTTAAGCTCCTTAGAGCAATAAGTCTCGAATTGGATTCATCATGAAAAAGACATTAAAAGTATCATAACTTTTGTGTGACTCTCACTTTGGATTAGAAAACTTTTTGCCAATCACTTAAATGTCAAATTAGAGAAAAAATGATCATTTAAGTGTCTCTGATGATAACTTCTGGCCAAAAGTCCTATGTAGCTCTTTTAATTAAATGATAATCCATACATGATTTTTTCTTTATTAAAAACAATTCCAACGTGGTCTAGAGGTGGCTGGACTCTCCAAGAACGACACCATATGGTAGTTCACTATTCTTCACTCTCGTTTAATCTCCTTGAACGACGACATAGGAGATCCTTTCCTAGTGCACCGCAGTTCAGATTTTCTCCATGATTTTAGATAAATTTTTAATATGACTTCGATTCCTTCCTGATTTGTCTTTTACATTCTGTTCCGCTTTGTCTTTTTTATTCCTGCTCGCTTGCTGTTTGCCAAATTCCATTGCTATTGGTTGCCAAGCCATATATGGCTTCCACTGAGGCAATGGCCTCCATTACCTTCCTCATCTTCATCAGCACCTCCTCATCTTCCACCTTTTCATCTTCTTTGATCGTCTGCAAATTGAAAAAAAATTGTATAACATGGACAAAATCCCTACTTTGAGCAAATCAAAATTAGGGTTTATATTGGGGGCAAAAACATAGATGACGTCATTCAGGGTTATTATATCTAACTAGGCACGCTGACAAGTCACGTCAATCTGGAAAATTGCTAAAATATCGCCACGTTAGATTTCCACAACCAAAATCGAAGTTGATGCTTAAGTAATCTTTATTTCTTAAAGTACAATTTATATCCACCAAAATGAGCATTGCACGACATTTCTAGTTCTCAAACTACTTTTTAAATAAAAGTAGATTGGGAAAATATCAAGTCATTCAATTGCAAATTAGGAAATATGCGTCGTGTTATATTCAGTGTTGTTTTTCGGTAAGTCCTCGCCGCACTCGAATCGTGTTCCTGTGCCTGCACATGAGAACTCTTTTTGTTCTGGTATTGCATCAATTTAAAGCTGCTTTCGCAACCGATTGGATGGAAAATTCCGAAATGCGTCCACTAGGCGTCGCGATCAGCAATAATCAAAGGTGGGAAAAGCGAATCCGAGTAGAGCCAAGGGGCGGGGTTTCGTTTGGCCGTGGAGAATCGACGCACGGGAACGTGTCGACCACACGAAGCCATGTGCCGTATGAGCTCCGGCTGGTGCTGGGATGCTGATTGGGACAGCCTTCTTCCTCCTCCTCCTGTGCACTGGTCCATGCAATGCGAGCGCACACGCTTCCTTTTCAATCCTCTACCGACCACAGAACAAGATTGGTCAACCATTCCCCCCTCACCACAAACGCTAGGGGACAATATCATATCGCCACAGTTCGGTTCTGTGAATTTGATCAATCATGCTGATTCTCATTGAAAAACTAAGGATTTATATTATAAAAAACTCCAAACTATCATGTCTGTAACAAGTTCACCCAATATTAATTTCTTGATCATAAAAAACTCAAATTATTATACCTATTACAAATATATTACTCGTTAGTTTCCATCAAATTTTACGGGTTAAATTAATAAGTTAAATGATATGTGGTAATGACGAGTGTATTATTTTGAGGTTTTACTATTTATTTATCATAGGTGTACTATTTTGTGGTTTTTTTGTGATATTTATTCAATTTAATAGAAATTAACGGAAGGCAAATTTGTCACAGATGTATTGGTTGGTAAATTTATCATAAATACACCAGTTTGGAGTTTTTCGTTGTATTAACTCAAAAACTAAACATAATTGCCTGTATAATTTTTAGTATTATGATTGGTTGTGTCCTTTACATCTTCCTCAAATGAATCTATCTTTTTTTCCCCCTCTTTTCATTGAGTACTGCCTTTTTGGTCGATAGGACAAGCAGTTACAACGCCACCCTCCATGGCTTTGATGGCAGGGTCAATGCAGAATCACGCCTCAAGAACGCAAGTTACAATAGTTCGCTTGTGGTCGCGAGATATGTGCGGACTTGCGCATAAGACGAGAGAGTCTTACGAAGGTGGATTGCGTGTGGATTGAAAGAACAACCGAAACTTTTCCCCTGAATATTAGATGAACAGAAAAAATTGAAATTGGGGTTGTGAAAATTGGCAATCATCTGAGTATAAATTTATTGATTAAGGGGTACTTAATTATGACCATATTATTGTATTACCCAACCAAGTTTGAACTGAGTATGATGCTGCTTACTTGAGATTAATATATCCAACCATGTTTCATTCACCTGGATTATCCTATGGAGAGAGAAGGAGAGCAGTGTGAACAGACCAGCCAGAGAGAATCTAAATATCACTACACACGGCTCTGGAAACATCGGACAAGGACAGGTTTTATGTTGTCGCTTGCTTACCTAGGTAAGGAGCTTTTAATTACTGATTTAGGGGTCAAAACCTTTTAACGCTACCAGGAAAACAACCGATTGAATAATAAAAAAAATAGAATAAAAAAAATTAGGCTCCAAATTTACATTGTTTGATTGATGTGACCCACTCTACAGAAAAGAAAAAAACTGCATTATTACTTAAATATCCTTTTATGTGCTTGTGAATAAAAGTAGAATGATGAAGTGAGATAGAAGACTTAATTTGTCTCATTAATCCAATATATAATGTATTGACATGACCTTTTTTCATTATCTTTCCTAATCCCTTTTAATCTTTTGTTTCCATCTTTTTTTTCCTCCATCCAAACACGGTTATGCTTTTAGAGCCTTTTCTTCCCTCCTAATCCCTCTTTCACAAACATATTATTGTTAATCTAGAGATTAGTTAACACTTGTGTTAGGTATCTTGACTTTCACATCCGTCGCCCTCAAACTCCATGAAAAGGCCATATATGTTATAATATGAATAATAACCTTATTTTACCAAATAATAAGCAATATGGTAGCAACTCCACTTCAATCCGAGAACAAACCCAAACTGAGAACCATGCCAAGCCAGCTTGGACTAATAAGTTCAAGGTCGATTCCAAGGAGAATTGGTATGGTTCCTAGTTTACTGAACCTAGAATGGACTTAAGATTGATCTAATTTGTGGTTTCAAAATCGAAACAGTCAATTCTACCTAAGAACAGACTTACCAGTCTAGTTCCCAAGTTGAACTAGTTCTAAACCAGTTTTAAAATCTCTTGTTAGAAAAAAAAAAAAAGTACTTTTACCAAGCCAATGGGGCTTGAACATGAATAAATATAAACACTTAACCAACAAATGTGTTTACAATGAAATGGTGCCACCTTTAAATTTGGTTTTTTGCCTAATATATAGAATGGTTCCCCTTTGACCCAAAAAAAAAAAAAAAACCGGTTCCCCAATAGATCTGCACCAAAATCAGTTGGCGTAGAAACCGAAGGTTGCAGTCGACCAATTCAATTTCTGATTCTAGTTTTCTAGAGTTGAGGGTCATACAAGTCAATTCCGATTCTATGCCAAGAAGCTACCCACTATAGAACGGGGTTACCCCTAGTTTAAGTTTAAGCAACATATGTTGTCCACAAAATTCTTCATGGATTTTAAATTTAAATTAATCTTCCTTATTCAGCAACTAATTAAAAACGATTTCCTAGAACAACTCAAGTTTCATTTTTAATGGCGAGAGGCATTCTCTTTGTGGAGTGAGAACTCCTCACGTCTTTTACTTTCTTGTGATCAAGTCTTTCTTGGAATTGAGTAGCGTGGGTGATATTTGCATCTCGTTTTCACTTCCTCCATACATCACATGATATGATTCTTTTCGGTATTGAATTATGATAATTACAGGGAGAAAGAACTTGAAAAGGTTTGATGGGAATCTCCGAATGTTGTTGCAATGCGATCACGATCCTATAAAGAGGAGAGATTGAGCAATGTCTCTCAGGCTTGATGTTAGGCTTGGCTAAGGATTAGTGCCTTGATCAGATCACTATCTTTTGATCCCTTTGATAACAGCAAAATGTTCTAATCAAACCGATTAGTCTAATCGAATCCAACAGTCTTGCTATCTTTTAGTAATAGAAGGGAATGAGCGATGACTTGGATGAGATGGACTCGGATTGGACCTTAAGGTTGCATTTGGCGATCAAAATAAAATTCATTATAGCATAAAATTCATCACATCTTATGTTTGGTACTTACTCAAAACAAGATAAAGTTGGATATAGGCCGGATAAAATTATCCCACGGGAAAATGGGATAAAAGTGGATAGAATTTCTAATTTCATAATAAAAAGTTAACACTTCTTAAATTAACAAATATACAATTATATTTCAATATAAATAATATTTGAATTTTAATATAAGAAATTCAAAATAACAAAAATTAACAATTTCATTTTTTTAATTTAATCTTCTTTTTATTTATATATTCAAACTTAATTCTAATTTGTAATATAAGTTCAATATAAATATATATTTATTGCATATTTTAGGTGTTTTAATATTTTAGGTATATTAGTACAATTTTCTATTTAATAAAATTTTATTAGAGAATGATGGAAGGACAAAATAAAAAGAAAGTAAAATAGAATAAATAAAAATAAAGTAAACAAAAGTGTTTTGAAAATTTTTACCATCTCCTTTGTAAAATTTATGGTTCATTTATATTAATATGATGTTTATACCAAAAATATATATAATATGATATGAATATATCCGATTTAATTACTGCAATCATCAAACAGTGAATATGATATAACAAAATACTTCGGATTTTATATGTTATCCTATCCAGTCTTATTCTTGTTAGAAATCCGGATGATTAAACGTAACCTAAGTGCATTGGTTAATCATACATGATAGTGCTTTGAAGATGACAAAATTTCTTGATGTAGAAAATTTTCATTTCAATTTATTATTTGTGCATAATATGTCAGTGCCTTGAAAATGACAAAATTTCTTAATGTAGATGCAAATCTATAACAAATGAAAGGGATTCGATTAGACTAATCAATTCGATTCGGACATCCCATTTTTATGAAAGGGACCTAAAATATGTGATCAAATGGACGCATCCTTCTAAAGTTACTGGGCACTTCGGCCGGGCAAGGCTGAGCCAGGCCTAACATCAATGCTTGAGAGACATCGCTCAAGCTCCCCTCTTACGGTTTCAATCTTTCGAATGGGCCTCTACATACATCGTATCAGACCTTAAAAGAGAGTGACTAAGCCCAATTTGCCCTCCGGAGGTTTCTGACATTTGGGTTGGTCCGTATGCCCCTGGAGGCCTGCATAAATGACTTTGCCAAAAGCCTAATGCGTTTAACTACCTACCGGTAAAATAGTGCAAAACACAACAAAAAAACGATTTTATTATGCGATGGATATTAATGAGATGGATGCACCCAGAAACAAATGATCCCACTTTCACCTTAGTTCAGAATTGACGACATATTGACGGATTGTCCAATCATTGTGAATGAATTCGAAAAGCCTATTTCAGGACTAACACTTTTAGGGCTAGAACTATCACTTAAAAGGCGGTGAATTAGGTGATTAAGTACAATTGAGATGAAATTTAAAATAATCAAGTTCAATATTGCAAATGAACAATGTTTATAGATAAACTTCGCATTGATCAGACTTTGCTGTGTGTAGTAAACTATCAAACATAATGAGAGATCAAAGGATACAGAAAATTGCACCAAATGGTTATAGTGGTTTGGCTTATAGTAAACTTACGTCCACTCCCCGGCATTAATAGTTTATTGGCTAAATTTCACTGGAGATAATCAGAAGTTGCAAAATTTGACCACTCTTTACTCAAGTACGTGTGATCATATCTTCTAATCTTAGACTTTAAATAACAACCTCAATTACAATTTTAGCTCATTGAGACAAGTATGTGAAATCGAAGTTCTCTTTGAACTTTGGAATTATAAACTTTAGATCTTTTTCTTTCTTCTGCACCATGATCTCCTCTTGTACTCCTTGATATCCAAGTTGACTGTTGACAAAACTTTTGAGGATCATTCATCCAATCAATCCATTGGACTTGAATGACATGCAATATCTAATTTACTGTGTGGAGTGCAAAATTAGAGTCTCCTTTGATTCTGATGCCCCACACAACATATTTTGGGTTTCCATAAGTAGAGCTCCTCGTTAGGAAAGAAGAGTATCTCGTCTCTAGAAGATTGTCACATAAATCATGAATCCTTATTATAGAAAGATTAGGTTGCTAATCCTCCTTCCCACATAGATAGACAATTAATATATTTTAAGAAAGAAATCTAGGCCAAATTACTAGCAGTTTTGCTTCACATAATCCAAACTAACGTGAAGATCTGAATACTTCTCAGAATATGTTGTCTTGTAATCCTCACATAAAATATATTGTTGGTTCTTCTATAACTTGATTATCATAACATAACAATATCTTTGACATAGAGATTCAGAATTTCTTGAATGGACAACTAAGTCTCTAAGTTTGATAATGAATAAAATATGAAACAAGTTGCTCCAAGAATATTACCGAGAATCTTATTATTGGAATCACTAAACATGTATGAAAGGTTTTGTCATTTTTAAAAATATATTAGAAATTTTCTCAACAAACACTATGTTTGTTAAAAGATGGATTAAGAGGGAAAAGAGATGGCTCTAAAAGCACAATCATGTCTGGATGGAGAGAAAAGAAAAAGCAAAATATTAAAAGGAATTAGGAAAGATTGAAAGGGATTAGGACAATAGTGCCGATGGTAAGGTCAATTTATTTTTCTTTCCTCACTTACCCTCATTTTATTTTTATTTATAAACACAGAAATGTATTTAAATGATAATGATTTTTTCCTTTTTTTCCACTCAACTTGCATCCCAACAACTTGATAATTCAATCCCTTCAAATTATATTTCTTCTTCCCTTTTTCCGTAGTTTAATGTCTTGTTTTCCTTCCTAATCACTCCATCTAAATTGAGTGTGTGTTGGGGGGAGGGGAGCTCCAATTGAGAATTTAAGTTCATGGTGCTTCGTGTTTGCTTTAATGTATTGAGAAATATGTTTTACTATAGAGATAAGTGTACTAAAAGTTCTAAAAAATTTGTAAGTGCAATTGAGCCCCAAAACTTTTAATTGTTATAAAGTTTATTATATCGGGGTAGTCACATTGTTTCGTTAATTCTATTTAATGAAAAATTTTGACGTGACTTTTTAATTATTTTCTTAAGACATGTGAGCATCACATCAGACAAAACTTAATATTATTTTTAAAATGATAAAAAATTTCAAAAAAAGAAAAAGGGGAGCAAGAACAACGGCCTTTTGAACTTGGGAGTACACCAGCATTCCGAAAAGGAGCAAGAACAATAACCACATATAAATTCTATTGGAAAAATTGATTAATCAAAAGTTTTGAATATTACGATTGCCAACTACCAACCCAAAATGTCACACTTGCAGCTCAACAAGAACTGGGGCAATTACATGGTGATCCTTTCATCTAAAGGGTGTAGCCTTAGACATAACCATCAAAGAATTGGACAAGACAAATTATTATTATTATTTCTTACATGTATTTAAAGTACAAGTTAGCTAATGGTTTATAGAAACACATCAGCTAAAATAACTGTAACATAATAACTTTCCTAACTATGGCCTTTATACATGGAAAGATAAAATCAACTTGTTAATTTTGAAAATTCTTGCCACATTTGTCACGAGCACACGAATTACTTAAATTACTTGACTAGTCTTGATATGATTGAGAGCACTTTTTTGAATTGCTTTGTTTTTGAGAGATATTTTCTTTGGTATGTCCTTGCAAGAGAGCATTCCATCGTTAATGTCGATCTTGGACCATGAAGAAGAAATTGTTGTCGTGCAAGAGGCTTTGTCATCCGCAAGTTGATCATGAGTGGACTAGCCTTTGTTAACCATATCGCAAACGAAATAATAATCAATGGCAATATATTTCATCTTGGAGTGAAAAATGGATTTAGCACATGTGTACGTAACGCCAATGTTATCGCAATAGATACTAAGTATAATTAAAGAAGATACTCAAAGTTGATATAGGATATTGAATCCATGTCAGCTCAGAAGTTGTCATAGGAACATCGCAATACTTGAACTCCATAATAAGCAAAATGGTAATGAGCTAGTTTCTAGGTACGATTGGCTATATCGATCTTGGAACTAAGAATCAGATTGATTTCAAGCCGATTCTAGGTTTGTGAAACCAAGAATCGTACCCATTTTCCTTGGAGTCGACCTAGAACCAATTGGTTCAACCTAGTTTGGTCCGGTTCTCGGTTTGGGCCAATTCTCAGGTTAAACTAGACTCACTACCATTTTGCTTATTATTTGGTAAGATAAGGTTATTATTCATCTTATGACGTATATGGCCTTTTAAGATCATGGTGGTTTAGGTTTTCTTTATTGTATTAAGGGATGTGTTTTACTATAGAGATAAGTGTATTAAAAATTCTGAAATTTCTTGTAACGGCACAACTGAGTCTCAAAAATTTTAAAAAGCACAATTCAATTATAAAAATTATTAATTTAGGATAATCACATTGTTTCATTAATTTCTTTCAATGGAAAATATTGACGTGGCTTTTTTGATTATTTTCTTAAGATATATGAGTGACACATCAAACGAAACTTTAAATTTAAAAAAAAAATAATAACATTTTCAAAAAAAAAAAAAAAGTGGATAAAAAATTATGAGAAAAAGATAGAGAAGATGGTTTAATAGAAAACCATGGCCACCTTTTAGTATGCCAAAAACGATATCAACTTTTATCCTCATAGGAGCAAGAACAATGTCCAGATGAACTTGAGAATGCATCATCATCCTGAAAGGGAGCAAGAACAACAGCCACATATAATTTCTATTTGAAAAATTGTTCAATCAAAAGTTTTGAACATCACAATCACCAACTGCTGACCCAAAGTCCAACATCCCTCTGGAGTAAGTTTTTCAAAGGACTTTATTTTTCAGACTTTCACATGCTTGGAAGGGGGCCACACCCGTCTTAGGACGGGCAAAGTCTTCTCTTAGGAAGAGACTCTACATCACCCTTAGTTATGTGATTATAAATAAAAATTAATATCACGAAAAATCTCAAATTTATACACTTATGATAAATTTATTAATTTTTTGACCACCCAAAATCCCAAACAAGCACACTAATAATAAATTTACCTCAAACTAAGTTTTTTATTACAAAAATCCCAAACTGATTCATTTGTAATAAATTTATCATATATTAATTTTCGTTAAATTGAATTGATTTCATGAAAAATCAGAAATCAATATATTTGTGACAAATGAAGGTTAAAACCATAAATTAGTACATCCATCAACTGTTACGTGGGATCCAACTTAATAATTTGATGGTAAAATTTAATGGAAACTAATTAAGGATAAATTTATTAAAACTATACTAGTTTGAGAATTTTGTTGGTCAAAAAATTAATTTGAAGTAAATTTGTCACAAGTATGCTAGTTTGGGATTTTTTTGTAATTTTAACCAATAGAAAAATAGTTTGTGTTAAATTGGATTGATATCATGAAAAATATTTATGATAAATGGAGGATAAAACCATAAATTGGTATTTCCATCAACTGCTAGATGGCATTTGACTTAGTAATTTGATGATAAAATTTAATATAAACTAACAAAGGATAAATTTATTATATGTATACTAATTTGAGGATTTATAATGGTAAAATAATTAATTTGAGATAAATTTGTCACAATTTTACTAGTATAGAGCTTTTCATGGCGTTAACAATAGGAAAATAGGGAACATATAAGAATCAAAGAGGACAAATGGCCGAAAAGAGGAGTTATAGGAGGCCTTTCTAATAGGGGCGAGCCACAATTTGTTGCTAAGTTCATTGTAAGGGAGGAAAATAGATGGAATGAAACTTCTTTGAGAGAATACTTTGATGACCAAATCGTGAGAGAAATTCTTGCAAATTCAGATAATACTCAAGCCGCAAATGATTAGCCAGTATGGACTGGGGCACAAGCAAGTAGATATATACTTGCAAGCGACTATAACAATATCCGAAAGGCTGTGGATAAAAGGAGCGAAAACCAAGCTTCATCCTCCTTCCAACCCTGCGCACCCTATGGACAAATATTTGAACATTCAGACTACTCCAAAATCAGGTTTTTTTATGTGAAATCTTTGTTAGAACGCACTGACAACTAAAGAAAATCTGCAAAGAAGGAGATTTGTACCTAACTCAACGTGTTCCTTGCACAATTGAAACCTTGTAATTGCGGAGCGCCAGTTTTTGTTATGCCCATGGTCGAAGTTTTAATACTGGTGATGCTTTAATGGACAGACCTGATTGTTCTATATTGAAACTTAATTGTAATTTTTGAAAAATTTTAACACTCATTTTCATCTTCGTGATAAGTTTTAATACTCGTGATACTTTCATCCCTTCATTATAGTCAAATAAATCGGATTAATTTAGATAGTGGCTAGTAAGGCTTCGTGGGACTGTCTTTAAGTTTTGGGAGACCGGCAAACCAAACGGCCGCACGAGGGTCGTCCATTTTAGGCATGCTTTTGTTCTTGGTCGCCGCTATCGTGCTAGAAGCCTCTTCCGCCTTCGCTAAGTTTACTTGCACAAAAAGATAAGAAAAGACCCAGTTCCGAAAATTAAAATAAAAAATTCCAGAAAAACCCCTTCGAAATGACAAGATTGCCCCTTCCACAAGGTGATGCTTTGTCCTCTTCTCTTGGTTTCGGATCGTTGGTTTTGATTGGTCAACTGGTAAACCTTAGACGCTGAGAAAGAATCAGATGTCGCCCTAATGATCAGAGGATGTGACCCAAAACATAGGAAATCTGGTTGCCAAAGAAAGCATTGGGGGAGTTGACAAGCATTGGAAAGGGATCTTTCCTAAGGTTGTGTGTGTAGGATTGGTGGATTATGGTTCCTTGTGCTACTACTTCTCTCCCCATGAGATTGGCTAGTAAAAGTAAAACTAAGATGATAATAATAAGACTCTTCATTGTAAATAACATATGATATGCATAAAGAATAAGGTTGTGGATGGCTGAAAGATTGGTTCATGCGTGACTCTATTACCTAATTGAATGTAATGCAATTATGTTTGGAAAATAAAACCACGTGTTACTCTCGAAAAACACCTTGTCCTCTTATATGTGTTTTGAGAAGATAATATCCACTATTGATAAAATCATAATGTTTTGAAGAAATTTTCATAAGATTTGTTTACTAAAATTTGGTCTAAAATGACAAAAAAACCCTTTTGAGGCTAGTGACGTTTTAACACAAGACACACTTGAAAGACCAATTAAGTATTAGATATAATCAAGTTGTACGGTTATAATTATTATGAAATTTTACGAAATTTGCTAAGACTCACAAATGATTTAATTAGTAATTCAAAACCTTTTTCTTTTATAAGAAGAGTACGGCATGAAGGCATTTTCATGGTGGGCAAAGAATATTTTGGCAAAAACACCAGCCTCACTTGAAATAAAATGTTCTTTTGCCTTGGCAAAAAGACCGAGACTCCCAGCAAAAGTTTGACCAAAGTCAGGGGCATTTTAGTCATCCGAAAACCCTCTCTCTCTTCTCTTTCCTTCTCTCTCCTAAAACAAGGGTTTATGCAGGGCTTAGCTGCAACACCCCAAAGCCACCTTCTTCCTCCGCAGAACTGCTCCAATGGCGTCCCCTCGCGCCCAAAGCTAGGGCACCCACCTCCCAAGATCCAATTTTGTGCGCGCCGGACCTCCCCTCGTCCTCCGCCAATGTTGAAGCTCCTGTCTTCTTCGGCGTGCCTCCAGACGCGAGCCCGGCACGCCGCCGCGAGTCGTCCCCTCTCCCCGGGCTGCCCCCGATCCGGGACCGAGCCGAGCAACCCATTGCTCAGGGCGCTGAGCTCGCTGAGAGGGCTGGGTGGGAGGAGCCCTAATTCGGGGCAAAGGGCGTTCTTTTGCTCAGACTCGACCGGCGACGATGGCGCTGCGGCGGCGCAGGCCGAGGGCAAAGCCGCGGATTCCGAGAGCGATACTGCGGAGAAGCCCGTGTCCGCGATCATCCCCACCAATCCGAGGCTTGATGATTATCTGACGGTGGGGCTTTCTCCGCGTATTTTGTGTGGAATTGATGCATGCTTCGGTTTATAACCTTTTAGAATTCCACATGTTTTAGAGTTCTCCGTTGTTTGAATGCGAGAGAGTCAGTGCAATGTGGTGCTAAAGAGCCCGGGAAATGATGACTTTTTAAATTCTAAAAGCAGTTGCATTTTGCTTTCCGTGAGGTTAAAGTTTTTGTATTTCGAAGTTGATTTGAGAAAAGCTTGGTTTCGGCTTTCATTTCAGTGGTAGCAAGAGAGATTTGGTTGATACCACGGAGAATGAGAGTGAGAGAGATTTGCCAATTGAACAATTATGTTATAGAGTGTGCTGTTTTTGTCCTGGCAAGTCCTTTTGCTGTAATAGATTTGGTGGAATGTATTTTCTGTCGCATTTCCTGTTGAAAGTGGGGATTCAGAAGTTGATTTGATGATCATGGTGGCAAGTCATGTTTCAAGGAAGCTCAAGCCCTTTTTTTCCCTGCAATTTGCTCAAGTGCTTGCGTGGATAGATTGGCATTAGAGATGGCCCATCATAGCTGTGATTTTATGCGGTTTTGATGTTTGTTTTATTAGGACTTCCTTCAAAGAAAATCATCTCCATATAGCTTTAGTCTTGCTGTTTAGACTTTTAGAGTACTCTGTTGTGCTGTTCATTTGATTTTTCTTTTGAGCCACTTATGGACATTTGGCTTCCTTTTTCACTTGAATTTCCAAATACGTCTCGCTCCCAGCTACCTTTCCAAGTGGATTCAAACCACTGACACAAAGACTTTCAGTCCTTTGTTTCTGAATTGCTGCTGTAAACATGAATGCGGGATCAACTTCAACTCATTGGTGTTATAATTTTTCTTTGTGTTGCAGGTTTTGGCATTACCTTTGCCTCATCGGCCATTATTTCCTGGATTTTACATGCCGATATATGTAAAGGTAGAGCAGAGTAAAGTGTCTCATCATCTCTATGTTAATACTTGGTAGCAGGTGTTTTCGCAATTTATCTTACAAGTCATGCTTTGTGTAAGATTTTTGAGTAACGTACATCAACTTCAAGTAAAATTTTTTGGGTTGACCACTGGTTATTAACGTTTAGATAGTTCAACGTGCATCAACTTTTGAGTAAGATATTTTTGTCCACGAATTTTCATATTTTTCAAGGTGAAGATCTTCTGTTTTGTTGATGATCTTGTTAAATGTCTTCATCAGATGAATGATCTTGACAGAATGGCAAAATTATGCAGGATCCCAAGTTATTGGCAGCTCTGCAGGAGTGCCGGAAAAGGCAAGCCCCATATTGCGGTGCTTTCCTCCTGAAAGATGAACCTGGTGTTGATCCTAGTTTGGGTCCTGCCTCAGAATCAGACAAAAGCATTCATGACCTCAAAGGAAAAGAGTTATATGATCGGCTTCATGAAGTTGGTACGCTAGCCCAGGTGCTTGATCTCATTATCACACATATGCTAATTAGATGTTGAATTACCGTAAGTTGACTTACTTTATTTTTCTCTCATCTTGTAACTTAATTTTCCAGATATCAAGAATCATGGGAGACGAAGTGACTCTTGTTGGTCATAGACGACTGCGAAAGGCTGAGATGGTGAGCATTTTCATCAAAATTCACCAATATTCTTTCCGGCATGTTTTCAAATGATATTTCTTATATCACTTTCTAGCTTATATTAGCTGCTGGCTTTTTATTCTTATGTTAAATGGTTCTCTGTCACAGTTGAAATAATTCTTTCTGGAATCTGGTGTAGGTTAGCGAGGATCCCCTCACTGTCAAGGTCGACCATCTCAAGGCATGTTCTTTTTTATCTTGTGATTTTAGTTGGGTCAACTAATCCCTGTGAGAAACATTGGTAGAAAAATATCTATGTCTAATCTTTCTTTCCTGTTTCCATTTGCAGGAATTACCATTTGACAAGGAGGATGATGTAATAAAAGCTACATCTTTTGAGGTTATATCAAGCCTCAGAGATGTTCTGAAAACAAGCAGTCTTTGGAGAGATCATGTTCAAACATATCAGCAGGTTCATTTTCTTCCTCCTGCTTGTACTCTATTCCTTCCTTTTCGTAGTTTATTTGTCTGTGTATCATTTTTTGCATAACTACTCGTTCTTAGTTGCAAAGTATGCTTGTTGGGGAAGGTGAACCCATGACCAGTTTTCTTGCTGTGCTTATTCTTCCCTTTTTTACCTTGTGGTGATTATGACATTGGTACCATAGAGTACTTAATTTTGATCCTTTTCACTTCTGTATTCCGTCATGGTAACATTTTGTATCTGCAGCATATAGGTGAATTTAATTATGCACGATTAGCAGACTTTGGAGCTGCTATATCTGGGGCCAACAAATTGCAATGCTTGGCGGTGCTTGAAGAGCTAGATGTATGTAGGCTTTATTGTATTTATTCCTGCATGGTTCTGTGATTATTCATTGATTTATTTGTCTGAAATATGTTGCCATAACAGGTATATAAACGTTTAAAACTTACCCTGGAGCTTGTGAAGAAAGAACTGGAAATTAGCAGAATCCAGGTACTTTTTTTTTTTTTTTTTCCGGTTTTAGTGATAATTCTCTAGTTAGCCTGAATGACAATGCAAAGTTGTGTCACTTGTGGAGAGAAGTGAAACGTCATGCTATTATCTGTTTAATCAGGAGTCAGATGACTCATGGCAAGGGTTCAGAGAGATCTTCGACATTAATGTTGCTAGTTGGGTCTGTAAAGCATACCCAAAAGCCCTGATCAACAAAAAATAGTAAATTTAAGTAAATATAATAACATCTTTCATTGGCTTGGTACATTCATAGGAATCGATTGCAAAGGCAATAGAGGAAAAGATAAGTGGTGAGCAACGACGTTATTTGTTGAATGAGCAGCTGAAGGCTATAAAAAAGGTAACTCCATCTTAAACCTGTTTATCTTCTTATAACCAGGCTCCTTACTGTTCTAATGAAGGATACCTGTGTTGAGAGCCTGAGGCAATCAGCTGCATGTGAGCCTGGTTTAGTTGTGTTTTACTTTTTCCTTTTCTTTTTCATTCTTTTTTGGTTTTTGGTACTGAATTTACCATCCCTGATTCAGGAACTTGGTCTGGAGACAGATGACAAAACGGCACTCTCAGGTTAGTCCTGTCTCGGTTTATGTACAGAGCATCTATTCAAGGAGGATTTTTTTTACTAGGGCCGAAAAGTTTATTGGTTCTAGTAATAGTGTCAAGTTGAACTTGTGTTGTACTCACAATTTCATGCCATGAGGTGGATTTAGCAAGCCTGAACTTACTGCATATGACAGGGTTGACATTGCAAATGTTTCTAGTATTGCTTTTGGGAATGAGTTTGCAAGAATGAGTTTCCATGATGGTCGCATGGACCTCCCATATCCCTAAGATATTTTTCAATTTCCAACTCTTCATGTAAAACTTCCAATTTTGTGCTGGCAAGAGATGCTGTGTGGGTTGCACTTGTTCTTTAAGTATACTGGGATCAGGTCTAATTGAAGCCTTCTTGTTTGGAGTTGGATAAGAGGAAGACTTTGTCCTTTTGTTCCCTCTGTTTCCTTAAGATGTGCAGCCTATCATGTTTCTGTTCAATTGCTGCAGCAAAATTTCGTGAGAGAATCGAACCCAATAAGGATAAAATCCCAGCTCACGTTCTGCAAGTTATTGAAGAAGAGCTTACAAAATTGCAGCTACTAGAGGCTAGTTCCAGTGAATTTAATGTGACTCGGAATTATCTGGATTGGTTGACTGCGCTGCCGTGGGGAAATTATAGGTCTGTGAGTTTGTCCATATTTTTGAGATTGATTGAGGATGAATTTTGTTAATGTGCTTTTAGCTAGGTTGCCCTATTTATAAATATTATGTAATGCAAATTATTGTGCTGTGGGATTGAGAATCGAATAGCTTAATTACTGGCATCTGGCTTTCAAAGAATTGAAAAACATGATCTCTTCAGTGTCTTATGTTCTCTACTATTCCTGTTTCCTGTTGGCTTTTTCAACAAGGATGGATATTATATTGGATGAGGTTGCATTCTGTAATGCTTGTCTGCTTTCATGTGAATTCCGCTGTTACTTGTATCTGGCGGCTCATGTGTATTAGTTTCCTGCTGTATGATAAGAAAAATTTACTGATGGTTTGATAAACAAATTTTTTTCTGCCGTTTTTTGTTCTGGCTGCCAGATTGACCATGTACTTGTTACTTTTGGATTTGTTGATTCTTTTCAAACATCTGTGTATTTTTCATGTTCAACCAGTGACGAGAACTTTGATGTACTTCGAGCGCAAAAGATTCTTGATGAAGACCATTATGGATTGACTGACGTCAAGGAAAGGATATTGGAGTTCATTGCTGTTGGAAAACTTAGAGGAACCTCCCAAGGTGTGTAAAACTTGGTTGTTCCTCTATTTGAATTGTTCATGCACAAATATGAGTTGATGTTACATTGTTGATCCATTATTGCAACATATATATGATACTTCTTGAAGTGAATGCGCTCGTTGGCCCATTACATGCTGGAAATATCCTTCTTTATTGGAAATACCTGTGTTTATTTTATAGGGGATCCAATGTTAAGTATCCTGTGATCTAAGAGGTTTGGAAATATTCATCTTTGTTGAAAGTACCTCTGTTTATTATATGGGGGATCCACTGTTAAGTGCTATGTGATCTTAGAGGTTTTACTGTTGAAAACTGCTCTTTCTACAAGGGTTACAATGTAGCTGCTCTTTTATTCTTTTGGTTTTCATTTTTGTTCTTTGTGGGTGGGAGTAGAGAGTTTGGAGGTGAGAGCTGATCTTTGACATTTTATTTGGTTTTTGGATATTTCATTATTAGATTAGCTGCCATTTTGTTTGACTTTTTGCAGATTGTCCATTATAATTGTTATAATATTTAAATAATAAATCACACATTCATCTAACAGTTTAACCTTTAGAACAGTTGGCAGTGATTTCATAAAATCTTACATAATATTAGAGTCCCAAGCTCAAATCTTTTAGGCCCCTATTTGCCTACCAAGTCACATATTTTCACGCTTTAGGCTAAGGCCTATGCATAAGGGGGATTGTTAGAATATTTAAATAATAAACTATGCCTTTATCTAATAGTTTGAGCTTTTAAAACAGTCGGTAGTTGTCTCACAAAATCTCACAATCATACTAATCACATGCCAGCACTAAGGGCTTTATGTGGGTGAAAGATGCTGGAAATTGCTTGTTAGATGCTGTTAATTCAAATTATCTTTATTTAGTAATTTATGTATACATAAATAAGTGGGTATCAGTCCACTAATAATTAGGAGAAGATTCTAGATAATATGCAAGTGGAAGCATTAATAATTCATATACGCAACTTTGTGTCTGTGCCATGTCTTGTGCCTTGGACCTTTTCTTCAAGTGTAAATTTGGGCATGTCTGCTGCATTCATTATGAAAACTTCTGAATGATTGGACTTGTCAAACATAAAGAGACAATCTGCTGTGATTGCGTATGTTCATTCTTTCATCTCTGCTTTGGCTATGTATGCTTTACATAGCACTCCTATTTGCTTGGTGACTATATTCTTGTTTTAGTTGTCTGTTTTCCTGGGTTTAAATGGCTGGAGGGCACTATTCCTCATATCTGGTTCTGATCCCAGGTAAAATTATATGTCTATCTGGTCCGCCGGGAGTGGGTAAAACTAGTATAGGTCGCTCTATTGCACGTGCCTTAGATAGAAAGTTCTTCCGCTTTTCTGTTGGAGGACTAGCTGATGTTGCTGAGATCAAGGTAATTTTTCTTTGTACATTGTTATTCGAAGCATCAACATCTCTTATAACAGGACTGGTGCAGAGGTGCACCTAAATATGTTTCCTGAGTTGGCTTTCAGGGGCATCGTCGAACATATATCGGGGCAATGCCAGGGAAGATGGTGCAGTGTCTCAAGAATGTTGGAACAGCCAATCCTCTTGTCCTTATTGATGAGATTGACAAGGTATGGGCAATAACTTCTCTGGCCAGTGTACATTCCTAGTAGAGAGCTTAACCTAGACCTTATATCCTCCCTCTCCAACTGTGGGCTGACATCCGAGGCACCTTCTTGATCTTCCGGTCAAGAATCTTAGGAAATCAATTCTGGGATCAAATTTCAGCTGTCACCATTTGTGGTTCCAGAATGAGACGCAAGATGGATATTACAAATATTGCAGTAGATGACTTCAGATTGTTGAATGAGTTTGTGGTTCATTGCAGTTGGGAAGAGGACATGCTGGAGATCCAGCCAGTGCTTTGTTAGAACTTCTTGACCCTGAGCAGAATGCTAATTTTCTGGACCACTATCTTGACGTACCAATCGACCTTTCAAAGGTTAGTTATTATGCTGCTAAAAGTACTAGTTTGTTGTCTACCTTCTGAGTTTTGTCAGAGTAAAGGTGTCTATGAACTGTGGGCATCACAGTATGGCAATTTCATTCCATTTGACTTGGCTGCTCTCGGACTCTGAATAACTAGCTTTTCAATCATATCTTAATATTTTGGTTCCTGCTTGATGAGAAGCAGGGAGTACTGGAACTTACCTATTGTTTACCAAAAAGACAACTGAGACATGCTTTTTATTTACGTAATTTTGCATTGTTTAGTTGGAGCATGCATTATTCTATGTTTATATTTTAGGATTTATAAGTGATGTGGATTTCAGCTTTTCTGACTTTTTTCATGCTTTTGTTGTTTACAGGTGATGATAGCTGTCTATGCTTGTGTTATTCCTTTATTCGAGCTTGCTTATTGATCATCCTTACTTGTGTATGCAGGTGTTGTTTGTTTGTACTGCCAATGTGGTGGAAATGATACCCAACCCTCTCTTGGACCGGATGGAGGTCATAGCCATTGCTGGGTACATTACAGATGAGAAGGTGCATATTGCCAGGGATTATTTAGAGAAGAGTACTCGAGAAGCATGTGGCATCAAGCCTGAGCAGGTTGGTTCTCTGCATGGATACCTATGCATTGGAATGGAGAAAATGTGTATTACAACAATATGAACATGCTTCAGTCCTAAAGTTTTATAATTCTTGTTTTCTATTGTACTTTGAGTTGGGAGATTGAAGTTTCTCTATATGTATGATTAATGATTCTAGATAGCTTTTCGCGAAGGGCTAACTTGAGATTTACTGATTATTAATGTTCAAGGCTAGGTATCTTGAACAATGAATGAAGGTGTTTTATGTGTTGTGAATAATTTGAAAGCCTATTCTCTTCCAGGTTGAAGTGACTGATGCGGCTCTTCTTGGACTAATAGAAAACTACTGTCGAGAAGCAGGGGTTCGAAATCTGCAGAAACAGATAGAGAAGATCTACAGGAAGGTGTGTTCTTATATCTGTTTGATGATTCGATAATTATCAGATGGCTGTATGTTTGTCTTTTGGGCAATTGACTTCATTACATTAGTTCTGTGACCACATAACTTAATCTGCCAGATTGCGCTCCAACTTGTACGGCAAAGAGAGCTTGCAGAACCTGTCCAGGCTGCAGCACAGGTAGTGGAACCCAGTGAATCAAATGTAGAATGCATTGATGAATCAGGTAAACAGGAAATTGAGAACAATGCTCACACTGGAGCCCAGTCAGATGAAAGAAGTGGTCATGATCAAGTTCCCGATACTCCTAATGAAGTGGATGTCGCTGCTGAGCTGGTACCACAGCCAGCTGATGAACTTACAGAAACAAAGGTACCTGATCTGCTCTGTCATATGTATAAGAAAATTTGTCTCTTGATCCAGAAAATTGGTTTTGTGGTGTTTCTCAAACCAGAACCAACTAAAATGAAACTAAACTCGTAAAAAATAGGTCTCAGCTAAACCAAATGTTTTAATTTGATTTGATTTAGCTTATGCTTAAATTGGTTTCTTCAAAGGCAAAAACATAGTCGTCCAATTTGAAAGGCTTAGCATATAAGTGTGGGTTCTAGCTTTTGGTCACAGTAATCAGTAATAGTATGGTTGGTAACTGTAGAACAGAATTATGTATAATAGTCAAATGAAGCACAAAATAGATTAGAAAGTATTTTAGGCCATAAGGAAAAAGTCAAACCAAAAGCAAAGTAAATTTATTGGTTTCAATTTTTTTCCCTTAAAGCACAATGAACCAAGTAACAGGAACCTTTATTTTCTTTCATTATCAGTTTTTCTCTTCTCGAATTCCATATTTCACACAAATAGACATGCATGCAAAAAAGTGATTGTACCATTTCTAATTCAAAGGAAAATTTTTCGGACCAAAATTGATGTCACTTGCATGATTGTAGCATTCACTTGAGTGTAATCGAATCTGTCTTTACTTTACGGAGGTGACTTTGCTTAAAGTTGTCTGTATTTGATTTTCTTTTCAACCCTGTATTCACATGTTTACTTTGTAAAATGATCCTTGACAGGGCCATACTGATTGTGAGAAAAACCAAGAAAGTGAAGTAACAGATAATTCAGAAAAGGTTCTGGTGGACATCGAATTTATCGGATTTTGTTGGCAAACCTGTTTTCCATGCGGAACGGATCTATGACAGACACCAGTAGGAGTTGTAATGGGTCTTGCGTGGACTGCAATGGGTGGCTCCACCTTGTATATAGAAACTACTCAGGTCGAGCAGGGTGATGGAAAAGGGGCCCTCCAAGTCACTGGACAGCTTGGGGATGTCATGAAAGAAAGTGCCCAGATTACTCACACCGTTGCGAGGGCTATTTTGCTCGAGAAAGATCTGGACAACCCCTTCTTTGCCAATTCAAGCTTCATCTCCATGTTCCGCTGGGGCTACCCCAAAAGATGGGCCTAGTGCTGGTTGTACAATGATCCGTCCATGCTGTCGCTTGCCATGAAGAAAGCCTGTCAGGGACATGGAGTGACTGGTGAAATGCTTGCGGCTCACAGGAGGATTCTTCCCTATTGGTGGGGTATGTTCTGTATAAGTCTTATCATTTTTATCTTTTGCATGCAATTGTCTACTACGTAGTGTTTGGATGTCTGTTCACAGTGTCTTCATTGTGGTTCATCAGGTCAAGAAAAACTATAGCAGCTCGGAGGAGCGAAATTAAAACCATAATATTCCCTTCAGCAAACAGGAGGGATTATGATGACTCGCATCAATGTGAAAGAAGGCCTGGATGTGCATTTTGTTGATATTCTATAGTCAGATATTCAACCTGGCTTTTGGGAAGATGAAGCTGCAAAAAAGCGATCAGTCTGTTGATATTGCTTTCCCCAAATTTTTTTCGCGCTGAAGTGAGCGGGAATCCAAACCCAGTTTTTGTACAATATCTTAATGGTCACCCAAAATGCGGGAAGGAACACGAGACTCAATTGTTTATTTGCTAGAATGGTAGGTACCTTTTGGTTTGCCGCTTACATTCTTCACACATGTCATACCAATAAGAACAGCTTAATCTTTTGAGTTGATAACGTTTTAGGCCATTTAGGCCATTGAGGACCAAGGACTAACTGATTTGCAGTGATCTCTGTTTTCAGTTTTCTCAGTTTATTACTTTTCTGGTGTCGCTGTGGATGTATAATCTTTGCAGCCCTCGTAGTGATCGTGTCAAGTGCTTTTCTAATTGTCTTTTGAGTCTAGACCCTCGATCAGAAGTTCCATAATTGTATCTTGCCGAGAGTAAGTTGAATCTGCTTATTAGTTACATTATGCCTGTTTTGACTTTTGTTTTAAGCAGAAAGTTTTTGATGGCTAGAGTGGAAGTTAGAGGACATGACTTATTATAGTTTCTAAGGTTTGCTTACTGGGTCGTGCCTTCGAGTGTCACAGGCTCTGTGTAATCAACTAGCGCAGTGGTGCGATGAAGATTTAGATGGATGCGTGGAGACACCTGGTTTGCAACATTGTGTGCTTTTCCAGGGTCTAGTTTACTTAGGGTTGGGGTGATTTTGAAGCAAATCAATGGTGATATAAGAAGGAAATGATAATCGATATATTTGATAGGAAGGATTTTGGTTTTTGAAATATACATACTAAGATTATCTGTATAAAAACTGTGTACTCATCCAATCTAGAAAGAAACTTGGAGTTGATGAACAAAGCTAAATGGGAATGTCTTAAAACTGACAAGCATTGGATGTTGTTTGGCTAATGTTGGCTTGTGGCATTGCGTTTAACATTGTAAAAGAGAAGATCATTTTGGGTTTGTTTTAATGTCCTGTTGGACATGTTCGAGAACCCTTCAGAGTCGTTAAGGTCTATTTGGTGTGATGTTTATTCAACTTGAAGATGAGCAACGTTACTCATTATCACCTCCTATATATAGAATACCTTATTATAATCTTTATTTATTAACCTAAAGTAAAAGATCCTTAATCGAAATTGTTGATACCTCATCCACAATTGTGACGCATAGAGAAAAAATGTCATTTACTAAAGCAAGTACTAATCACATCAAATTAAGAATATTAATAAGGTAATATTTTAGAATCAAATGTCATTTACTAAAAAGTACTAATCACATCAAATTAAGAATATTAATAAGGTAATATTTTAGAATCAAATTAGTGAAGTTTCCTTTATGGTGCAAACTAATCCGAACTCGTTAAGATTATTTTTTGTCACGGGTAGATCGATCTAACGTTCCTTCAACCCGTGTGGCCTTAAGATTTTTAAACAAAGATTCCCCACTCAAACTCACAAGAATTCTAAAGAAAGAGAAACTCTGCAGAGTGTTTGCATTCTATTACTTTGGTGTAATCTAGACAGACAAAACGTGTAAATAAGACCCCTATATATATAAGTACATGGCAAATTGTATCCGTAGATCTCTCCTTGATCTAACAAATGAAGATCGTATCTCCCAACTACCATTTACCCGCATTGGATTACATGCAGTGTACAATTACAGTACGCCGCCCCTGTGGATATTCTAAGACCGCAAGAAACCCTAAGACAGTAATAAGGAGCTTCAAGGTCGCCGTTCCAAGAATCGGTCACTATGATTGTTTATAACCCTCTCAACCGTTCGTATCTTCAAGCCGTAGACACATATCATATAGATAAATTGGGGTTCCATTTTTTTTTTTTCAAAATCGTTTTAAATGAACATAAATATACTTGGGATCATAATTTTTTATACAAAAAGCAAGCACGATTTGAATACTGTATGAATTTATTGAGAAACCTAAATTTGAATTGAACTGATACATTGAACAATGTACTAATTTAAAATTGATTTGAGTTTGACATCTTTCACAAATTTTCAATAATCAAATTCTTTTGTCGTCACATTGAAATATCATCAAGAAATGAAATGACACGAATAATTCACTCTCACTTAACAAAATGGGATGATTTACCACCCTATTTCATCCTTATAAGGGAAAATTTCTAAAGAGGGCCCAAGTGCCCATATTTTCTTAAATAACGGTTTGATATAAACTTTGTTTCAAATAAAGGCCTAAAGTAGTTATGTTTGCTTCAAATAAGGGCTTGACTTTCTAGCAATCAATGACATTTTTATCATTTACCATTTTTCCTTTTTCTTCTTTCCTTCTTTTTTTTTTTTTTTTGCAGTTCTTCTTCTTCATCTTCATCGGTGGCCGGGTGACCATCGGCGATGCCCACGGAGGTGCGGGCGAGGGTCGCCCTCACTAGCCATAGGTGAGGGGTGGTCTCACCTTGGGGAAGGCGCCTCTTGTGGCCATTCACAAGACCGGCGAGGGCTCAATGACCCTCACTAGCCATTGGTGAGGCTAACCCTTGCTAGATCTAGTGAGGGTGGCCTCATAGACGACCGCGAGGGGCAACCTCCTCTAGGGTGAGGGTCGCCCCTCCTAGGCAAGGCCACCCTCACCTGGATCAAGCGAGGGCAACCCTCACCTAACCGTCTATGGGCATTGCCGGTGGCTGATTGACCACCAGCAAAGAGGAAGAAGAAGAACCAAGAAAAAAAAAGGAAAGATAAAAGATAAAAAGGAAAAAGAAAAAGAAAAAGAAAATTTTGACAAAAATGCCCTTAACCGATTGAAGAGTTTAGCCAATCGACATCCGGTGAGGTGAGGGCCTTATTTGAAACAACCACGATATTGGAATTTCTTATTTGAAATAAGATCCATTTCCGGCCATTATTTGAGAAAATGAAGTGACTTTTGCCCTTTTGTGGAATTTTCCCTCCTTATAATTATAGAAATTATATATATTTTTCCTTTAGGCTGTTTCCCTTTTTTTCAATTGTGGAAATTATTGTCTATGTTAATCCCACTACATGTATTTGCTTGCGGCAAGCAAATCCTACCCAATAATACATGTTTCTTTATGTTGTTTTTTTCCCCCTTAATCTCACTTAGTGAAATTTGAGGAAATCTACCAAGTAAGAGTTTTGAATTTTAATTTCTCCTGGAAACCAGTTAAACAAGTTAAGCAATTTCCTTGAGAAAATTTTAGTTGAAAGCCACCGTTTCAGTTTGGAGTTTTATGGGGCCTTTAGCTCAGTATTTTTCTTTTAGTTTTAATTCCTTAATTTTCGCCTGATTTATCTACATTTAAATTTTGAAGTATGATTTTGGTGGGGTCAATCTTTTATAATTTTATTGGATGCCTACTTTGGTCCAATATATGCTCATGAAAAACAAAATTATTTTGGCCCTCCTGGTTTTGATGAGTTTTCCCTGTTTGGCCTATGCAGCATATAAGGCTCGATGACAAAACGCGGGAAGCGAGATGAATTGACTATAGTCGAGTGTTCAGTTCTATTGAATTAGTCAAACTATACAAGAAATATGGTGGAAAGGCATAACCTTTTTTTTTTTTTAGATTTAGTCATTGATATTGCTAAATTTCCCTCGATGTAGAATTTCCATGAAAACAAAAAAACTAATGGCGTTAGTTGACGTGGAGACATGCTCAAGTACTATAAACAAAACAGAACAGAACTTATATTTTTCTACATAAAGAGAAATTAAAAGTACTCAAATACTAGAAGACACATCCGGAGCAAATTAGATCAAATATGCAAGGTGGTTCTTGTAGTCCCTATGTTCTCCATAATAGAGGACACATCCGGAGCAAATTAGATCAAATATTCCGGAACTTCCGCTTCTTTCTTACAATAAATAATGCAAAACTTGGACCTGTTCTTCCACTAAAACACTAGAAAAGCTCTCAATCATAATTATTGGAGGACAAAATTCTAGTCCCTATCACTGAAAAAGAAGAATCTATCAGACGTAAAAAATTCATTAGAACAAGCAGTGAAATGAAAGGAAAACGAGCGTCATTCGTAAGGCTCGATCTCTTCTAAGGCATGAAATGGGGTGGCTTGTCACCTCCGAAACAACTCCATTCCCATCTCATCGACATTCATCATGTACTCGTTTGGAGGG
This sequence comes from Corymbia calophylla, assembly GCA_014182845.1. Taxonomy (NCBI): domain Eukaryota; kingdom Viridiplantae; phylum Streptophyta; class Magnoliopsida; order Myrtales; family Myrtaceae; genus Corymbia; species Corymbia calophylla. The sequence continues at coordinate 16,449,563 of CM024694.1, read as the reverse complement.
AAATTGGCTGTATTGTAATCCAATTGATGATCTTGTTGATGACGATGATGATTATCATGGTTGAACATAAGCTCTGGGTAAATCGGCCCTTCATGAGGGCTAGCATGATGGGCATTGATGTCATTCATGCATGGGCCATTGTTGCTGTTATATCCCTCATGCGATGCCTGGCCAGCATGATCATTTGCTATGGGGTAATAATATGAGCTCGGAGGCATGTCCATTGCAGGCACATTCGGTGATGAACCCGATCCTGAATGACGAAATCCCATTTCTTGATTGAAGATACCCTGATTGTTCCACAGAGGGCCATTGATGTCATTCATGCGTGGGCCATGGTTGCTGTTATATCCCTCATGCGATCCCTGGCCAGCATGATAATTTGCTATGGGGTAATAATATGAGCTCGGAGGCATGTCCATTGCAGACACATTTGATGATGAACCTGATCCTGAATGATGAAGTCGCATGTCTTGATTGAAGATACCCTGATTGTTCCACAGAGGGGCGTGATGAGCGACATCCATCCCAGCACTCGTGTACAAAGGCTCCCCTTGCTTGCTATCATCATGTTGATGGGTTGCTGCTGTGATCGTATCCCCGATGTCCGTGGCTTGTGCCGATTGTAACTCCCCAGAGTTATAACTCGAAGGCGGTACGATTGGTTCTCCTGGCAGGTGATTTATGAATTGTCCATTGAAGATCCTTTCGTTTCTCGGCAACGATGGAGGTGGTGCGTAAGCATAGTCTGGAATTTTTTGGGTTTGCTTTGATTAGATATAAGAAAAAAAAGCATGCAAAAAGAAGAGCATATCTCTTATATCAATGCACCATTTTGTGTCTTGACGCGATCACTAATAAAATAAAATCTGACTCTTTATTTGGTCATTCATATACATAAAGCAATGGTCCATTCTACAATACTATCCTAGAAATTGAATTATTTAGCGACGTGGCAATCTTGATGAGTCATATAATAATATGATGAGAAAAAATAACAACGTTACTCATTATCACCTATATAGAATACCTTGTTGTAATCTTTATTTATTGACCTAAACTAAAAGGTTCTTAACAAATTGTTGATACCATCCACACCGGGACGTATCCAGAGAAAAAATGTCATTTACTAAAACAAGTACTAATCACATCAATTAAAGAATACTAATAAGGTAATATTTTAGGATCAAATTAGTGAAGTTTCCCCTTTTATGGTGCAAACTGATCCGAACTCGAAGATTTTTTTTTATCATGTTAACATTTGCTACAATCATGTTAATGTGCGAATATGGGTTTCTATTATAAAATGTAGGTCATGTATATAAATAAATTTAATGAAGTGAAAGAACATGAATTTGCAAATTATAAGCCGAATGGGAAGTCACTAATTTTAAAGTACCTGAGACTTGTGTAGCGAGTGAATTTCCAGGAGGCGGCATTTGATGATTCACCGATTGTCTCTTGTATTCTCGAATCAAATTCATGAATTCATCATCGGCCATGTGCGTAGGAGCACTTGAATGATTAGGAGGAAGCTGATGATGAGGATGATGGTGAAGTTGAATCAATTCAGGGTTTATAAAATGAGTTGCTGATTGCGGTGCATCAGTGATACAATCCTCAAAGAACGGACTTCCCGAACTTGGGAATGGCCTTCTGCTCAGCTCCCTCAAACGAGAGTCCGATAAGAAGAGCGGTTCCATGTTTTTCTCCAGCATGCCTCGAGGAAACTCAAGATGGTGCCTCCTTATAAGGGGAACCAAAGAGAAACAAACACAATATAAATCACCCTATATACTCGACAACTTGCTGTTGAATTAGAGATTAATTAGAGGGGTTGTATTGTCCAAATCTCTTTTCTATGTCAAAACAGGTATTTGATAATAGATGGCAATCAAGAGGTTCTCGATTTTGATCGGGATGGGATGATGTACCTGTAAGTGCAAGCTTGACCATCAGTGAAATCCGAACACGGATTCCAAGTTGTATGCTTTCTGGGGCGCATTTCAGCCTCACAGTAGAAATGAGGCGGCTTGGATAACTGAGAGTAAGCTTGATGTGTTAGCACACGCTATGTATATATATCAAGTAAATGTTGAAACAGTAAAGCTGATAGAGCTAGAGCTGTGCACATTCATGATAGATGATTTGAACATGAAGTTCCTGACATGGCAATATAAAGCTTATGATGAGAAATTGAGAAGTTAGCGATTTTATACCTTTCTTATGCAACTATCGGAACGTGGAAAGGGCAAAGAAGATGACTTAATGAAAATATCGTTGAATCCACAATCATGGAAAAGAAATTTGAAGCAAACATAATTTATGGTTTAAGGTTACACCTCAATTTCGAGAATTTCCACATTGCCGTCGTATTCAACTCTTATTGCCGAAATATCCGACCAGCTTATTTCAATCTTCTTCTTCACAAAGTTTTCGAGTATCTCCCAGTTCAGCCGTTTCTTCACGTAGTACCACTTCGCTATCAAATTAGACGGGTATTGAGGTCTTACCTGCACATATCTCCACGTGAAAACCACGGGACAATTCCAAAAGAGGAAATCCGATTTGACGACGGAATGGAAACTTCTCACATACACCTTCACACATACGCATATAAGGTAAAACATACCTCGTATTTACCAATCCTGAGCACATTAAACGGTTCGCTTGTGGCCTTGAACTTCTCTCCTTTACATGTTCCAGGATCTACTTGTCTCTCACGAAACCTGGCTTCAGCTTTCTTGAGCATATAGATTGTATTCTCTGGTTTCGAGTTGAGCCGGGTCAAAGACTCAAGAGTTACGTTGGAATCGCCCTGAACAAGTCGCAGATCGTGTCACCGGGAGAAAAAAAAAAATCTTCCAGTAAGCAAGTGCCCAGTGTACGTATCCATGCCATGCACCGTCAAGCATACACAGGCGCTGTAACTTGTTATTTCTTTCACTTGCAGTTAATAAAATTTCAGATGCAAAGAACATATCTAACTAGCAACCAAAACCGATTCTCCACGACCCGTTTCAACCATTATGTCATTGACAAACCCTACATATTCCATGTATATCTTCTGAAAATTCTAATTAACTATCACGTTCTTAAAAACCCTAAACAGAGAGAGAACCTGTGTGTGAGGTGTCGCAACTGCTGTTTGAGCACTGTGCTGATTAGGGGCCTGTGCGTGTGGTGTCGCAACTACTGCTTGAGCACTCTGCCGATCAGGGGCTTGTGCGTTGTTACCTTGTGCACCAGAAACACCCGGATGATCTGCAGGGGCTTCTGCACTGTTATCTTGTGCCCCAGAAACACCGGGATGATCAACACCATCATTCACAGGTTCGGCCATCGGAAAATCCGGCAGAAGGACCTGCTCAAGTGACGGAAACTCTATATCGCTCCACAAGCCCAAGAAGTCTTCTTGGCCTCCATTACTCGCCATGTTTTCTTTCTCTTCAATGGCAGAAGAGAAAATCCCAAGAAAAACAGGAAGTTTAATAGCCACAGAAGCCCCCAGAAAACACCCGCACGAGAGCCAAGGAAACTAACCCTACTCAATCAAAAGGCGAAACGATTGAAGGAGCTCTACTTATAATCAAGCTAGAGAGGGGCGGGGGAAGAAGAAGGTTGAGGGGAAGTTTAGTCCGATAACAAACTGAAAATAAAAATAAAAATAGAATTCTAGTATTATTGGGTTTCTATAAAGAGTCCTAGTGCCGGATGGATTCTAAAGTCAACCAACAGCCCGTTTCCCCTTTTATCCAAACCAAACTTGAGTTTTTATTTTCTTTTATTTTTTCGTTTTTAATTTTCCATTGGTAATAGGGATAGTAAATTTATCTCCTCAAATTTCTATATTAGGTTCTAGCCCATTTTCATAAAATGAATGAGCTAATAGGATTTCCGTCCCTTATTTCTCCAATTTTTCCGTTTTTTCTAATAATACACTAATTTTGAATTTTTCCTTTCTTTAGAAGATTGAAGTGAAACAAGAATTGCTTCAGGTGATTTTGAAGCGATTTGAATAGGAGTTGGGAAAAGTGCTTGAAGAGATGAAGGAAGGGGCATGGAGAATTATTGCAAAACCGGAAAACGTAAACGTGGAGAGAACGAGAAAAAGATAACAAATTCGAGGGTGGGCTCTTCTTTTTCGACGTTGAGAAAAAGATGAGAGTAAATTTTGAATTTGTTGCTGACTTTATATTATATATGTTTGTGGAAATTTTTTAAAAATTATTAGAATATTTAAAAACTGAAAAAGGTTGAGGGGAAGTTTGGTTCGATAACAAACTGAAAAAGAAAAAATAGAATTCTAGTATTATTGGGTTTCTATAAGGAGTCCTAGTGCCGGATGGATTCTAAAGTCAACGAACAGCCCGTTTCCCCTTTTTTCCAAACCAAACTTGAGTTTTTAATTTCTTTTATTTTTTTCGTTTTTAATTTTCCATTGGTAATAGGGATAGTAGATTTATTTCCTCAAATTTCTTTATTAGGCTCTACCCCATTTTCATAAAAAGAATAAGCTAATTAATAGGATTTCCGTCACTTATTTCTCCAATTTTTCCCTTTTTTTCTAATAACGCACTAATTTTGAATTTTTCCTTTCTTTAGAAGATTGAAGTGAAACAAGAATTGCTTCAGGTGATTTTGAAGCGATTTGAATAGGAGTTGGGAAAAGTGCTTGAAGAGATGAAGGAAGGGGCATGGAGAATTATTGCAGGACCAGGAAACGTAAACGTTGAGAGAATGAGAAAAAGATAACAAATTCGAGGGTGGGCTCTCCTTTTTCGACGTTGAGAAAAAGATGAGAGTAAATTTTGAATTTGTTGCTGTCTTTATATTATATATGTTTGTGGAAAAAAATTTTAAAATTATTAAAATATTTAAAAAACTGAAAAAGGTTGAGGGGAAGTTTGGTTCGATAACAAACTGAAAAAGAAAAATAGAAATTCTAGTATTATTGGGTTTCTATAAAGAGTCCTAGTGCCGGATGCATTCTAAAGTCAACCAACAGCCCGTTCCCCTTTTTTTCCAAACCAAACTTTATTTTTTATTTTCTTTTATTTTTTTCGTTTTTAATTTTCCATTGGTAATAGGGATAGTACTTTTATCTCCTCAAATTTCTATATTAGGCACTACCCCATTTTCATAAAAAGAATAAGCTAATAGGATTTCCGTCCCTTATTTCTCCAATTTTTCCCTTTTTTCTAATAACGCACTAATTTTGAATTTTTCCTTTCCTTAGAGATTGAAGTGAAACAAGAATTGCTTCATGTGATTTTGAAGATGTTATGGATCGAATTTTTTGATTTCGTTCACGTCTTATCTTAGATATATCAATATCTGGGAATTTATCCATCTTCCATAAAGGAGCCGAATGAAACCAAAGTTTCATGTTCAGTTTTGAATTAGAGACGTTAAAAATGATGAATCAACATTGACTATAGCCCCTAGCCTTCCAAGCTAACGATGTGGGTTCAATTCCCACTACCCGCTCTATTCTATACTATCTATCTATATTAGATAGACCTGTATTCGAATATATATATTTGAATTGAAATATTTTTCAAATTAATATTTTGAATTGGATGAACTGTACGTGAGATTTCACCTCATACGGCTCCTCGAGGGCCATCAATAAATCTAAGGACCGAATTGATATTATTTATATTCATATGTTTGTAGTATAATACTCTATATTGATTCGAAATTAAATATATATTCTATATAGATAGAGTCAAAACCTACCGGAAGGTCCTGAATTAGACCAATGGGAATTCTTATAATAATAACTAAAAAAGCAATTTGAATAGGAGTTGGGAAAAGTGCTTGAAGAGATGAAGGAAGGGGCATGGAGAATTATTGCAGGACCAGGAAACGTAAACGTGGATAGAACGAGAAAAAGATAACAAATTCGAGGGTGGGGCTCTCCTTTTTCGACGTTGAGAAAAAGATGAGAGTAAATTTTGAATTTATTGCTGATTTTATATTATATATAAATTTTGAATTTATTGCTGATTTTATATTATATATGTTTGTGGAAATTTTAAAAAAATTATTAGAATATTTAAATATTAAGCTACTCATTTGTTTACTAGTTTGAATTTTTAGAATAGTTGAAAGTGATAATAAAAAATTTTACATGTGACAAAATAGGAAGTCTTGGATTCAAATATTTTCAAGTTTTTAGACAATTTTTTTCGCCCTTGCAGTGTAAAGCTGCCAAAAAACAAATATGAAACTGTCAAGCAGCTTTTGGTTTTCTTTCGCAAAGGTTTCCTAACTATTTTGTCCTCCATAATTTTGTGACATATATTTAATTTTTTCGAAGGTACAGAGGATGATTGTGGGATGTCCCCTCAGTCAAACATTAGAAGGATCTAAGAATATACAAATCTTGTTGAACCCTAAAAACTATGATAATTACAACAGCGGAATCTAATTTAAAAAATAAAAAATTTATCTCTAACAAAAGAAAAATTAGAATGTGAACTTTGATAAGTAGTCCATTATATACCTATCACATGTGTTGGGTATTATTTGCACTTAAAATCTATAAATATGCAACGTGATTCTTTTAGTCCCAATATTCTCAATGTAATTTGAAGCTATTTTTGTTTTTTTTTCTGACCCAATGTTTAAAATGTCACAAAGATAAAGTCGGGTGTGCCTTCCTAACTTGTCTTATAACCATTAAGCATATCCTATCTAAGAAATTCTTGAGCAAATGAAGTCAAATATTCAAAAATAGTATTTCTTCTTTATTTTTGTTTTTGATGTATTTTTCTTTTTGGAATGTAGCTTTATTTACTTATTTAATTAATATATACTAAGACTACGTTTGGTAGTTTGGATTTTTAAGTAAGATAGAACTGAATATGAAAAATTATGAAATTTATAGGATTTTGCTATATCATATCCAATATTTGGCAATTATAGTAACAAAATCGGATATATTTATATCATATTATATATATTGTTTGGTATAAACGATATATTAATATAAATGAATCACAAATTTTACAAATAGAGATGGTAAAAATCTTTCACGACACTCTTGTCTACTTTATTTTTTATTTTATTTTACTATATTTTTAATTCTTTATTCGCCTTCTATCATTCTCTAATAAAATTTTATTAAATGGAAAATTGTACAAATATACCTAAAATATTAAAACACCTAGAATATGTAATAAATATATATTTTTTAATATTGAATTTATATTATAAGATAGAATTAAATTCGAATATATAAATAAAAATAAGATTAAATTTTAAAAATTATTTTTTTTATATTTTGAATTTCTTATATTAGAATTCAAATATTATCTATATTGAAATATAATTTTAGATTTATTAATTTAAAAATTTTATTTTTGAGAAAAATAATTTTCCTATTATAAAATTAGAAATTCTATCCACCTTTATCCCACCTCTCCAATAGGATAATTTTGGGGAAAGTACAGCGAGAGCGCCAAAAGTTGGCACGGAAGGACATTTAAGTGCCAAAACTTACAAACGGTACACTTAAGTGCCACTTTTCAAAAAAAATGGATCACTTAAGTGGCGGGTCGCCGAACTCGCCGGAAATCCTACGTGGCATTTTTTTATTAATTTTTTTGCCTACGTGGCTCGCCGGAAATTGAAATGACGAAAAATCAGCACAAAAACGACGTCGTTTTGCGCTGAAGTGGATTTTTAAAATTATTAATTAAATAATATTAAATATTTTAAAATTGATTAATTTTAAAAAAAAAAGGGGGGGAGGGAAAATCGGCGAGGGCTGTGCAGCCCTCGCCGCCGCCACCATCGCCACCCCACCGTCACTGGGAAGGGCCGGCGACGGTGGGCGAGGGTCGGTCGGGGTCGCGGGCTCACGACCGGTGGCCGGTGACCCCGGCCGGCTTGCGGCGAGGGCCCGCAGGCCCTCCCCGCATCCGGCGAGGGTCGCCAACCCTCGCCCCGCCGAGCCAAGGGCCGTCGGCCACCCGGATCCCACGCGGTTTGGGCGGCCGACCGCCCTTGGCCGGCGGGCAAGGGCCGCCGACCTCGCCGGATGGGGAGGGTCGCGACCCTGCCGCAGCCGGCCGGTTCGCGACAACCTCGGCTGACCCTCGCCCACCGTCGCTGGCCCTTCTTGGCGACGGTGGCGACGGCGAGGGCTATACAACCCTCGCTGATTTCCCCTCCCCCTTTTTTTTAAAAATAAAATCGATTTTAATTTTTTTAAAATTTGACGTGGAATTTAAAATCTGACGTGGACAATTTTTTTTATTAAAATTGCCACGTGGAATTTTTTATTTTGAAAAAAATGCTCCGTCAACAAATGAAGTCGCCGAAAAATGGACACGTGGCAATTTGGCCAGATTTGGCACTTAAGTGATTCTTTTTGCTCTGATTTTGGCACTTAAGTGATTCTTTTTGCTCTGATTTTGGCACTTAAGTGTACCGTTTGTAACTTTTGGCACTTAAGTATCCCTCTGTGCCAACTTTTGGCACTCTTGGGGTCCGTACCTCGGATAATTTTATTTGGCTTATATCCCCCTTACATATGACTTTATCCTGCCTTGAACGAGCATCAAACGCAGGATATGATAATGAATTTTATCTTGATTACCAAATGCAGCCTAAGGGATTTTACGTGTTCATGTTTAAAGTGTAACTCTGGCACCAATAGAACATTGTTCGTTTTATGCTAACTTTTAGTCAATATGTGTGCACGACAGAACTACTTTAGACATCTTCATGCTTTGGATCAATGTTGATTTTTTTGGTCAATGTACTATTTAGTAAAATGCTTGAAGGAATAAAAGAATTAGTTTTTTAGTTCTATAAAACCTAGATTGTAAACAAAATCATACTTTGAAGACTGAACTAAAAATTTCTGAATATAGAGAAATAATATTGGGATCTAATCCCCGATTAGAGTTGACCAAATATGATCGGGACTAGAAGTGTATTTGTTTTATTTTAAATCCGCGCTTTCCTGTCTTATGTTCTCAAATATGTGTCAAAGCTTATTTTTGAGCAATTTTTCAGTTGCTTGAAAACAAGTCGAAACTCTTATATTTTTTAATTTACATTTATATCTTTCCAAGTAAATTTTATTTGATAATTACGAATTTCTGTTATTACCAAAAAAAGGAAAATTTTGATGAAGAGCCAACGACATAAGCGCAGAATGCCCCAGTCACAAGTTTAGCTAATTTTGGGAGTAAAACTAAGCACGTCCTCACGTCATCTCATCCCCCATACTACCAAATATTTATTTATTTATTTCTCCGCATAAAGAAAAAGGAAACGTGCTCAAATACTATTGCTAAAAAAAAAATACTAGTGCTCAAAATTGTGGGAGAAAAGCTTCCAATCCTGTTGAAGATAGAATTAATTTACCTCTACAGTTAAAAAGGATTTAACGGAATATAATTAAATAGTACTAGGAGTGATCGAGGACTAAACACCAAGTGAAACTTGCAATTCACTCTCGCAACTTTATAGCCTTAAGAAGGAAAAATTACAATTTCAATCTTAAACCTATTATAAGAATTTAATTTTTGTCATAACTTTTGAATTCAATCAATGTAGTGTTAGACTTCAAGTGAAAATGCAATCAGATCCTCCGGGCTAAGTCTTGCATGAAGTTACTGAAATGGTGATCTAGTCATCATTAACCATCCTTTGTATCACGGTTTGACTTGGATGAAAAAATGCCATTTTTCTTCTTGTTTTTCTGTTTTATTTCTTTTTTTCTTTCATTTTTTTTTTCCTTTGAAATCCATTCCGGAAGCATTAGGTGGCCAAATGGCTTCTTTTCTTGGAATATTTTTTGGTCTTACTCTACTTATATTTTAACGTTTAGACTTTTGCTTTGCTTATTTACAAGCCGTAGGAGTCGAAATCCACTTTTGAAATTAAATCGTCCTCATCCCAATTCCCCTAAGAATGTGGGGATGTGGGGATTCCAAACCCCCACCTCCCTCTTCTCATGTAGGAAGGGTATAGCATTAAATGCACCTTCACGTTTGTTGTCCTCCTCGTGGTCATTATTGCCATAATTAAGAACTCGTCGACCAGCGAGAAAAGTACCAACAAAATCCTAAACTTATTGTATTAGTATCAATTTAGTCATAAACCTTTCAATTGAACCAATTTAATCTTAAACATTTTTGCATTAGTACTAATTCAGTCCATCTAATCAATTTACATTGGAAATCGATGACATGGATGCCAATCATCCTATAAGGCATCACAAATGCTAATGTGGACATTTTTTAATAATTTTTTTAACTTTTTAACTTTTTAATTTTTTTTTAATTTTTTTCTATTCTTTTCTTTGGACTATTGGCGGTATCAGCCATGGCCGACGACTAGCCATAGGTGAGCGCCAATGAAGGCACGACCTTCATGGCCTGGGTGAGGGCGGCCCTTGTTAAATCTGGTGAGGGCTTGACCCTAGTCAAACTTGGTAGGGGTGGCGAGGGTCGAGCCCTTGCTAAACTCGATGAGGGCCACCCTCACCTAGTGGCAAGGGTCGAGCCATGACCGGATCCGATGAGGGCTGCCCTCACCCAAGCAGCGAAGGTTGATCCTTTACCCGATTTGGCAAGAGCCGCCCTCACTAGATCCAACGAGAGCCACAATACCCTCGACAAAGCACCTGCCTATGGTTGATCACGGCTATGGCCGATATTGGCCACAGTACAAAGAAAAAGAATAGGAAAGAGAAAAGGAAAGAAAAAAGAAAAAAATTCAAAAATTTATCAAAAGATAATTTAAAATGTCCACAATAGTGCCAGTGATGCCATGTAGGACGATTGGCATCCGCTTCATCGATTTCTATTCTAAATTGGCTTGATGGACTAAACTGGTACTAATGTGAAAAATTTTAGCATTAAATTGGTTTAATTGAAAGGTTTAGGACCGAATTGGTACAAATGCAATAAGTTTAGGATTTTTTGGTACCTTTCCTGTTAATCGGCGATTCAAGTGCTTCTTCATTACTCTCGTTCAACTGCAAATCAAAATCTACGAACAAAAACTCGTATGCTTCCAACCTCCTCACAGATTTGAACCGCTCCATAATGATCAACTATGTCCGGTATCTTCTTCGGACCACCGTGAAATGCTACGGAAAAGGAACTCGATTTGGATTAAAATTTAGATGGTTTTTCTTTGATGAATATGTATGCATATATAATTATATATGACCCACAACTAGATGTCACGGTCTCGAGGTTTCCCAAGATCAAAGGACCATGCTTGATCAAAGAAGATCGTCCGGAGTAGCCTAGGGTTTTTGAAACATTCTCATGGACAAGCGAGACAGTAATTATGACAACTTCTAAAGTATTCTCAGCTTAAATGCTTGTAGTTGTTAGATGGGAAATGCGATCTCATCCATTAGATCTAGAGTCAATCAATAGATATTAGTGAGAGAACCTCTTGTATATATAGTTTTCTCTCCCCATCATTTGTATCCTTCCAAACTTTTAACAATATAAAACATTCTCTCCAAAGTATCCCTATAAAACTTTATCTCTCTCTGTAATCCTAGTAAGCAAGCGAGAATTGAGTGCTCCATCGATCCAAAAAGCTTAAGTTGCTGCACAATCTCAATCCCAAATGATCGGTCCATAAAACAAGTATCTACGTTAGTGATGCATGGAAAAAACTTTCCATCACCATGATTGGAGGACAAAATTTAAGTCTCTAACTTTGAAAAACATACAACGTTCAATAGAATAAGCAGTGAAATGGAGGAAAACGAGCGCTCGCTCTCTTCGAAGGCATGAAAATGAAATGGGGTAGCTCGTCACCCCCGAAACAACTCCCCTCCCCTTTCTCACCTCATCTACATTCGTGTACTCCCTTGGAAGGAAATTGGCTGCATCTCAATCAACCATGAACTGATCTGATGATCGTGACGATGAGGATCATGGTTAGATCAACCCATCCTGAGTATGAGCATAATGGGAATTGATCTCATTCATGCGCGGCTCGTTGTTGTTATATTCCCCATGCGATCCTTGGCCGGCATGATCATTTGTTATGGGACTGTGACTTTGCCAGAGTCATAAGTTGAAGGTGCAACGATTTGTTCTCCTGGAAGCAACCCATAAATTTGAAGCTATTTTTGTTTATTTTTTTAACTTAATGTTTAAAATGTCATAAAGATAAAGTCGGTGTGCTTTTTTAACTTATAACCATCAAGCATATCCTATCTTAGAAACTGATAAAATGAGGTCAAATCTTCAGATATAGCTTTTCTTCTTTACTTGCTGTTGCGACCTTCCCGAAAGTGAACCACCAAGGGAAGACTCGGTGTATTTCTTTTTGGAATGTAGCTTTCTTTATTTAATTAGTATATACCAAGGGAGCTTACATCTTCATGCTTAAAGTATGACTTTGGCACTAATAGAACGTTGGTTAATGCTTACTTTCAGACAGAATGTGCGCACGTCAAAACTCTTTTAACCATCTTCATGCTTTGGATCAGTGTTGATTTTTTGGCCCATGTACCATGTAGTAAAATGCTTAAAGGAAAAAAAAAAAGAATTAGTTTTTTAGTTCTAAAAAACATAGATGGCAAACAAAATTGTACTTTGACAACTGAACTAAAAATTTCCTAATACAGAGGAGTAATATTGGGATGTGAAGAGTTTTTTATTTTGTCATCGTGGATCTAATCCCCGGTTAGACTTGACCAGATATCGGTATTAGAGGTGTACTTATTTCATTTTGAATCCACGCTTTCCTAACTTATATTCACAAATATGTGTCAAAGCTTATTTTTAAGCTAAGTTGCTTGAAAAAAAGTCAATACTCTTATAGTTTTAATTTATATTCATATCTTCCCAAGCAAATTTTATTTGATAATTATGAATTTCTATCGTTACTAGAAAAGAAAAATTCGAAGAAGAGCCAAAGACATCAGCGCAAAATGCCCAGTCATAAGTTTAGTTAATTTTGTAAGTAAACCCAGGCACATTGACACGTCATCTCTCATATACGTATATATATATATTTCTTTATTTATTTCTCCTCAAAAAGAGAAAGGAAGCGCGCTCAGATACTAGTGCTCATAATTGTGGGAGAAAAGCTTCCAATCCAGCACAATGAAAAATAGAATTAAATATCTCTAGAGTTAAAAAGGATTTTAATGGTCTATAATTATGAAGTACAAGGAGTGAACTCGAGGACTAAATATTAAGTGAAAATCACAAATTCAGCCTCGCAACTTTACAACCTTGAGAAGGAAAAATTGCAATTCCAATCTTAAAGTTATTATACAAATTTAAATTTAGTCATAACCTTTGAATTAAATCAATGCAGTCTTAATCTTAATCACAAATTCATCCCGGCTGCGAATTTAGGATAAGATAAAATCTATCCTATCCTGCATTTAGTGCTTGCTCAAAATAGGATAAATTTGGATACATGATAATATAGGTAGAATAAAATTATTCTATGGGAGAAGTGGAATTAAAGGGGAAGGGATTTCTAATATCCATAATAGAAAATTATTTTTCTCAAATAAGAAACTTCTTAAATTAAGAAAAATAAAATGATATTTCAATATAAATAATATTTAAATTCCAATATAACAAAATGACAATTTAGTATTTTAATTTAATCTTACTTTAATTTATGGGATTGGGACAAGTAGTAGTATCAAAATTTTCGTATAGTGCTCACTTTAGAACCCAATCTTTTTTTTTTCTCTCATTTAAGTGACATAAATTTGAAAATTTGATTACTTAAGTACCACTTTTGATGTGACAACCTCAGTTGTCTAACATGGCCATTGGAAAAGCTTACGTGGACCCATAGCCATGTCGACGATTGGCAGCCACGTCATAAGTGGTATTAAAGTGATCAATTTTTCAAATTTGTTATACTCGATGATTGATTTTTCAAATGTGTTACACTCAATTAAGCGAAAAAAAAAAAATTGGCACCAAAGTTAGCGCCGTACGAAAGTTTTGACACCAATCGTGCACTTACCTTTAATTTATATATTCAAATTTTATTCTATCTTATAATATGAATTCAATTTATATGTAAATATGTATTTATATTTATTACATATTTAGGTATTTTCGCCATATTAGTACAATTTACTATTTAATAAAATTTTATTAGAGAATGATGGAAAGGTAAAAATGAAATTAATAAAAAAGAAAAAAATAAATTTTAAAAAGAAAATAAAAAAAGAGGATGCAAGAGTGTCTCGAGAGAGTTTTACCGTCTCTACCTGTGAACTTTTAGACTCGTGTACATTGATATGCCATGCCATTTATATCGAACAATCTACTTGATATAATATGAATATATGCAATTTTATTACTGTGATTATCACACATTGAGTATGATATACTTGTCCTATTCTTATTAGAAATTTAGACAACCAAACATAACCTTAATTGAAAATTAGGGCGTCAAGATGAGTCATTGACCCATTTTGTGAGTCATGTTTTATTTTAATGGGTCGAAAATGGGTCAGAATGTGTGACCCATTTTTGACCCATTTTCAACCAATTTATAGAATGTATGAGTCATTTTGACCCATTTTGACCCATTTTTAACCAAACTGTAAAACAAACTTTTCTTCTTTGAGTCATCCTCGAACTTGGTGAGTGGTGGTGACCTACCAGTGACCGCGACACTCCACCACTCACCTCCGCCACATCTCAATTTATAGGTTTTTTACAAAGATATATTTAATTGGTGAAATTCTTTAAAAGTATGTCAATTTATAGGTTTTTTACATTTTTTATTTACTAGTTTTTAATTTTTTTTAATTTGATTTGAAGTTGTATTCATTTAACATAAAGCTTAAAGTGAGTTTGGATTTCTCTACAATAATAATGGTTTTTAGCAATATGGGTCGGGTCGGGTATGGGTCACTAGATCTACATTACATGATATGGGTCAAAACGGGTTAAATGGATCAATAAGGGTCGGACCATTTTCGACCAAACCTAAACCCGACTCGACCCACCCATTTGACAGGTCTACTGAAAATACAATCAGGTCCCCAGGTTAAGTGTTGCGTGAAATTACTGACATGGCAATCCTATCATTAGCCGCCCTTTATGTCACAATCTAACTTGGACAAAACAATGCCGTTTTTCTTCTTGTTTTTCTAATTTATTCCTTCCTTCCCCTCCTTTTCTTTCCTTTTCTTTTTTTTTTTTTCTTTGAAATCCATTATGGAAGTATTAGGTAGTCAAATGGCTTCCTTTTCCTAAAATAGTTTGTGCACTAGGGGTGCATTTGGTAATTATTCTATTTTCGGGGAACAATTTCACTTATCTCTAATCATTGAAATGCGTATGGTAATTGCACAAAATTCTATTTTCAAGATAGAAATGCGTTTGGTATGATCCTCAAATTTTATTATGACTTAAATTTTCTTTTAATTTCTTGATTATTTCAGGGTTAATAACATGAAAGACCCCAAATTAATACACCTTTGCCAAATTTACCAAAAACCGATACACTTTTTATAAATTTGTCATCTATTAGTTTTCATTAAATTTTACTATCGAATTGCAAAGTTGAATGGCATGTAACAATTGACTAGTGTACTAATTTGGGATTCACTCTCTATTTGTCGTAATTATACTAGTTTTTGTAATTTTTTATGGTTTTAATCCAATTTAACGAAGGGTATGTTTGTCACAAATATATCAGTTTTTAGCTTTTTTTGGGTCAAAAAATTAGTTTTGAGTAAATTTGTTACAAGTATACCAATTTGGGATTTTTCGTGATCATTTCGGGTAGATTTGTCGGAAGTGTATTTAGAGTCTTTCGTTGTCAAAAAATTAGTTTGGGTTTTTGTGATATTAACCCATAATTTTATTACACTTTTCTCTTTTTCTTTTTCCTTCTTCTTCCTCTAGCCGTCCACGAAGCATCGCCAATCCTTGGTGAGGCCAAGTCACTATGGCTGGGCAAGGCTTGATCTCACCCAACCATCACAAGGTTGGCTTCGCCATGGCTAGCTGATGCACACCTTGCGGTGGCTATGTGAGGTCGAGCCTCTTGTGAGGTTGAGCTCACCTAGCCACTGGCAAGACTCGAGCTTGCCCTGCCACTATGAGGTGAAGTCACTCAGCCATTTTGAAGCCGACCTCGCAATGGTTGGGCGAGGTCAAGCCTCATTGCCGATGATGCTCAGGTGAGGTCGCCGGTCCTCGTCTGGTCAATCGTTGGCCATCACCAAGGCTAGCATATGGCTAGAGGAAGGAGGAGAAAAAAAGGAAAAAAAAAACAAAGAAAAAAAAATAGAAGGCTTGATTTTAGAATTGTTCCTAAGAACAAAGAAACAACTATTTTTAATATCTTAATTCTGTTCCAAATCTATTCCTGGGAATAAAAATGTTATCAAACATATCTCCGTATTTTGTTTTGTTCTGAGGCATAAAAGAATAGAAATAGGCACTATTTAGTACATTACAATTAGGCCCTACATTTTCTTGCAATTTTCCCCTTCAAAGAATCAAATGGACCTTCATGGTCGTTGTCCCCCTCGTCGTCATTGCCACCATTACGATCTAAGAACTCGTTGACCTGCAATTTGAGTGCTTCTGCATTACTCTCGGCTGATTGCGAATCAAAATCTCGAAATAAAAACTTGTATGCTTAAAGCTCCCCACAAATTCGGATCTTTTCATATTGATCAACCACGTCCAGTATCATCTTCTTCAGAACACCGCGAAATGCTGTGGAAAAGAACCCAATATGAACTCAAATTCAGATGGTTTTGCTTGGATGAATATGTATGCATATATGATTATATATAAGCCGCAGCAAATTATCACAGTTTTGAGGTTTCCCATGACCAGGACCGTGCTCAATCAAAAAAGACCATCCATAGTCGCGTAGGTTTCTAGAACAATCTCAGAGACAGACGATGCCCTCAAAAGTGTCCCTCGCCCTCGCCTGACGCTGGTGAGGGTGGCCCTCACCTAATGCCGGCAAGGTGGCCCAAAAAAGATGAAAATGTCCTTTAGCCAAAGAGATTAAGAGTAAATGTGTCACTTGAGTATAAGTTTCAAATTTTTTGTGTCACAAAGAAAAGTCGGGGTAAATATATCACAGTAAGTATAGTTTGAGATTTTTAGTGTCACAAAAAGTTCAAGGTCAATTTGTCTCAAATGGCATACTTTATGGTTTGTGGTGGTATTTTCCCAAATAATAATACAACATCAATTACAAAAAATTGGCAATGAAAAGAAAGACTTGGGACGTATGGAACAAAAATTAATACATGACCACATCTAAAATCACGCTATATGTCTAGATATATAGAGACAGCCAACAGAAGTACACAAACCCTCAAGTTGAGCAAAAATAAACTGTGAAACAAAGTTACACTCTACGCCTACCAAAGCATTGACTATCTATTAAGATATTGATTAATAGTCTGCTTTTGGTTCAGATTATGGGAAAATGCAAAGCACTCTAGGTTAAAAGAGTTTTTTTTTTTTGTCAAAATACAGTTAACGTTTGATAAAATATAATTAAAAAGTATATGGAAAGGCAACTTTAGTTTAATGTTGTTTAGAAAACGACTTTAGCAATATTTTTCAAATAAAGAAAGAAAATTGAAACTCAACAACCAATGGTGCGACGACTAAACCCCGCCAAGCAGAATATAGTATTTGCAGCATTCACCAAGGTCATGCGACCCCAAGCGACAACTGGACTTGAGATCATGTGATCTCAAGTGACCCTTGCTATGGTCACACCACCCTAGACGAGGCTTACCAACAGTCAAATCTGGACTAGCCGGCAACATCACACAAGGTTGCACAGTAAAACTGGCAAGAATAAAATTGGAATTTTGATGGTTTAGTAAGAGTAAAGTTGGGAGAGAAAAAATGCATGGCATTTAAGAAATGTTCAAAGCCCAAAACCGAAAGGACTTGCACTAGGTCAAGGCCTTTCGAGCACTTTGAAAATGCGATACATCTCCCAAAAGCTCCCCCAATAGTTGATGACCCTGTCGAACTTGCTACTAATCATTGCCTCAACCATTTGTTATTACTACTGATCCTTGCGATAAATCTAGAAATGGAAAGACAAACGTTGATTATGCAAGAGCTCTATTTGAATCATGCCCAATTTTGACATGAAATGAGGAGGGTAAGCGGAAAAATTGCCAAATTACACGACAGTTGGATGCGTTGGAAGAAATCAAAAGAGATGGAGATGGGTAGCAATTCATAATGATGTCGCCGTGACCTCCCCTCGAAAGTAGGTGGGACCATCTAAGAATTTGGCTAATGGATTATTAAATCTATACTTAGTTCGGGCTTATCCAAGCTCATATCAATTAGCAACTTAAGTTCAAGTTATTTAATGTACAAATGATTTTTTAATTAGGAGTCGCCGCTAATCAATTTTTGAGTGGGTCAATTAGAAACCCAAGTAAAGTAACGGGAGAATTACTTCACTCCTTCGAACTAAAGATTATAGGATGGAGGACTTGATTACGTTAAATTTTTCTAATACCCTTTAAATACCTTTTCTCTTTTACTTCAAAAAAAAAAACGATTTGCAAGCAATTTGGATTGATTTTAACCTATCTCTAACATGTAATGTAATCATGCGGGTATGTAATCATTATTTAGCACTCAATAATCAAAGCTTTAAATAAATTGCAAATAAAATAAGAAATTACTTACCTCAAAACAATGAAAGCATTTACAAAGTTAGCTTAAAATTCACATCAATAACCCTAAATATGATTTCTAATTAATACACAATCACTCAAAGATTTTTTTAAGGTTTTCACTTATTTAATGAAGCCTAAAAATTACATGTAATAACATACAAAACTGTCCAACTAAAGTGGCTTGCAACATACAACCTAACATGAAAACTATATGTCACGTGACATTAATTATATGACCTAATATAATGACAGGAAAATATTAAATGCGATTATCTTAATATGTCACACATTTAAATGATCCTAAACATGCAATGACTAAATGAAATGACAAATTCTATGTAACGCATGCGGATATTTTTTTATGTTTTCTATTTAATTAAAATTCGAAATTAAAAATGCCTAATATTTAAACATGCAAACCATCCTCGAAAAGAAAACATGCTAGCAAGAATTAAATCCAACTCCAATATATTTTTTGGGATTTCTTTTATGGAAGCAAGATCAATTTGAATAAAGACATCAAAACAACTCGGCAACAAATCAAGCAAGATATCATCCATGTTCATCTAATTTTGAAAATAAATTAACGAATCGTATCTTAGGCATGAAATTGGATTGGCCAATTTTTCATCAAATTACAAATCATATTTCACGCATGAAATCTTATTAACGATTTTTCCGTACAATCGGCAACCGTATCTCGGACATGAGATTAGATTGACAATTATAGCACATTAGGAAATTAGGAAATCATTCACAATTTAAAGACTACTCAACATTTTCATGGATATTACATCATTCAAAGATTTGAGTTTGATTGCAATATCAATGAATTAAGTAATGAAATAATCAAATTAAATTTGGATAATATCATTACCTATTTTGCGGATGGACTCGTCCGATGGTAAGACCGGGGATGGCTCACCCGACGGCAGGAGATCACATGGTGGGGATGTTCATGGACATAATGGTGAATCGCGGTTCAGGGTTGGGGCTCAGCTGGAATCTTGCAAAAACCCAATGAAATTACTTGGACTTCAAGCTGATCCGGAATTTGTCCAGAAAAAAGAAACCCTGCAAAGAGATACTACCAAGATTTGTGATATTGCAGGACTTAAATCAATGGTATTGGACGTGCTGACAAGGCTGAATTGGAGCTGTGGCAACACTGATTTCCCAATGTTGAAAGTGCGGCAAGTTGTCTTCTTAAAAACACGTTGGCCTATTTGGTAGCAAGATCAACGACTCCTGGACAGCAAGGATCTCGTGGTCAGCAAGCAGAAATAAGCGGACTCCAGAAAATGTGAGAGATGCCAGCAGCGAGGCACCGCGAGAAGGATGCAGGCAGCAAAGGGAAGTCGATAAGCGATCTCGTCGCCTTGGAAAATCGGATCACGACTGGGGGAGGACCTCCCTGGTGCAGCGGCTCGGCGGTTTGTGAGGCGACGAGGATGGGCGACTACGCATGAGGCTCGTGTCGCGAGCAGAGGGCTCAGCACGGCTGGGCACGAGCTGTGTGTGACGTCAGGCAGCTAAGTCGTCGTGGTAGGGAACAGCATTGGCCCGGCGTTCGACGTCGCAAGGCTTTGAGGCGGAGGTACAGCACGAGCGGTGGCGATGGTGCAATGAAGGGTGGCGCGACAGGAGGAACGTCTCGGCCGAGGATGGACAAAGAGGACTTTTTCTCTCTTTCATGGCCGCGTCCCTCTATGCTCTCCAAATGTGTCCACTCACGATTTCTCTCCCTAATGGCCGTGTGTGGAATTGTGTCGTCCCCCTTCTCTCGTGAAAGAGCTCCTCTACTATACTCTCTACTTTCTTCTCATCTGTCAACATTGCACAGATTGCAGGGCCTCTTCCAAGTGTATCACGATTTCCATTTTTTACCTTCAACCAAGATTGCTTTATGCTAATAAAGATATATTTTCAACGAATATTACCCCCTTCTCGGTCAAATACATAACCTCATATGAAATCTTTAAAACCTCATATTTTTATTCTTACCTTATTTCCTCCATATACGAATGTCCCTTGACCAGATATTGCAATTTTTCCCATCATATGCAAACTTTGATTGCATAGAAAGGATTGATGAGCTGAGCCAAATTTTCGTGTTCTCATGGGCTTTAAGTTTAGGACTTCCTACTTGAGACCATCAACTCCAGTTCAATTAGATTCAAAACGGGAGAATTGCCAAAAAATTCCTAAACCTATTTCAATTGTGCCAATTCAGTCCTAAACTTTTTTTTGACCAATTCAGTCTTAAATCTTTTGCAATTGTGTCAATTTAGTCCATTCGGCCAAATTTGGCTGGCCGGGCTGGCGTGGACACCGGCCGCGCCAACGACAATATTTTAATAATATTTTAATTATTTTTTGAATTTTTATTATTTTCTGAATTTTGTTATTATTTTTTAATTTTTCCTTTTTTTCCTTTTCTTTTTTTTTTTTTCTCCTCCTCCCTTACCCTCCCCCCCCACCGGTGGCAATGGCTGGCCAACTCCGACGAGGCTACCAACCACTGCACGAGGGCCGCGAAGCCCTCACCGGTGACCTTGCCCAAACCTAGGGGTCGGAGTGAGGCCGCCAGCAAGGGTCGTTGGCCGCGGCAAGGCCGCTGGGGGCTGCGACCCTCGCCGGTCGCCCCCAGGCCTCCCCCAGGTCTGGGCGAGGGTTGTTGGGGTCGTGACCTCGCCGCGGCCCCTAGGTCTAGGTCAGGCCACCGGCGAGGGCTTTGCGGCCCTTGCACGGTGGCCGGGGGGGGGGGCAAGGGAGGAGGAAAAAAAAAAGAAAAGGAAAAAAAAACATAAAAATTAAAAAAATAATAAAAAAATTCGGGAAATAATAAAAAATAATAAAAATAATAAAAATATTATTAAAATATTGTTGTCGGTGCCGGCCGGTGTCCACGTCAGTTCCGACCGGCCAAATTTGGCTGGATGGACTAAATTGGCACAATCGCAAAAGGTTTAGGACTGAATCGATCAAAAAAAAAGGTTTAAGACTGAATTGACACAATTGCAATAGGTTTAAGACTTTTTTGGCAATTCTCCCGATTCAAAACCATCTTGTTAAACTCATTCACCACCGATCCAATGTACATGCAATTAATTGAAATATGCTAAATGATAAATGCTCCTAAAACCATACGTTATGCAACTTAGTTCTAATATTTTTGTTTAGGGGTTGAAATTAATCGCTAATTTTCTATACAATTAATAAATGATCGGATCGTCAAAATTTAGGTGTCAACAAATGTAGAACTCGTAAAGATTGAGTAACTATCTTTAATCTATTGTGAGAATAATAATCTATGCTATATCACACAAAAATAGACAACATATAATTATGAATTGTTGTGAGGTCCACTTCTTCAAGAATTTGTGACTTACAACAAACTGTTATTTTCATAGTAGCTCAAAAACTATTATGCTAATAAAGCTCTGCTAGAACTATTAGTTTCAATTTAAAGAAGCCACTTGCAATTGTTGAATGATTTGCTTCAATTTGCAAATTGCTTGTGTGCGCACGCGCATATAAGGAAGGGAAATTGTTCAAGCGATCTATGGCTCAATGAAAAGCCAAGGCCTTATAGTTGCCGAGAGTGACAAGTCCAATGTTGTTGCTTAAATCTGTCAAAATAGGTCACAAATTAATTCTCAACCTTTATATAATAAACAGAGTTATTATGTGGGTTAGTTATATTCAGTGAATGCATTGTATTTAGAATAGCAAAACCCAAATAATATGAGTATAAAATGGATTCACAATTTACCCAAAACTAATCCACTTTTGTGATCCTCTCTTCATTCTCTAAGAGAAATTAACAAATTTGTCGAATGGTTCCACATTCAAAGAAGTCTTAGTGGGCCTGCAAGATGGGCCTGACTTCACCTTTTTTACAAATATCAAGATGGTTTCTTTTTTCCCGATCATTCTTTATTTTTATTAATCTTGTAATTTTTCATTTGTTAGTTATTGAAGTAAATCATTCTTTGGTTGCATTTTATATTTTTATTTTTACTTAGTATTATATTTATTTCTTATCATTACAATCCATAGTCAGCATATTTCTTCTTTTTCAATAACTAACTTCCATTTAATTAAAAGTTCAATTCCTCCACATTATTTGTTTTTGTGATCTTATAAATTCATTGCATAGTATTAACTTACAAAAATTGAAAAATTCTATGTAGTTTTGAAAGCCAAATTCTTTAGCATCTTATAGTTGAAATAGCGATTTTATCCAAATAACATATACACATGACGAACTTAAAATTGATTAACAAGATGAATATGGATATTCATATGTTAGATACAATAGAGAAGTATATTAATAAAATGAGTCAGGTTGAGTATAGGTCATTAAATTTGCATTGTATAGAAATGGGTCAAAACGGATTACATAGATCAATTTGGGCCAGACCATCTTCGACCTAACCCACTTATTTAATGGCCGCTAATTTGATTGGATTCTAGGAGAGGTCGCCATTTTTGGACTTTGAAAAAGGGAATCTACGGCGGAGGGACAAATAATTTTATAAACTGGCACCAATTGTCAAAAGAGGATCATTTGCAGATTTCCCTAGTTTTCACTGGTGCGAGAAAATCCTAATTGTTTTTTTTTGGTAAAGGTAAGTATTATATATGAGATAGACGGCCAAGAATGTACAAGGGGTGAAAACCACAGCACCCTTGCCACCCAAAAAGCCAGCATGCCATAAGGGTGGGGGGGGCCGGGTTCACAAAGCAAATATACAGAATACATCACAAAGCTAGAGATGTAGTCCTTTTACAAAGATTACTCAAAAATTGTAGGATCAATATCCCAACTACGTTGAATATTTCTGTTCGTTGTAGAATCAGCAACCTTTTTGAAGGCCAACGCTTTGTCTTGGACCGCTTTGATGAGGTGTCTTTGTATAGATGGTACAAAGAGGTTGGTGGTGCGGAAAATGATATCATTCCTGAATTTCCATATAGCATAACACAATGCACCAAAAGAGAACTTGACAATGTCTACATAAAAGCCATGGCCGGGTAGAGAATTGCTAAGCCACGGAGATTCGAACCCAAGGTCGGTTGGACCAAGGGAGGTTGCATTTTGCCGCCCAAAAAGTAGCAAGAGACTTGGGAACGTGGCATTCAAAAAATAAATGGTCAATGGAATCAGGTCTCACTTTGCAAAAGGCACATCGGGCCTCTGATAGTCTACCATAAGACATGAGGAGTACCTGGGTCGGGAGTCGTCTTCGGGAGATGAGCCAAAGAAGAAATTGATGACGAGGGGCCATCGCCTTGTCCCATATAAATGCTGCCCATGGGACCGAGGATGCTCTCAACCTAATTGTATTCCATGCAGATGCAATAGAAAACCGACCCGAGGAGTGCATTTTCCATTGAAAGGAATCTGGGGAGCTCGAAAGATTAGGAAGCGTTACCTGAAGACTCAATAATTTTTCCCGTGTGGTGCGGCCATCAATAGAGAGTACGTCCGCCACCACCGCTTCCCTTCGAAGAGGCGATCGGTAGATTTGGTTGTTAGAAAAATATGAATTAAGTAGGCCAATGTCCAACCAAGGATCAAACCAGAGAGATGTGGATTGTCCATCTCCAATTTTCCATATAAAATAAGGTCGAACTTCTTCCCGCATACTAAGCAACTTACGCCATGCCCAAGAGCAGTAGGTTGGGGCATCGGCCATCCAGAAATTCACCCTTTTGAGGTGGTTTGAGTGCACCCACTTGCACCAAAGGGACTCTTTATCCGTGAAAAGAATCCATATGTGTTTCATCATGGCAGCTTTATTATTGTCTCTAATCTTTCTAATGCCTAGGCCTCCCTCTTGCTTGGGGAGACACACATCATCCCAAGACACCTTAGCGCCTCCCACACCAAGGCCCGGGCCTTTCCACAAGAATTGCCGGGAAATTTGCTCTATCTTTGCAAAGTAATGGAGGACGGAGCCAAAAATAGAAGCCCAATATACTTGTATAGCATGAAGGACTGACTTAATTAATTGCAATCTACCCGCAAAAGAAAGAAATCTATGCGTCCACGATTGGACTCTTGCCATAAGTAAACATACCAGGGCATTGCAGTCCGTTTTGCTTAGTCTTGCAGTGATAATTGGGACGCCCAAGTATCTAACTCGGAAGAGTTCCCATTCGAAGTTCGGGATTTGCAAGATTTGATCCCGTGTAGCCTCCGATCCACCCGAGATGAACACTTCACTTTTGTTGTTGTTAGGAAGGAGTCCACTCCAACGGGAGTACATGTCAAGGCCTTCCTTCATGCAGGTGACCGAAGCGACTCTACCTTCACTAAAGATGAAGACATCATCCGCGAAGAATAAATGTGTTAGGCGAGTTTGTTTACATCTCCAGTAAAACCGGAATTCTGCACGAGTAGATTGAGCTTCTAGGATGCCGGAGAGTACCTCCATAGCCATGGTGAAGAGATAGGGAGAGACAGGGTCACCTTGTCTAAGTCCCCTACCACTACTAAAGAATCCATGCATTTCTCCATTAATAGAAATGGAGAATTTAGGAGTACGAACACACTCCATAATTAGATGTACAAAGTGAGAAGGAAAGCCAAATGCTTTAAGGGTAGTTTCAAGGAAATCCCAGTCCAATGTATCATACGCCTTTCGAAAGTCAACTTTGATTGCACATTTGGGGGAGTATGTGGTCGACTGAAATCCACTAAACAATTCTTGGGCCAGCAGAATATTGTCTGTTATGCGTCTTCCTTTGACAAAAGCCGTCTGGCTAGGGCTAATAATAGCAGGTAGAATGTATGCAATCCTGTTGGCTATGATCTTAGTGATGCATTTATATATAGTGTTGCAACATCCTATCGGCCGAAAGTCATTCATGAGACGTGGCATTTGGCACTTTAGGGACTAGAGCCGTATAGTGCAATTTATTTCCTTAAGAAGTCGACCCGGCCTGAAAATAATCCATAACCGCCTCCTCAACTAGAGGGCCAACTATTCCCAGATTCTTTTTAAAGAATTCTGCATTGAAACCATCCGGACCGAGGGCTTTGCCTTTGGGCAAGGAAAACATAGCATTCCCGACATCAAGGGCGTAACAGGGACTAGAAAGGAAACTGACCTGTTCATTGTTCAGAGTACGATGAATAAAACGCTTGATCTCATTTGTTGAAGGCCTAGTTTCCAGGTTTACCGGAGCCAGGAGATCTTCAAAATGAGAGATGAACGCCCGTTGAATACCACCCAACTCAGTGATCATTGTGCCTGAGTTATCTTTGATGGAGATAATACGATTCCTCAAGTGGTGTTGATTCATTGAGTGGTGAAAGAATCTGGTATTCGGTCCCCTTCTTTCAGCCATCGATTCTTGACTTACGCTTGAAAAAAAGACTCCTCCAGCGCTCGAAGATCATAATAATCTCGAAGTTGTGCACGTTCAGTTTCCGCCAAAGTGAGGTTCCTCGGATCATTTAGCAATGCTTCTTGGGTGGAGAAGAGGAGTTGCTTGGCTGCAGAAGTACGCATGGAGATGTCAGAGAATGATTTCCTGTTTAGTAGTTTCAGCTCACCTTTGAGAAGTTTTAGCTTAGTGCAAAGTCTGAACATAGAAGTGCCAAGGACATGACCAGCCCATACTCTTGAGACTAATTCTCCAAATTCTGGATGTGTCATCCAGAAGTTAAAGAACTTAAAAGGTTTTTTCCCATGTTGAGGAGCCAAGATCCGAACCAATATAGGAGTATGGTCCGAGATGCCAGGAGGAAGGAAAGCCGCCTCTGAAAAGGAGTAATCCATAGTCCATTTATTATTGACCAGGACCCGATCAATCTTCCTTTGTTTCCTACGCTCCCCTGAGTAAGCTGACCATGTGTAGCGAAACCCAACATACCGTAAGTCATCTAATTCCCGCCCGGAATAAGCACTCCTGAAGTTCATTGAAGGAGGGATACCATATGTCCGGGCTGCCTTGACGGTCCGAGGGGTCTCTAATAGCATTAAAGTCCCCTCCTACAATCCATGGGCTGTCCTGGAGTGTAGAGCTAATCCGGATTAAGTCTGCCCATAGGGGTCTTCGTGCAACGAACGTGTGCTCTCCATAAATAGCCGTGAAGAAAAAGGAGTCATACGTATTCAAAATTCTAATGGAGCCATGCATCATTTGGCTAGTATTAACAATACTAGAGAAGTCCACAAAAACTGGATTCCATCCAACCCAGATACGGCCCCGAGCAGAGAAATCATAATTAGCAATCCGGCGCCAACCGGGGATAATAGTAGACGTGATACGATCAAAAGAATTCGAGGGACTTTAGTCTCAATAAGACCCAAACAAAAAATGTGGTTGGATTGCACAAAATGTCTCACTTCACCTTGCCTAATCGGGTCCATGACTCCCGTATATTCCAAAAACCACAGTTCATGTATGTGAATTTATTTGAATGATCAAAAAACTATTGACACCGATCAAAAGAAGAAACGCCTACTGCGTTTTCCGGCCCGTCTTGCCGGCGGACTTGCTTGGCGGGGACTTTTTCTTTGGAGGAGGGCTTGCTTTAGGAAGTACCCGAGGTCGAGCAAGATCCCGGTCGGGTTGAGAGTCCGGCACCACGATGTGAGCTCCGGTTCTTCTATGTACACCGGAATTTCCAGCTGAATTGGCGTGTACGATCCGTCCACGCCCGCCTCTTGTAATTCCTTATCATGGTTGTCATCCCCTTCATTTTCATCTAGATCATCAGCAGATGAAAAGAGTGCGAGGATGTTTGTAATTCAGTGGAAATCAGCTTCATGCGGTTGCAAGTGGGGACTTTGTGCGGTTTTTCTCGGTGTCCCGCACCTTCTTCTTCCGGCGGTGATTTTGTCTAGAAGCTGGTAGCCAATCAGCAGCTTCGGGCGGGGGTCTTGGTGGTCCGAACGGCGGGGAAGGCACCGCCATTACAAAGGTTCTTGAATGAGCGGAGCCTTGGCTTTCGCTAGGTGGAATCGGTCGAGTGGTGTGGCGCCTAGTGTCCTCCATTCGCTCAGCCAGCCGAGATGAAGGTTCTTTGCGTCCGAGTTGGGGAGTTTTCGGTCATGCTACATTTGTGACCAAAAGTGCTACGGCGAGGGCGGGATATGGGCCGCCATTCATATTCAACGTCGACTACTCGAGTAGTTCCTTTCATACGGACTTTAACCGAGTCTTGTCTAATATCATTTGCAGTTATCTCAATGCATACACGAGCATATGACAGCAGCTTCATTTGAGCGGTATTTTGATCCACATAAAGCGGTCTACCAATCAAACTAGCTATGCCTCCTATTCCCCGAGCTGACCATAGTACCATCGGAATATTTCTTAGTCTAATCCATACAGGGACTTTGGTATGATCATCTTTTTTGAGTTCTAAGAGAGGATCCCATTGCTTCAAAATCAAGGGGACTCTCGCAACAGTCATGGGACCTCTATCCAGTAGGTATCTCCTGAATTCAGCATCCGGGATTCTAAGAAAAAAGAAGCCCCGGTCGTCCGCCTTGACTTCACTTAGTTTAGTTCCCCAGGCATGCTTCAGAGCTGTCTCCACCAACTTGAAGGGCAATTTCTTCCCAATAAAGTACCCCACTAGGCACTCATACCAAAAGGGATCAGCAGCAGCTAGTGCCTCATCTGGAAAATCCGCTACAAATTCGTCCTCGACCTTTAGAGGCGTGAAGTAATCAAGGTCATAACCTTGCAACGCTGTTCGGGCAACATTAGCCCACGATCTCGGCGCCGACATTTGCTGCACCTTTGTGACAACATGGGGATTTGATGAGTTCGGTTCTTTTCTATGAAGAGCAGAGCCATCCCGAGCCCTATAGGTACCAGGCAAACGTTCCAAAGCGGGATTCTGCAGTTCATTGTGTGAGGGGTCAAGGGGGAGCTCTGATTGAGGAGCTACTTCATAATGTGAGCGATATCTAGCCCCGCCCCTGTCTCGAGGGACACGGGACACCGATCTATACGGGGGGGGTCGACTCCTCCCTCTTTGGCGACTGCTGTCACCTCTAATTAGCTCACGAGCCCAAGGAGCTCGCCTACCTTCCAGACTAACAGGTACAGAAGCCATAATAGAACCGATTGAACCAGAAGCAGCAGAGCCGTAACCCTATCCCAGATCCGAGATTCCGAAGGATCGAGACATACCTGGCTCTGGAGCTTCAGCGAGGATGTAACCCAGCTAGAGAGGGTCAATCCCTCCGAAGAATGGCCTCAATGGGGGTCTGAGCCAGCCGGAACAGCCCTTCGAGGCCGGCGGTGTACAGAGCTCGGGAGCAATTTTCCGGAGAAAATGAACAGTAGTAGGGGGCCGTCTGGAGCGTCGTCTTCTAGAAAATCCTAATTGTTAATGGTTGCCTGGTTGGAAGAACTTGGAAGAGCGAACTCCACAAGGTTATACTTAAACAAGAAGAATCTGCAGACCGAATGGATAAGAACATGTACTTATTATGCAAAGGGAATAAAACTCCTAGAATTGGGACTGTGCGACTAAAACTAGATACAGTAGATTCCTCCGTCATTGCTGATGGCAAAGGACAGAAACAAGAACATCTTATATATAGCATGGACTGGACCGCGTCTTCAACATTCAGCAACTTCTCTACAAAGAAAGATAGAGCACTGAGAAAAAGAGAAACAAAAGATGAGTTCTTTCGAGAGGATTGCAACTCTGGTGCTTGTGTTATTCTATCTTTACGACAAGGTCGCTGGATCTCATCTGGATCTGAAGGTGGTGTCCTCTAGTTGCAATTCCATTGGGTTCGGTGGGGGGAATGACGAGTCATAATACCACGATGCCTTGGAACAAGTTTTCCATGACTTGATTACTCAAACTCCAACTTAGGTTTACAGTCGCTACTGCACATTCCAGGTAGAAGATGGCAATGCTCAAATCCTCAATTCCTTTTATGGCCATGGAGCGTGTAATGGAGAGATTGAGATATACTTTTGTGCCAGTTGTTTGAATGCTGTGGCTGGTCTAATCAGAAAAGGATGCCCGTCAAGACTTGGGGCTACTTTTCAGCTGAAGGATTGTCAACCTAGATACGAGGATTACTCATTTACAGATCAATGGAGTTGCATATATGGTGATGAATGAGCTGTTCGATAAAGTGAGTCTATTAGATCACTTGAAAAATTTTAAGAAGCTGCTCCAGACTTCAGTTGGTATGTCTAGTATTACTTTGTCATCTATTGCTTAATTAAAACTTTCAAATAGTGTAATAATGTCTCGGAACTTGTCAAAATAATGCAATCTGATTCTTTCATATGCTCCGTCTGTTGCAAGTAAGAGACATGATCCAACATATCCTTTCTTCATTTTGTTTCCAAAGCGACCAAGTCATAGAAATGGAAAAGTTCTCCCTTGGACGACGTCAACATTCACTACAGGGAAAGCTGTAAATTGGGGCATTTGTTTTTTTTTTTTTGGTAAAGGTACATATAATATATATTCAACCCGGATTTACAAAAGAAATGCATCCCGACACCAACACGCACTCAACGGGACTATAAGTCACTAGAGTGAGTGGGTGCCAGGATCACAAAGGAAAACAAAAGGGCTACAGCCATACAGGAGGGGACCTATCTATCCCACTAAAGTGTTAGAAAGAAAAATACAATGGTCAATCCCCCAGCTCTGTTGTAGTCTCTTGTTTTTCGGGATGTTAGCAATGAATTTAAAGGAAAGAGCTTTGTCCTTTAAACACCCCTGCACTTCCGAGGATGTTTTCTGAGGCTCTCGTGGCTTTATCCATTTCTGACTTTGGCAAGAATCAAACGGTGAGTTGCGAAAAACACCACAGTTCTGGGACGTTTCAGTAGCGTCCCTGTACTTTCCCTAGGAGCGTTCATTTCTCGTCGCTGCTTCAAGTCCAGGAGCGTGTTTTATTACAGCATTCCATAGCCGACAACTGATGTGGCCCCTTTGTGTCGGCGTATAGGGACGCTTGAAGGATGTCTCAAGCCGGGACATGAGATAAACGTCCATGGCAGGGACGATTGTTAGTTTTCCCAATTTGCATTCTCGATTAGTAAACAGATTCGCTTGGGGGGAGATCTTCTCTCATTCCCACGTGCCTTTTTCCTTATCCTTTTTCACTTTACTGTGGTTTCTTGCTTATTTTCACCTTCACGTAATCCATGTAAACCCGTTCAACAATTTAGAGTAGAACAACACTTAGGGGGATTCGAATCTCCATCTTCTCAAGAGAGTTAAGGTGGGAATAATTAGTTTCAAGCATAAGTTTCGACTCTCATACCCTACCGAGGGAGAGGGTAAAAATTTGAGCGTGAGTTAAGAATTAAAGTAGGACAGACAAAAAAATAAACATGTCCCTGAGCCAAACAAGGGAAAGAGTTGACATGGCCCTTAGCTTCTAAGTACAGAAACTGTAGAAATATATGTCCCTAAACCAGCTATCTTCAGAGAAAACCGACTATAGCTAAGGCATGTATATCTCGGCCTATATCTGATACCAAAAGAATACGACCCAAAAATCCCAATTTCGAACCACCCCTCCTAAGTGTGACAGGATGAGGAGTAAGTTTATTCATCTCATTATAGGAATGAACATCAATTATTGTGAAAGCAAACAATCGAACAGTAAAATAAGTAAAATAAAGAAATAAATCGAACACTAAATTAACGTGCTTTAGTCAATGTAACATCCACATCCACGGGAGAAAAGAATTCCAAAAAGTCACAAACATATTTCAATCATACCAATATAATTCTAATTTTTTTTTATCAATTGAGTCATAAACCTTTTTGTATCTATGTAGATTCAATTTATCTAATCAGTTTTACCCGGATATCACTGACATTGATGTCAACCATCCCACGTAGTGTGGCCAATTCTACATAAACATTTTTAAATAATACTTTATTCATTTTTCTTTTTCTTTTTCTTTTTTATTCTTCCTTCTTCCTCTAGCTAGCCAAAGGCAAGAGACAGGAAAGTCAAGCCTTGCCAATGACCAATGAGTTTGACCTTGCTAGCCCTCGCCTCTGGAGGGTCGCCAAACCTTAGTGATCGACTAGAGACAAGTTCACTAGACTCTCTCTTACAAATATCCTCACTTAGAACCAAATCACAACTCCCGTCAAATGTCAAACTTGTCAACTTAGAGGAATTACCAACGGGAGTAATAGTAATAATCTAATTATCAAGCAATGAAAATAGTAGAATCAAAGCACAAACCTCATCTCCAACGTCAATTTCCACTAAATTCATATTGAATTCATTAATATGATCAGCAATTGATGTACTTTTGCTCATCTTCAAGTTGAATAAACATCACACCGAATAGACCTTATTGACTGACTCTAGAGGGCTTCTCGAACATGTCCAACAGGACATTAAAAAAAACTCGCAATGATCTTCTCTTTTACAATGTTAAACGCAATGTCACAAGCAAACATTAGCCAAACAACATCCAATGCTTGTCAATTTAAATATTCCCATTTAGCTTTGTTCATCAACTCAAGTTTCTTCCCAGATTGGATGAGTGCACAGTTTTTTATACAGACAATCTTAGTATGTATATTTCAAAAACCAAAATCCTTCCTATCAAATATATCGATTATCATTTTTCCTTCTTATATCACCATTGATTTGCTTCAAATCACCCAACCCTAACTCCGATCCAATTGTTGTGAAAACAAGTGATCAAACGATAAAATAAACAGAAAAAGAAACTAGATTTCAGTGATTCGGTCTATGAAACCTTCATGTAGACCCTTCATCCACAAGAAGAGCATCAAAGAATTATATTCAAAACTCGTCAAGTAAAACTAGACCCCTGGAAAAGTACACAATGTAGCAACCAGGGCGTCTCCACAACACCCTAGTGCGTTCGCCATCCATCAAAATCTTCATCACACCACTGCGCTAGTTATTTCACAGAGCCTGTGACACTTGAAGGCGATCGACCCAGCAAGCAAACCTTAGAAACTATAATAAGTCATGTCCTCTAACTTCCACTCTTGCCAGCAAAAACTTTCTGCTTAAAACAAAAGTCAAAACAGGCATAATGTAACTAATGAGCAGATTCGACTTACTCTCGGCAAGATACAATTATGGAACTTCTGATCGAGGGTCTAGACTCAAAGACAATTAGAAAAGTACGTGACACAATCACTACGAGGGCTGCAGAGATTATTCATTCACAGTGACACCAGAAAAGTAACAAACTGAGAAACTGAAAAACAGAGATCACGGCAAATCAGTTAGTCCTTGGTCCTCAATGGCCTAAATGGCCTAAAACGTTATCAACTCAAAGAATTAAGCTGTTCTTATTGGTATAAGATGTGTGAAGAATGTAAGCGACAAAAACAAAAGGTACCTACCATTCTAGCAATAAACAATTGAGTCTCGTATTCCTTCCCGCATTTTGGGTGACCATTAAGACATTGTACAAAATTGAGTTTGATTCCCGCAACTTCCCCTACACAAAAAAATTTGGGCAAGGCAATATAAACAGACTGATCACTTTTTTGCAGCTTCATCTTCCCCAAAAGCCAGGTTGAATATCTGACTATAGTCATCAACAAAATGCACATCCAGGCCTTCTTTCACATTGGATGCGAGCTCATCATAATCCCTCCTGTTTGCTGAAGGGAATATTATGGTTTTAATTTCGCTCCTCAAAAAGAGATGAATATTTGCTGAAGGGAATATTATACCATCTCTTTTTTGTCACGGGCAGATCGATCTAACGTTCCCTTCAACCCGTGTGACCTTTAGATTTCTCCGAAACAGCATTCCCCACTCAAACTCACAAGAATTCTAAACAGAGAAACTCTCTCTAGATTCTATTATTCTTGTAGAATGAGATGGTATAAATGAGGGGGAGGAGACCCCTATATATACAAGTACATGGCAAACTGTATCCGTAGATCTCTTCTCGATCTAACGGTGGAGATCGTATCTCCCCAACTACCACTTACCCGCATTAATTACATAGGTGTACAATTACTGTATCGCCAGCCCCTAGGGATATTCTAGAAGACTCAAGAAAACCCTAAGACTTTGGAATATCAGTTGAAGGTCGCTCGTTCCAAGAATCGATCACAGCATTGTTTAGGAACCCTCTTGAACCGTTCAGATTTTCAAGCTGTGACACATATCATATAGATAAATTGGGGTTCCATTTTTTTTTTCCCAAAATCGTTTTAAAATGAACATAAATATACTTGGGATCATAATTTTTTATACAAAAAGCAAGCACGATTTGGATATGGTATGAATTTATTGAGAAACCTAAATTTGAATTGAACTTGACATTGAACAATGCAATTAATTTAAAATTGATTTGAGTTTGACATCTTTCACAAATTTTCAATAAATCAAATTCTTTTTGTCGTCACATTGAAATATCATCAAGAAATGAAATGACACGAATAATCAGCACTAATTTAACAAAATGGGATGATTTACCACTCTATTTCGTCCTTATAAGGGAAAATTTCTAAAGAGGGCCCAAGTGCCCATATTTTCTTAAATAACGGTTTGATGTAAACTTTGTTTCAAATAAAGGCCTAAAGTAGTTATGTTTGCTTCAAATAAGGGCTTGACTTTCTAGCGATCAATGACATTTTTGTCATTTACCATTTTTCCTTTTTCTTCTTTCGTTTTTTTTTTTTTTTTTTTGCGGTTCTTCTTATTCCTCTTCATCGGTGGCCGGGTGACCATCGACGATGCCCACAGAGGGCTGGGCGAGGGTCGCCCTCACTAGCCATAGGTGAGGGGTGGTCTCACCTTGGGGAAGACCGCCTCTTGTGGCCATTCACAAGACCAGCAAGGGCTCAATGACCCTCACTAGCCATTGGTGAGGCTAACCCTTGCTAGATCTAGTGAGGGTGGCCTCATAGACGACTGCGAGGGGCGACCTCCTCTAGGGTGAGGGTCGCCCCTCCTAGGCAAGGCCACCCCTCACTGGATCAGGCGAGGGCAACCCTCACCTAACCGTTTATGGGCATTGCCGGTGGCTGATTGACCACCAGCAAAGAGGAAGAAGAAGAACCAGGAAAAAAAAGAAGAAGGAAAATTTAGATGAAAATGCCCTTAACCTATCGAAGAGTTTATCCAGTCGACATCCGGTGAGGTGAGGGCCTTATTTGAAACGACCATGATTACTTCAGGCTCTTATTTGAAACAAGATCCGTTTCTGGCCATTATTTGAGAAAATGAAGGGACTTTTGCCCTTTTGTAGAATTTTCCCTCCATATAATTATGGAAATTAGATATTTTTTTCCTTTAGGATGTTTCCCTTTTTCAATTGTGAAAATTATTGTCTATGTTAATCCCACTACATGTATTTGCTTGCGGCAAGCAAATCCTACCCAATAATACATGATTCTTTATGTTGTTTTTTTTCCCCCTTGAATCTCACTTAGTGAAATTTGAGGAAATCTACCAAGTAAGAGTTTTGAATTTTAATTTCTCCTGGAAACCAGTTAAACAAGTTAAGCAATTTCCTTGAGAAAAGTTTAGCTGGAAAGCCACCGTTTCAGTTTGGAGTTTTATGGGGCCTTTAGCTCAGCATTTTTCTTTTAGTTTTAATTCCTTAATTTTCGACTGATTTATCTACATTTAAATTTTTGAAGTATGATTTTGGTGAGGTCAACCTATTATAATTTTATTGGATGCCTACTTTGGTCCAATATATGATCATGAAAAACAAAATTATTTTGGCCCTCCTGGTTTTGATGAGTTTTCCCCCTTTGGCCTATGCAGCATATAAGGCTCGATGACAAAACGCGGGAAGCGAGATGAATTGACTATAGTCGAGTGTTCAGTTCTATTGAATTAGTCAAATTATACAAGAAATATGGTGGAAAGGCATAACCTTTTTTTGTTTTTTTTGTTTTTCAGTTTCTCTCAAACCTAAACTTCCTAAGCATAAACTACCTCTGCATCGACGGCTTTCTTTAGAATGTCTTGATGAGCCGAAGCAAGAATGCCCTTGTACTATACTCCCTTTTGGCTCGTTCAGGGCTACTGATGAGCCATTCGACGTGACTCCTTGAGAGCAACGAGATCGGCACTTGATTTCGAGAAAGCGGACTTGGCTCTAGCTAAATCCGACTCGCTTGGGAGAGTGGCATGGGGTGATTAACCTAGCAAATCCTACATTTGCTTCTAGTACTCCTACATCAAGTTTCAGTAACCACAGGTTAAAAACCACATCTTACTGAGCTTGTCTAGCATGCCTGCATTTGCTTCATTCCTTGGCACATTACTAGATACTTCTGCTCTGTTATTTGTCTTATTGAACTATTTATCAAGAATATACTTGTCAGTTAATTCTTATTACAAATAAAAGTAGAAATACAAAATTCGATCTCAAAATCAGTTAATTAAATGACTGTCATAACTAGACTGTTATTATGTGTCTGAATATGATCCATTTAAATATGCATCATGGCACTCATCAAGCATACAACATCAGGAATACTTTCAATTTTTAAGATATGGATTCCAGATAATATGAAAGAAAATTCCACGTCAAGACTACAAATGATATGTGTCACTGAAATTATCAAATGTCGCTTGTCAAGCATACTTTTTATTGAGCTCATGGTTCTTGAATTTTCATTTTATTAGATTTAGTCATTGATATTGCTAAATTTCCCTCGATGTAGTCTTTCCATAAAAACAAAAAAACTAATGGCGTTAGTTGACGTGGAGACATGCTCAAGTGCTATAAACAAAACAGAAAAGAACTTATATTTCTCTACATATAGAAAAATTAAAAGTACTCATATACTAGTGCTCATAATTGAGCAAAACAAAGCTTCAAATCCAGCATTATAGGAGGAAAAAAAATGCTTAAGCGATATTTTTTCGCGTAGCCCTTTTTATATTTTTTATTTTTTATTTTGTAGTATCTGGAGATTTTTGTGTTTCTGTTATTTTAAAAATGACGAATTCTCTTTTCCAAGTCAACTTTTGGATTTTCATTATAGAGGTTTCTTTTTTTTTGCAAAAAACATTACGAGGGTTTTCTAGCTATATCATCACGTAATTTTCAAAATAGACTGACTTAACTTATGATTTTGTCAGAGAACACGATATTGGCATATCATTTTCTCCTCCTACATGGTCCGAAGCATACGGAACTACCCAAACTCCAATTAAATAAAAAAGATATAATGAAGAAAATCTCAGTGTACGAAGATAAACGACGAAATCTATTTCGAAACTTTATAATCTCTGTCTGACAAAAGGAAAAAAAAACGACTAGAATGTCAAAACTTTGATGTGTCGCACGTGATGTATATATTGCATGTGTTGGATATTCGTGAACTTAAAATTGATAAAATATGCAAGGTGGTTCTTGTAGTCCCTGTGTTCTCCAAAATAGAAGAGGCATCCGGAGCAAATTAGACCAAATATTCCAGAACTTCCGCTTCTTTCTTACAATAAATAATGCAAAACTTGTACCTGTTCTTCCACTAAAACACTAGAAAAGCTCTCACTTATCATTGGAGGACAAAATTCTAGTCCCTAACACTGAAAAGGAAGAATCTATCAGACATAAAAAGTTCATTAGAACAAGCAGTGAAATGAAAGGAAAACGAGCGTCATGCATATGTCTCGATCTCTCCTAAGGCATGAAATGGGGTGGCTTGTCACCTCCGAAACGACTCCACTTTCCCGCCTCATCGACATTCATGATGTACTCGCTTGGAAGGAAATTAGCTGTATTGTAATCCAACATGAATTGATATCTTCTTGACGACGATGATGATTATCATGGTTGGACATAAGCTCTGGGTAGATCGGCCCTTCATGAGCACTAGCATGATGGGCATTGATGTTATTCATACATGGCCATTGTTGCTGTTATATCCCTCATGCGATCCCTGGCCAGCATGATCCTTTGCTATGGGGTAATAATATGAGCTCGGAGGCATGTTCATTCCAGGCACATTCGATGATGAACCCGATCCTGAATGACGAAATCCCATGTCTTGATTGAAGATACCTTGATTGTTCCACAGAGGGGCGTGACGAGCGACATGCATCCCAGCACTCGTGTACGAAGGCTCCTTGCTTTCCATCATCATATTGGTGGGGTTGCTGCTGTGATCGTATCCCCGATATCCATGGTTTGTGTCGATTGTGACCCCCAGAGTTATAACTCAAAGGCGCTATGATTGGTTCTCCTGGCAAGTGATTGATGAATTGTCCATTGAAGATCCTTCCGTTTCTCGGCAAGAATGGAGGTGGTGCGGAAGTATAGTCTGGTTTTTGAAGACACAAGGAAATTTTTTTGGGGTTTGCTTTGGTTAGATATAAGAAAAAAAGCATGCAAAAAGTAAGAGCATATCTCTTATATCAAGGCACCATTTTGTGTCTTGGTGTGATCACTAATAAAATAAGATCTGACTCTTTATTTGGTCATTTATATACATAAAGCAATGGTCCATTCTACAAGACTATCCTAGAAATTGATTTATTTAGCAACGTGACAATCTTGATGAGTCATATAATAATACAATTAGAAAAAAGAACAACGTTACTCATTATCACCTATATAGAATACCTTATTATAATCTTTATTTATTAACCTAAAGTAAAAGATCCTTAACGAATTGTTGATACCATCCACACCAGAACATATTTAGAGAAAAAATGTCATTTACTAAAGCAAGTACTAATCACATCAAATTAAGAATATTAATAAGGTGATATTTTAGAATCAAATTAGTGAAGTTTCCCCCTTTTATGGTGCAAACTAATCCGAACTCGTTAAGATTATTTTTTGTCACAGGCAGATCGATCTAACGTTCCCTTCAACCCGTGTGGCCTTAAGATTTCTTCGAAACAACATTCCCCACTCAAACTCACAAGAATTCTAAACAGAGAAACTCTAGAGAGAAGCTTTAGATTCTAATACTTTTGTAGAATGAGATGGTACAAATGAGGGGGAGGAGACCCCTATATATACAAGTACATGGCAAACTGTATCCGTAGATCTCTCCTTGATCTAACAGTGAAGATCGTATCTCCCTAACTACCATTTACCTGCATTGATTACATAGGTATACAATTACTGTATCGCCTGCCCCTAGGGATATTCTAGAAAACTCAAGAAAACCCTAAGACTTAGGAATATGAGTTGAAGGTCGCTCGTTCCAAGAATCGGTCACGGCATTGTTTAGGAACCCTCTTGGACCGTTCAGATCTTCAAGCTGTGACACATATCATATAGATAAATTGGGGTTCCATTTTTTTTTTCAAAATCGTTTTAAAATGAACATAAATATACTTGGGATCATAATTTTTTATACAAAAAGCAAGCACGATTTGAATACGGTATGAATTTATTGAGAAACCTAAATTTGAATTGAACTTGACATTGAACAATGCAATTAATTTAAAATTGATTTGAGTTTGACATCTTTCACAAATTTTCAATAAATCAAATTCTTTTTGTCGTCACATTGAAATATCATCAAGAAATGAAATGACACGAATAATCAGCACTAATTTAACAAAATGGGATGATTTACCACCCTATTTCGTCCTTATAAGGGAAAATTTCTAAAGAGGGCCCAAGTGCCCATATTTTCTTAAATAACGGTTTGATGTAAACTTTATTTCAAATAAAGGCCTAAAGTAGTTATGTTTGCTTCAAATAAGGGCTTGACTTTCTAGCAATCAATGACATTTTTATCATTTACCATTTTTCCTTTTTCTTCTTTCTTCTTTTTTTTTTTTTTTTTTTTTTGCAGTTCTTCTTCTTCATCTTCATCGGTGGCCGGGTGACCATCGGCGATGCCCATAGAGGTCTGGGCGAGGGTCGCCCTCACTAGCCATAGGTGAGGGGTGGTCTCACCTTGGGGAAGACTGCCTCTTTTGGCCATTCACAAGACCGGCGAGGGCTCAATGACCCTCACTGGCCATTGGTGAGGCTAACCCTTGCTAGATCTAGTGAGGGTGGCCTCATAGACGACCGCGAGGGGCGACCTCCTCTAGGGTGAGGGTCGCCCCTCCTAGGCAAGGCCACCCCTCACTGGATCAGGCGAGGGCAACCCTCACCTAACCTTCTATGGGCATTGCCGGTGGCTGATTGACCACCAGCAAAGAGGAAGAAGAAGAACCAGGAAAAAAAAGGAAAGATAAAAGATAAAAAGGAAAAAGAAAAAGAAAATTTTGACAAAAATGCCCTTAACCGATTGAAGAGTTTAGCCAGTCGACATCCGGTGAGGCGAGGGCCTTATTTGAAACAACCATGATTACTTCAGGCTCTTATTTGAAACAAGATCCATTTCTGGCCATTATTTGAGAAAATGAAGTGACTTTTTCCCTTTTGTGGAATTTTCCCTCCTTATAATTATAGAAATTATATATTTTTTCCTTTAGGCTGTTTCCCTTTTTTCAAATGTGGAAATTATTGTCTATGTTAATCCCACTACATGTATTTGCTTGCGGCAAGCAAATCCTACCCAATAATACATGTTTCTTTATGTTGTTTATTTTCCCCCTTAATCTCACTTAGTGAAATTTGAGGAAATCTACCAAGAGTTTTGAATTTTAATTTCTCCTGGAAACCAGTTAAACAAGTTAAGCAATTTCCTTGAGAAAATTTTAGTTGGAAAGCCACCGTTTCAGTTTGGAGTTTTATGGGGCCTTTAGCTCAGTATTTTTCTTTTAGTTTTAATTCCTTAATTTTCGCCTGATTTATCTACATTTAAATTTTGAAGTATGATTTGGGGGGGTCAATCTTTTATAATTTTATTGGATGCCTACTTTGGTCCAATATATGCTCATGAAAAACAAAATTATTTTGGCCCTCCTGGTTTTGATGAGTTTTCCCTGTTTGGCCTATGCAGCATATAAGGCTCGATGACAAAACGCGGGAAGCGAGATGAATTGACTATAGTCGAGTGTTCAGTTCTATTGAATTAGTCAAACTATACAAGAAATATGGTGGAAAGGCATAACCTTTTTTTTTTTTTTTTTTTTTTTTTTTCAGTTTCTCTCAAACCTAAACTTCCTAAGCATAAACTACCTCTGCATCGACGGCTTTATTTAGAATGTCTTGATGAGCCGAAGCAAGAATGCCCTTGTACTATACTCCCTTTTGGCTCGTTCAGGGCTACTGATGAGCCATTCGACGTGACTCCTTGAGAGCAACGAGACCGGCACTTGATTTCGAGAAAGCGGACTTGGCTCTAGCTAAATCCGACTCGCTTGGGAGAGTGGCATGGGGTGATTAACCTAGCAAATCCTACATTTTCTTCTAGTAGTCCTACATCAAGTTTCAGTAACCACAGATTAAAAACCACATCTTACTGAGCTTGTCTAGCATGCCTACATTTGCTTCATTCCTTGGCACATTTCTAGATACTTCTGCTCTGTTATTTGTCTTATTGAACTATTTATCAAGAATATACTTGTCAGTTAATTCTTATTACAAATAAAAGTAGAAATACAAAATTCAATCTCAAAATCAGTTAATTAAATGACTGTCATAACTTTCGACCCAAAACACAAAAATTGACTGTCATAACTAGACTGTTATTATGTGTCTGAATATGATCCATTTAAATATGCATCATGGCACTCATCAAGCATACAAAATCAGGAATATTTTCAATTTCTAAGATATGCATTCCAGATAATATGAAAGAAAATTCCACGTCAAGACTACAAATGATATGTGTTAGAAGATGTGAGGGGTTCAAAACCCAGGGGAGGCGCTAGGTGTCTTAAGTGTGACGCCAGGGGTGGTGGGTCCTCCTGCTTACATGTCACCTGGGGGTTTACGCACCGCTGTCGGCTAGTGCGGTTCCTCCAGCATAAAAAAAAAAATGATATGTGTCACTGAAATTATCAAATTTCGCTTGTCAAGCGTACTTTTTATTGAGCTCATGGTTCTTGACTTTTCATTTTATTAGATTTAGTCATTGATATTGCTAAATTTCCCTCGATGTAGTCTTTCCATGAAAACAAAAAAACTAATGGCGTTAGTTGACGTGGAGACATGCTCAAGTACTGTAAACAAAACAGAACAGAACTTATATTTTTCTACATAAAGAGAAATTAAAAGTACTCAAATACTAGAAGACGTATCCGGAGCAAATTAGATCAAATATGCAAGGTGGTTCTTGTAGTCCCTATGTTCTCCATAATAGAGGATACATCGGAGCAAATTAGATCAAATATTCCTGAACTTCTGTTTCTTTCTTACAATAAATAATGCAAAACTTGGACCTGTTCTTCCACTAAAACACTAGAAAAGCTCTCAATCATAATTATTGGAGGACAAAATTCTAGTCCCAAACACTGAAAAAGAAAAATCTATCAGACATAAAAAGTTAATTAGAACAAGCAGTGAAATAAAAGGAAAACGAGCGTCATGCGTAAGGCTCGATCTCTTCTAAGGCATGAAAAGGGGTGGCTTGTCACCTCCGAAACAACTCCATTCCCGCCTCATCGACATTCATCATGTACTCGCTTGGAGGGAAATTGGCTGTATTGTAATCCAATTGATGATCTTGTTGATGACGATGATGATTATCATGGTTGGACATAAGCTCTGGGTAAATCGGCCCTTCATCAGGGCTAGCATGACGGGCATTGATGTCATTCATGCATGGGCCATTGTTGCTGTTATATCCCTCATGCGATCCCTGGCCAGCATGATCATTTGCTATGGGGTAATAATATGAGCTCGGAGGCATGT
Source organism: Corymbia calophylla (assembly GCA_014182845.1). Lineage (NCBI taxonomy): Eukaryota > Viridiplantae > Streptophyta > Magnoliopsida > Myrtales > Myrtaceae > Corymbia > Corymbia calophylla. The sequence continues at coordinate 16,407,160 of CM024694.1, read as the reverse complement.
CCATTGCAGGCACATTCAATGATGAACCCGATCCTGAATGATGAAATCCCATGTCTTGATTGAAGATACCCTGATTGTTCCACAGAGGGGCATTGATGTCATTCATGCGTGGGCCATTGTTGTTGTTATATCCCTCATGCGATCCCTGGCCAGCATGATAATTTGCTATGGGGTAATAATATGAGCTCGGAGGCATGTCCATTGCAGGCACATTCGATGATGAACCCGATCCTAAATGACAAAGTCCTATGTCTTGATTGAAGATACCCCAATTGTTCCACAGAGGGGCGTGATGAGCGAGATGCATCCCAGCACTTGTGTATGAAGGCTCCTTGCTTGCCAACATCATGTTGATGGGGTTGTTGCTGTGATCGTATCCCCGATGTCCGTGGCTTGTGCCGATTGTGACTCCCCCAGAGTTATAACTCGAAAGCGCTACAATTGGTTCTCCTGGCAAGCGATTTATGAATTGTCCATTGAAGATCCTTTCGTTTCTCGGCAACAATGGAGGTGGTGCGTAAGCATAGTCTGGTTTTTGAAGACACGAGAATTTTTTGGGATTTGCTTTAGTTAGATATAAGAAAAAAAGCATGCAAAAAGGAAGAGCATATCTCTTATATCAATGGAGCATTTTGTGTCTTGGTGCGATCACTAATAAAATAAGATCTTTCATATACATAAAGCAATGGTCCATTCTACAAGACTAATTTAGCGACGTGGCAATCTTGATAAGTCATATAATAGTACAATGAGAAAAAAAGAACAACGTTACTCATTATCACCTATATAGAATACCTTATTGTAATCTTTATTTATTGACCTAAACTAAAAGGTACTTAACAAATTGTTGATACCATCCACACCGGGACGTATCCAGAGAAAAAATGTCATTTATTAAAACAAGTACTAATCACATCAAATTAAGAATACTAATAAGGTAATATTTAGGATCAAATTAGTGAAGTTTCCCCCTTTTATGGTGCAAACTGATCCGAACTCGAAGATTTTGTTTTATCATGTTAACATTTGCTACAATCATGTTAATGTGCGAATATGGGTTTCTATTACAAAATGTAGGTCATGTATATAACTAAATTTGATGAAGTGAAAGAACATGAATTTGCAAATTATAAGCCGAATGGGAAGTCACTAATTTTAAAGTACCTGAGACTTGTGTAGCGAGTGAATTTCCAGGAGGCGGCATTTGATGATTTGCCGATTGTCTCTTGTATTCTCGAATCAAATTCATGAATTCATCATCGGCCATGCGCATAGGAGCACTTGAATGATTAGGAGGAAGCTGATGATGAGGATGATGGTGAAGTTGAATCAATTCAGGGTTTATAAAATGAGTTGCTGATTGCGGTGCATCAGTGATACAATCCTCAAAGAACGGACTTCCCGAACTTGGGAATGGCCTTCTGCTCAGCTCCCTCAGACGAGAGTCCGATAAGAAGAGCGGTTCCATGTTTTTCTCCAGCATGCCTCGAGGAAACTCAAGATGGTGCCTCCTTATAAGGGGAACCAAAGAGAAAGAAACACAATATAAATCACCCTATATACTCGACAACTTGCTGTTGAATTAGAGATTAATTAGAGGGGTTGTATTGTCCGAATCTCTTTTCTATGTCAAAACAGGTATGTGTTAATAGATGGCAATCAAGAGGTCCCCGATTTTGATTGGGATGGCATGATGTACCTGTAAGTGCAAGCTTGACCATCAGTGAAATCCGAACACGGATTCCAAGTTGTATGCTTTCTGGGGCGCATTTCGGCCTCACAGTAGAAATGAGGCGGGTTGGATAACTGAGAGTAAGCTTGATGTGTTAGCACACGTTATGTATATATATCAAGTAAACGTTGAAACAGTAAAGCTGATAGAGCTAGAGCTGTGCACATTCATGGTAGATGATTTGAACATGAAGTTCCTGACATGGCAATATAAAGCTTATGATGAGAAATTGAGAAGTTAGCGATTTTATACCTTTCTTATGCAACTGTAGGAACGTGGAAAGGGCAAAGAAGATGACTTAATGAAAATATCGTTGAATCCACAATCATGGAAAAGAAATTTGGAGCAAACATAATTTATGGTTTGGGGTTACACCTCAATTTCGAGAATTTCCACATTGCCGTCGTATTCAACTCTTATTGCCGAAATATCCAACCAGCTTATTTCAATCTTCTTCTTCACAAAGTTTTCGAGTATCTCCCAGTTCAGCCGTTTCTTCACGTAGTACCACTTCGCTATCAAATTAGACGGGTATTGAGGTCTTACCTGCACATATCTCCACGTGAAAACCACGGGACAATTCCAAAAGAGGAAATCCGATTTGACGACGGAATGGAAACTTCTCACATACACCTTCACACATACGCATATAAGGTAAAACATACCTCGTATTTACCAATCCTGAGCACATTAAACGGTTCGCTTGTGGCCTTGAACTTCTCTCCTTTACATGTTCCAGGATCTACTTGTCTCTCACGAAACCTGGCTTCAGCTTTCTTGAGCATATAGATTGTATTCTCTGGTTTCGAGTTGAGCCGGGTCAAAGACTCAAGAATTCCGTTGGATTCGCCCTGAACAAGTCGCAGATCGTATCACCGGGAGAAAAAAAAAAAAAGTCTTCCGGTAAGCAAGTGCCCAGTGTACGTATACATGCCAGCACCGTCAAGCATACACAGGCGCTGTAACTTGTTATTTCTTTCACTTGCAGTTAATCAAAATTTCAGATGCAAAGAACATATCTAACTAGCAACCAAAACCGATTCTCCACGGCCCGATTCAACCATTATGTCATTGACAAACCCAACATATTCCATGTACATCTTCTGAAAATTCTAATTAACTATCACGTTCTTAAAAACCCTAAACAGAGAGAGAACCTGTGTGTGAGGTGTCGCAACTGCTGTTTGAGCACTGTGCTGATTAGGGGCCTGTGCGTGTGGTGTCGCAACTACTGCTTGAGCACTCTGCCGATCAGGGGCTTGTGCGTTGTTACCTTGTGCACCATAAACACCCGGATGATCTGCAGGGGCTTCCGCATTGTTATCTTGTGCCCCAGAAACACCCGGACGATCTGCAGGGGCTTCTGCATTGTTATCTTGTGCCCCAGAAACACCGGGATGATCAACACCATCATTCACAGGTTCAGCCATCGGAAAATCCGGCAGAAGGAACTGCTCAAGTGACGGAAACTCTATATCGCTCCACAAGCCCAAGAAGTCTTCTTGGCCTCCGTTACTCGCCATGTTTTCTTTCTCTTCAATGGCAGAAGAGAAAATCCCAAGAAAAACAGGAAGTTTAATAGCCACAGAAGCCCTCAGAAAACACCCGCACGAGAGCCAAGGAAACTAACCCTACTCAATTAAAAGGCGAAACGATTGAAGGAGCTCTACTTATAATCAAGCTAGAGAAGGGCGAGGGAAGAAGAAGGTTGAGGGGAAGTTTGGTCCGATAACAAACTGAAAAAGAAAAAATAGAATTCTAGTATTATTGGGTTTCTATAAAGAGTCCTAGTGCCGGATGGATTCTAAAGTCAACCAACAGCCCGTTTTCCCTTTTATCCAAACCGAACTTGAGTTTTTATTTTTTTTTATTTTTTTGTTTTTAATTTTCCATTGGTAATAGGGATAGTAAATTTATCTCCTCAAATTTCTATATTTGGTTCTACCCCATTTTCATAAAAAGAATAAGCTAATAGGATTTCTTCTTTTTTTTCTTTTTTTCTTTTTTTCTTTTTTTTGATAAGGTAAGTATATATAATAACGACCGAAATTCTACAACAAATGTGAGACGAGGCACCAGCGGGCACTCAGCTAAACATGTCTTAGGAGTAGCCCGGTACCCTGGTCACAAGTGGAAAGTATATACAGAAAATCACATCAAAGGACTACACTACAATTGGGCTGTGGACAGCTCAACATCAAAAATATGGGGGTATATCCCCTAACACCTCTGCGTTCTTCTATTCCTAGGGTTGTCTTCCACTCTTTTGAAGGTCAGTGCCTTGTCCTTAACCCCCTTGATTAGCTGTGCTTTCATGGATGGAATATAGAGGTTTAGGCCACGAAAAATAATATCATTCCTAGTTTTCCAAATGGTATAGCATAGCGCTCCAAAAGAAAAACGAGCAATCTCATTGTAGAACCCTTTGCCAGAAAGGACCCTACTAATCCAAAGGAAGTAGTCTGGCCAAACGGAATTAATCCAAGGGATTTGCAGTTAGCCGCCCAAAAGTTGACAAGTGAGTTAGGGACGCCACATTCAAAAAATAGATTGATTGTCGCCCGGCCTTGCAAAAAGCACATACCGTGGAGGGTATTCTACCATAGAGCATGAGGAGTACCTGAGTTGGAAGGCGATTTTTGGCGATAAGCCACATGAGAAATTGGTGTCTAGGGGCTAGCGCCTTATCCCAGACAAAGGCCGCCCATTTTTTTCCGTCCCTTATTTCTCCAATTTTTCCCTTTTTTCTAATAATACACTAATTTTGAATTTTTCCTTTCTTTAGAAGATTGAAGTGAAACAAGAATTGCTTCAGGTGATTTTGAAGCGATTTGAATAGGAGTTGGGAAAAGTGCTTGAAGAGATGAAGGAAGGGGCATGGAGAATTATTGCAAGACCGGAAAAACGTAAACGTGGAGAGAACGAGAAATAGATAACAAATTCAAGGGTGGGCTCTTCTTTTCGACGTTGAGAAAAAGATGAGAGTAAATTTTGAATTTGTTGCTGACTTTATATTATATATGTTTGTGGAAACTTTTTTTAAAATTATTAGAATATTTAAAAAACTGAAAAAGGTTGAGGGGAAGTTTGGTTCGATAACAAACTGAAAAAGACAAAAATAGAATTCTAGTATTATTGGTTTCTATAAAGAGTCCTAGTGCCGGATGGATTCTAAAGTCAACGAACAGCCCGTTTCCCCTTTTTTTTCCAAACCAAACTTGAGTTTTTATTTTCTTTTATTTTTCGTTTTTAATTTTCCATTGGTAATAGGGATAGTAGATTTATTTCCTCAAATTTCTTTATTAGGCTCTACCCCATTTTCATAAAAAGAATAAGCTAATAGGATTTCCGTCCCTTATTTCTCCAATTTTTCCCTTTTTTCTAATAACGCACTAATTTTGAATTTTTCCTTTCTTTAGAAGATTAAAGTGAAACAAGAATTGCTTCAGGTGATTTTGAAGCGATTTGAATAGGAGTTGGGAAAAGTGCTTGAAGAGATGAAGGAAGGGGCATGGAGAATTATTACAGGACCAGGAAACGTAAACGTGGAGAGAATGAGAAAAAGATAACAATTCGAGGGTGGGCTCTCCTTTTTCGACGTTGAGAAAAAGATGAGAGTAAATTTTGAATTTGTTGCTGACTTTATATTATATATGTTTGTGGAAATTTTTTTAAAAATTATTAAAATATTTAAAAAACTGAAAAAGGTTGAGGGAAAGTTTGGTTCGATAACAAACTGAAAAAAAAAAAATAGAAATTCTAGGGTGTGTTTGTTTTGCGGAAATCGAACCGTTTTTGGAAAATGTTTTTCAGGAAATTATTTTCCATGAAAATGATTAGGTTTTTTGTGTTTGATGATATGTGATTGAAAATGTTTTCAGGTGTTTGGATCGCATTTGAAAATGATTAAATAACATTTGAACTAACAAAAAGGGAAGGATCTAAAGACCTCATAAAGAGGGAAAGTGTTTTCCCTTCTCATGCACAGGAATTCGTTTTCCTAAAATAATACATAATATTTATGTTGACTGAAAAGTATTGTCCACTAACAAAATCGTTTTTGGAAAAACAAACAGCAGAAAGTCCGAAAAACACTTTTTAGGAAACTACTTTCATTGAAACAAACACACCCCTAGTATTATTGGGTTTCTATAAAGAGTCCTAGTGCCGGATGGATTCTAAAGTCAACCAACAGCAAGTTTCCCTTTTTTTTCCAAACCAAACTTGATTTTTTATTTTCTTTTATTTTTTTCGTTTTTAATTTTCCATTCGTAATAGGGATAGTACTTTTATCTCCTCAAATTTCTATATTAGGCTCTACCCCATTTTCATAAAAAAAATAAGCTAATAGGATTTCCGTCCCTTATTTCTCCAATTTTTCCCTTTTTTCTAATAACGCACTAATTTTGAATTTTTCCTTTCTTTAGAGATTGAAGTGAAACAAGAATTGCTTCATGTGATTTTGAAGATGTTATGGATCGAATTTTTTGATTTCGTTCACGTCTTATCTTAGATATATCAATATCTGGGAATTTATCCATCTTCCATAAAGGAGCCGAATGAAACCAAAGTTTCATGTTCGGTTTTAAATTAGAGACGTTAAAAATGATGAATCAACGTTGACTATAACCCCTAGCCTTCCAAGCTAACGATGCGGGTTCGATTCCCGCTACCCGCTCTATTCTATACTATCTATCTATATTAGATAGACCTGTATTCGAATATATATTTGAATTGAAATATTTTTCAAATTAATATTTTGAATTGGATGAACCGTACGTGAGATTTCACCTCATACGGCTCCTCGAGGGCCATCAATAAATCTAAGGACCGAATTGATATTATTTATATTCATATGTTTGTAGTATAATGCTCTATATCGATTCGAAATTAAATATATATTCTATATAGATAGAGTCAAAACCTATCGGAAGGTCCTGAATTAGACCAATGGGAATTCTTATAATAATAACTAAAAAAGCGATTTGAATAGGAGTTGGGAAAAGTGCCTGAAGAGATGAAGGAAGGGGCATGGAGAATTATTGCAGGACCAGGAAACGTAAACATGGATAGAACGAGAAAAAGATAACAAATTCGAGGGTGGGGCTCTCCTTTTTTAACGTTGAGAAAAAGATGAGAGTAAATTTTGGATTTATTGCTGATTTTATATTATATATGTTTGTGGAAATTTTAAAAAAAAATTATTAGAATATTTAAATATTAAGCTACTCATTTGTTTACTAGTTTGAATTTTTAGAATAGTTGAAAGTGGTAATAAAAAATTTTACATATGACAAAATAGGAAGTCTTGGATTCAAATATTTTCAAGTTTTTAGACAATTTTTTTTTCGCCCTTGCAGTGTAAAGTTGCCAAAAAAATATGAAACTGTCAAGCAGCTTTTGGTTTTCTTTCGCAAAGGTTTCCTAACTATTTTGTCCTCCATAATTTTGTGACATATATTTAATTTTTTCGAAGGTACAGAGGATGACTGTGGAATGTCCCATCAGTCAAACATTAGAAGGGTCTAAGAATATACAAACTCTTGTTGAACCCTAAAAACTATGATAATTACAATAGCGGAATCTAATTTAAAAAATAAAAGAATTTATCTCTAACAAAAGAAAAATTAGAATGTGAACTTTGATAAGTAGTCCATTATATACCTATCACATGTGTTGGGTATTATTTGCACTTAAAATCTATAAATATGCAACGTGATTCTTTCAGTCCCAATATTCTCAATGTAAGGCGTATTGACAACTAATTTGAAGCTATTTTTGTTTTTTTTTTTCTGACCCAATGTTTAAAATGTCACAAAGATAAAGTCGGGTGTGCCTTCCTAACTTGTCTTATAACCATTAAGCATATCCTATCTAAGAAATTCTTGAGCAAATGAAGTCAAATATTCAAAAATAGTATTTCTTCTTTATTTACGTTTTCGATGTATTTTTCTTTTTGGAATGTAGCTTTATTTACTTATTTAATTAATATATACTAAGACTACGTTTGGTAGTTTGGATTTTTAAGTAGGATAGAACTGAATATGAAAAATTATAAAATCTATAGGATTTTGCTATATCCTATCCAATATTTGGCAATTGTAGTAACAAAATCAGATATATTTATATCATATTATATATCTTCTTTGGTATAAATGATATATTAATATAAATGAATCACAAATTTTACAAATAGAGATGGTAAAAATCTTTCACGACACTCTTGTCTACTTTATTTTTTATTTTATTTTACTATATTTTTTAATTCTTTATTCGCCTTCTATCATTCTCTAATAAAATTTTATTAAATGGAAAATTGTACAAATATACCTAAAATATTAAAACACCTAGAATATGTAATAAATATATTTTTTTAATATTGAATTTATATTATAAGATAGAATTAAATTCGAATATATAAATAAAAATAAGATTAAATTTTAAAAATTTTTTTTTTATATTTTGAATTTCTTATATTATAATTCAAATATTATCTATATTGAAATATAATTTTAGATTTGTTAATTTAAAAATTTTATTTTTGAGAAAAATAATTTTCCTATTATAAAATTAGAAATTCTATCCACCTTTATCCCACCTCTCTAATAGGATAATTTTGGGGAAAGTACGGCGGGAGTGCCAAAAAAGTTGGCACGGAGGGACACTTAAGTGCCAAAACTTACAAAAGAAGACACTTAAGTCTGCTAGGTTGCCGTAACCCCGCCTAGGAAATCCTACGTTGCAGTTTTTTATTAATTTTTTTGCCTACGTGGCTCGCCGGAAATTGAAACGACGAAAAATCAGTGCAAAAACAACCTCGTTTTGCGCCGACGTGGATTTTTAAAATTATTAATTAAATAATATTAAATATTTTAAAAAATAAAATATTTTAAAATTGATTAATTTAAAAAAAAAAAAAAAAAGGGGAGGGGAAATCGACAAGGGTTGTGCAGCCCCGCCGCCGCCACCGTCGCCACCCCACCGTCGGCCGGGAAGGGCCGGCGACGGTGGGCAAGGGTCGGCAGGGGTCACCGAGCCCCGGCCGGTGGTCGACGACCCGGTCGGCCTATGGTGAGGACCCGCGAGGCCCTCGCCCAAATCTGGGGCGAGGGTCGCAACCCTCCCCTAGATCTGGCGAGGGTCGCCGGCCTCGCCCCCGCTGGGCCAAGGGCCGTCGGCCGCCCAGATCCGGCACGCCGCAGTCGACCGAGGCCCGGCAACCCCGGCCGACCCTCACCCACCGTCGTTGACCCTTCCCGACGACGGTGGCGCGGAATAGGAGGCTGCACGGCCCTTGCTAATTTCCTCTCCTCCCTTTTTTTTTAAAAATAAAATCGATTTTAATTTTTTTTTTTAAAATCGACGTGGAATTTAAAATCGACATGGACAATTTTTTTTATTAAAATTGCCACGTGGAATTTTTTATTTTGAAAAAAATGCTCCATCGTAAATGAAGTCGCCGGAAAATGGGCACGTGGCAATTTGGCCGAATTTGGCACTTAAGTGATCCATTTTGCTTCGATTTTGGCACTTAAGTGTACTATTTGTAACTTTTGGCACTTAAGTGTCCCTCTTCGCCAACTTTTGGCACTTCTGGGGTCCATACCTCGGATAATTTTATTTGGCTTATATCCCCCTTACATATGACTTTATCCTGCCTTGAACGAGCATTAAATGCAGGATATGATAATGAATTTTATCTTGATTACCAAATGCAGCCTAAGGGATTTTACATGTTCATGTTTAAAGTGTAACTCTGGTACCAATAGAACATTGTTCGTTTTATGCTAACTTTTAGTCAATATGTGTGCACGACAAAACTACTTTAGACATCTTCATGCTTTGGATCAATGTTGATTTTTTTGGCCAATGTACTATTTAGTAAAATGCTTGAAGGAATTAAAGAATTAGTTTTTTAGTTCTATAAAACCTAGATTGTAAACAAAATCATACTTTGAAGACTGAACTAAAAATTTCTGAATATAGAGAAATAATATTGGGATCTAATCCCCGATTAGAGTTGACCAAATATGATCGGGACTAGAAGTGTATTTGTTTTATTTTAAATCCGCGCTTTCCTGTCTTATGTTCTCAAATATGTGTCAAAGCTTATTTTTGAGCAATTTTTCAGTTGCTTGAAAACAAGTCGAAACTCTTATAGTTTTAATTTACATTTATACCTTTCCAAGTAAATTTTATTTGATAATTACGAATTTCTGTTATTACCAAAAAAGGAAAATTTTGATGAAGAGCCAACGACCTAAGCGCAAAATGCCCCAGTCACAAGTTTAGCTAATTTTGGGAGTAAAACTAAGCACGTCCTCACGTCATCTCATTCCCCATACTACCAAATATTTATTTATTTATTTCTCCGCATAAAGAAAAAGGAAACGTGCTCAAATACTATTGCTAAAAAAAAATACTAGTGCTCAAAATTGTGGGAGAAAAGCTTCCAATCCTGTTGAAGATAGAATTAATTTACCTCTACAGTTAAAAAGGATTTAACGAAATATAATTAAATAGTACTAGGAGTGATCGAGGACTAAACACCAAGTGAAAATTGCAATTCACTCTCGCAACTTTATAGCCTTAAGAAGGAAAAATTACAATTTCAATCTTAAACCTATTATAAGAATTTAATTTTTGTCATAACTTTTGAATTCAATCAATGTAGTGTTAGACTTCAAGTGAAAATGCAATCAAATCCTCCAGGCTAAGTCTTGCATGAAGTTACTGAAATGGTGATCCAGTCATCATTAACCATCCTTTGTATCACGGTTTGACTTGGATGAAAAAATGCCATTTTTCTTCTTGTTTTTCTGTTTTATTTCTTTTTTCTTTCGTTTTTTTTTCCTTTGAAATCCATTCCGGAAGCATTAGGTGGCCAAATGGCTTCTTTTCCTGGAATATTTTTTAGTCTTACTCTACTTATATTTTAACGTTTAGACTTTTGCTTTGCTTATTTACAAGCCGTGAGAGTCGAAATCCACTTTTGAAACTAAATCGTCCTCATCTCAATTCTCCTAAGAAGGTGGGGATTCAAACCCCCACCTCCCTCTTCTCAGGTAGGAAGGGTATAGCATTAAATGCACCTTCATGTTTGTTGTCCTCCTCGTGGTCATTACTGCCATAATTAAGAACTCGTCGACCGGCGGGAAAAGTACCAACAAAATCCTAAACTTATTGTATTAGTATCAATTTAGTCATAAACCTTTCAATTAAATCAATTTAATCTTAAACATTTTTGCATTAGTACTAATTCAGTCCATTTGATCAATTTACATTGGAAATCGATAACATGGATGCCAATCATCTTATAAGGCATCACAAATGCTAATGTGGACATTTTTTAATGATTTTTTTAACTTTTTAATGATTTTTTTAACTTTTTAATGATTTTTTTATTTTTTTCTATTCTTTTTCTTTGGACTATTGGCAGTATCAGCCATGGCCGACGACTAGCCATAGGTGAGCGCTAATGAAGGCACGACCTTCATGGCTTGGGTGAGGGCGGCCCTTATTAAATCTAGTGAGGGCTTGACCCTAGTCAAACTTGGTAGGGGTGGCGAGGGTCGAGCCCTTGCTAAACTCGATGAGGGCCACCCTCACCTAGTGGCAAGGGTCGAGCCATGACCAGATCTGATGAGGGCTGCCCTCACCCAAGCGGCGAAGGTCGATCCTTTACCTGATTTGGCAAGGGCCGCCCTCGCTAGATCCAACGAGAGCCACAATACCCTCGACAGCACCTGCCTATGGTTGATCACTGGCTATGGCCGATATTGGCCACAGTCCAAAGAAAAAGAATAGGAAAGAGAAAAGGAAAGAAAAAAAAGAAAAAAATTCAAAAATTTATCAAAAGATAATTTAAAAATGTCCACAATAGTGCTAGTGATGCCATGTAGGACGACCGGCATCCACTTCATCGATTTCTATCCTAAATTGGCTTGATGGACTAAATTGGTACTAATGTGAAAAATTTTAACATTAAATTGGTTTAATTGAAAGGTTTAGGACCGAATTGATACAAATGCAATAAGTTTAGGATTTTTTGGTACCTTTCCTGTTGATCGGCGATTCAAGTGCTTCTTCATTACTCTCGTTCAACTGCAAATCAAAATCTACAAACAAAAACTCGTATGCTTCCAACCTCCTCACAGATTTGAACCGCTCCATAATGATCAACTATGTCCGGTATCTTCTTCGGACCACCGTGAAATGCTACGGAAAAGGAACTCGATTTGGATTAAAATTTAGATGGTTTTTCTTTGATGAATATGTATGCATATATAATTATATATGACCCACAACTAGATGTCACAGTCTCAAGGTTTCCCAAGATCAAAGGATCATGCTTGATCAAAGAAGATCGTCCGGAGTAGCCTAGGGTTTTCGAAACATTCTCATGGACAAGCGAGACAGTAATTATGACAACTTCTAAAGTATTCTCAGCTTAAATGCTTGTAGTTGTTAGATGGGAAATGTGATCTCATCCATTAGATCTAGAGTCGATCAATAGATATTAGTGAGAGAACCTCTTGTATATACTCTTGTATATATAGTTTTCTCTCCCCATCATTTGTATCCTTCCAAACTTTTAACAATATAAAACATTCTCTCCAAAGTATCCCTATAAAACTTTGTCTCTCTGTAATCCTAGTAAGCAAGTGAGAATTGAGTGCTCCATCGATCCAAAAAGCTTAAGTTGCTACACAATCTCAATCCCAAATGATCGGTCCATAAAACAAGTATCTACGTTAGTGATGCATGGAAAAACCTTTCCATCACCATGATTGGAGGACAAAATTTAAGTCTCTAACTTTGAAAAACATACAAAGTTCAATAGAATAAGCAGTGAAATGGAGGAAAACGAGCGCTCGCTCTCTTCGAAGGCATGAAAATGAAATGGGGTAGCTCGTCACCCCCGAAACAACTCCCCTCCCCTTTCTCGCCTCATCTACATTCGTGTACTCCCTTGGAAGGAAATTGGCTGCATCTCAATCAACCATGAACTGATCTGATGATCGTGACGATGAGGATCATGGTTAGATCAACCCATCCTGAGTATGAGCATAATGGGAATTGATCTCATTCATGTGTGGCTCGTTGTTGTTATATTCCCCATGCGATCCTTAGCCGGCATGATCATTTGTTATGGGACTGTGACTTTGCCGGAGTCATAAGTTGAAGGCGCAACGATTTGTTCTCATGGAAGCGACTCATAAATTTGAAGCTATTTTTGTTTATTTTTCTAACTTAATGTTTAAAATGTCATTAAGATAAAGTCGGTGTGCCTTTTTAACTTATAACCATCAAGCATATCCTATCTTAGAAACTGATAAAATGAGGTCAAATCTTCAGATATAGCTTTTCTTCTTTACTTGCTGTTGCGACCTTCTCGAAAGTGAACCACCAAGGGAAGACTCGGTGTATTTCTTTTTGGAATGTAGCTTTCTTTATTTAATTAGTATATAGCAAGGGAGCTTACATTTTCATGTTTAAAGTATGACTTTGGCACTAATAGAACGTTGGCTAATGCTTACTTTCAGACAGAATGTGCGCTCGTCAAAACTCTTTTAAGCATCTTCATGCTTTGGATCAGTGTTGATTTTTTGGCCCATGTACCATGTAGTAAAATGCTTGAAGGAAAAAAAAGAATTAGCTTTTTAGTTCTAAAAAACATAGATGGCAAACAAAATTGTACTTTGACAACTGAACTAAAAATTTCATAATATAGAGGAGTAATATTGGGATGTGAAGAGTTTTTTATTTTGTCATCGTGGATCTAATCCCCGGTTAGACTTGACCAGATATCGGTATTAGAAGTGTACTTATTTCATTTTGAATCCACGCTTTCCTAACTTATATTCACAAATGTGTCAAAGCTTATTTTTAAGCAAATTTTAAGTTGCTTGAAAAAAAGTCAATACTCTTATAGTTTTAATTTATATTCATATCTTCCCAAGCAAATTTTATTTGATAATTATGAATTTCTGTCGTTACTAGAAGAGAAAATTTCGAAGAAGAGCCAAAGACATCAGCGCAAAATGCCCCAGTCATAAGTTTAGTTAATTTTGTAAGTAAACCCAGGCACATTGACACGTCATCTCTCATGTGTGTGTATATATATATATATTTATTTATTTATTTTATTTCTCCTCAAAAAGAGAAAGGAAGCGCGCTCAGATACTAGTGCTCATAATTGTGGGAGAAAAGCTTCCAATCCAGCACAATGAAAAATAGAATTAAATATCTGTAGAGTTAAAAAGGATTTTAATGGTATATAATTATGAAGTACAAGGAGTGAACTCGAGGACTAAATATTAAGTGCAAATCACAAATTCAGCCTCGCAACTTTACAACCTTGAGAAGGAAAAATTGCAATTCCAATCTTAAAGTTATTATACAAATTTAAATTTAGTCATAACCTTTGAATTAAATCAATTTAGTCTTAATCTTAATCACAAATTCATCCTTGCTGCGAATTCAGGATAAGATAAAATCTATCCTATCATGTTTGGATACATGATGATATAGTTAGAATAAAATTATTCTATGGGAGAAGTGGAATTAAAGGGGATAGGATTTCTAATATCCATAATAGAAAATTATTTTTCTCAAATAAGAAACTTCTTAAATTAAGAAAATTAAAATGATATTTCAATATAAATAATATTTGAATTCCAATATAAGACATTCAGTATAACAAAATGACAATTTAGTATTTTAATTTAATCTTACTTTAATTTATGGGATTGGGACGAAGTAGTCGTATCAAAATTTTCGTATAAGTACTTACTTTGGAACCCAAACTTTTTTTCGCTCAATTAAGTGCCATAAATTTAAAAAATTGATTACTTAAGTGCCACTTTTGATGTGGTCACCATCAGTTGTCTAACATGGCCATTGGAAAAGCTTACGTGGACCCATAGCCATGTCAGACGATTGGCAGCCACGTCATAAGTGGTATTAAAGTGATCGATTTTTCAAATTTGTTGTACTCATACGATTGATTTTTCAAATGTGTTACACTCAATTGAGCGAAAAAAAAAATTGGCATCAAAGTTAGCGCCATACGAAAGCTTTGACACCAATTGTGTACTTACCTTTGATTTATATATTCAAATTTTTTTCTATCTTATAATATGAATTCAATTTATATGTAAATATCTATTTATATTTATTACATATTTAGGTATTTTCGCTATATTAGTACAATTTACTATTTAATAAAATTTTATTAGAGAATGATGGAAAGGTAAAAATGGAATTAATTTAAAAGAGAAAAAAATAAATTTTAAAAAGAAAATAAAAATAGAGGATGCAAGAGTGTCGCGAGAGAGTTTTACTGTCTCTGCCTGTGAACTTTTAGACTCATGTACATTGATATGCCATGCCATTTATATCGAACAATCTACTTGAAATAATATGAATATATGCAATTTTATTACTGTGATTATCACACATTGAGTGTGATATACTAGTCCTATTCTTATTAGAAATTTAGACAACCAAACGTAACCTTGATTGAAAATTAGGGGCGTCAAGATGGGTTATTAACTCATTTTGTGAGTCATGTTCTATTTTAATGGTCAAAAATGAGTCAAAATGTGTGACCCATTTTCGACCCATTTTCAACCCATTTATAGAATGTATGAGTCATTTTCAACCCATTTTTTACCCATTTTGACCCATTTTAACCAAACTATAAAACATGTTTTTCTTCTTTGAGTCATATTCAAACTCAGTGAGTGGTGGTGACTTACTAGTGACCGCGACACTCTGCTGCTCGCCTCCACCACATCTCAATTTATAGGTTTTTTACAAAGATATATTCAATTGGTGAAATTCTTTAAAAATATTTCAATTTATAGGTTTTTACATTTTTTATTTACTATTTTTTTTTTAATTTGATTTGAAGTTTTATTCATTTAACATAGAGCTTAAAGTGAGTTTAGATTTCTCTACAATAATAATGGTTTTTAGCAATACGAGTCGGGTCAAGTATGGGTCACAAGATCTACATTACATGAATAAGAGTCAAAACGGGTTAAATGGGTCAATAAGGGTTGGACCATTTTCGACCTGACCCAAACCCAACTCAACCCACCCATTTGACAGGTCTACTAAAAATACAATCAGGTCCCCAGGTTAAGTGTTGCGTGAAATTGCTGACATGGCAATCCTATCATTAGCTGCCCTTTGTGTCACAATCTAACTTCTTCTTGTTTTTCTAATTTATTCCTCCCTTCCCCTCCTTTTCTTTCCTTTTCTATTTTTTTTTCTTTGAAATCCATTATGGAAGTATTAGGTGGTCAAATGGCTTCCTTTTCCTAAAATAGTTTGTGCACTAGGGGTGCATTTGGTAATTATTCTATTTTCGGGAACAATTTCACTTGTCTCTAATCATTCAAATGCGTTTGGTAATTGCACAAAATTCTATTTTCAAGATAGAAATGCGTTTGGTATGATCCTCAAATTTTATTATGACTTAAATTTTCTTTTAATTTCTTGATTATTTTAGGGTTAATACCATGAAAAACCCCAAATTGATACACATTTGGCAAATTTACCAAAAACCGATACATTTTTAATAATTTTGTCATCTATTAGTTTTCATTAAATTTTACTATTGAATTGCAAAGTTGAATGGCATGTAACAATTGACTAGTGTACCAACTTGGGATTCACTCTCTATTTGTCGTAATTATACTAGTTTTTGTAATTTTTTGTGGTTTTAATCCAATTTAACGGAGGGTATATTTGTTACAAATATATCAATTTTTAGCTTTTTTTGGGTCAAAAATTTAGTTTTGAGTAAATTTGTTACAAGTATACTAATTTGGGATTTTTAGTGATCATTTGGGGTAGATTTGTCAGAAGTGTATTTAGAGTTTTTCGTTGTCAAAAAATTAGTTTGGGTTTTTTGTGGTATTGACCCATAATTTTATTACGCTTTTCTCTTCTTCTTTTTCCTCTTTTCTTTTTTCCTTTTTTTCTCCTTCTTCCTCTAGCCAATCACCGTAGCGTCACCAATCCCTGGTGAGGCCCAGTCACTATGGCTAGGCAAGGCTTGATCTCACCCAACCATCACAAGGTTGGCTTCACCATGGCTAGCTGACACACACCTTGCGGTGGCTATGTGAGGTCGAGCCTCTTGTGAGGTTGAGCTCACCAAGCCACTGGTAAGACTTGAGCTTGCCCTGCCACTACTAGGTGAAGTCACTCAGCCATTTCGAAGCCGACCTTGTAGTGGTTGGGCGAGGTTAAGCCTCATTGCTGATGACGCTCAGATGAGGTCGCCGGTCCTTGTCTAGTCAATCGTTGGCCATCGCCGAGGCTGGCAAATGGCTAGAGGAAGGAGAAGAAAAAAAGGAAAAAAAAAAGATAAAAATAAATAAAAGGCTTGATTTTAGAATTGTTCCTAAGAACAAAGAAACAACTATTTTTTACATCTTAATTCTGTTCCAAATCTATTCATAGGAATAAAAACATTATCAAATAGATCTCCGTATTTTGTTTTGTTCTGAGGCATAAAAGAATAGAAATAGGCACTATTTAGCACATTACAATTAGGCCCTACATTTTCTTGCAATTTTCCCCTTCAAAGAATCAAATGGACCTTCGTGGTCGTTGTACTCCTCGTCGTCATTGCCACCATTACGATTTAAGAACTCGTTGACCTGCAATTTGAGTGCTTCTGCATTACTCTCGGCTGATTGCGAATCAAAATGTCCAAATAAAAATTTGTATGCTTAAAGCTCCCCACAAATTCGAATCTTTTCATATTGATCAACCACGTCCAGTATCATCTTCTTCAGAACACCGCGAAATGCTGTGGAAAAGAACCCAATATGGACTCAAATTCAGATGGTTTTGCTTCGATGAATATGCATGCATATATGATTATATATAAGCCGCAGCAAATTATCACAGTTTCGAGGTTTCCCGTGACCAGGACTGTGCTCAATCAAAAAAGACCACCCAAAGTTGCCTAGGTTTCTAGAACAATCTCAGAGGCAGATGATGCCCTCAAAAGTGTCCCTCGCCCTCACCTGACGCTGGTGAGAGGGGCCCTCACCTAACACTAGTGGGGTGGCCCAAAAAAGATGAAAATGTCCTTTAGCCAAAGAGATTAAGAGTAAATGTGTCATTTGAGTATAAGTTCAGATTTTTTTGTGTCACAAAGAAAGGTTTGGTATAAATATATCACCGTAGGTATAGTTTGAGATATTTAGTGTCACAAAAAAGTTCAAGGTCAATTTGTCTCAAATGGCATACTTTATGGTTTGTGGTGGTATTTTCCCAAATAATAATACAACATCAATTACAAAAATTTGGCAATGAAAAGAAAGACTTGGGACCTATGGAACAAAAATTAATACATGACCACATCTAAATCACACTGTATGTCTAGATATATAGAGACAGCCTACAGAAGTACACAAACCCTCAATTTGAGCAAAAATAAACTGTGAATCAAAGTTACACTCTACACCTACCAAAGCATTGACTATCTATTAAGATATTGATTAATAGTCTGCTTTTGGTTCAGATTATGGGAAAATGCAAGGCACTCTAGGTTAAAAGAGTTTTTTTTGTCGAAATACAGTTAATGTTTGATAAAATATAATTAAAAAGTATATTGAAAAGCAACTTTAGTTTAACGTTGTTTAGAAAAGGACTTTAGCAATATTTTTCAAATAAAGAAAGAAAATTGAAACTCAACAACCAATGGTGCGACCACCGAACGCTGCCAAGCAAAATGTATTTGCAGCATTCACCGAGGTCATGCGACCCCAAGAGACAACTGGACTTGAGATCATGTGACCTCAAGTGAACCTTGCTATGGTCACACCACCTTAGACGAGGCTTACCAACAGTCAAATCTGGACTAGCTGGCAACATCACACAAGGTTGCACTGTAAAAATGGCGAGAGTAAAATTGGAATCTTGATAGTTTAGTAAGAGTAAAGTTGGGAGAGAAAAAATGCATGGCATTTAAGAAATGTTCAAAGGCCAAAACCGAAAGGACTTGCCCTAGGTCAAGGCCTTTCGAGCACTTTGAAAATGCGGTACATCTCCCAAAAGCTCCCCCAATAGTTGATGACCCTGTCGAACTTGCTACTAATCATTGCCTCAACCATTTGTTATTACTACTGATCCTTGGGATAAATATAGAAATGGAAAGACAAACGTTCATTATGCAAGAGCTCCATTTGAATCATGCCCAATTTTGACATGAAATGAGGAGGGTAAGCGGAAAAATTGCCAAATTACACGAGAGCTGGATACGTTGGAAGAAATCAAAAGAGATGGAGATGGGGAGCAATTCGTAATGATGTCACCGTGACCTCCACTCGAAAGCAGGTGGGACCACCTAAGAATTTGGCTAATAGATTATTAAACCTATACTTAGTTCGGGCTCACTCAAGCTCATATCAATTAGTGACTTAAGTTCAAGTTATTTAACGTACAAATATTTTTTTAATTATGAGTCGCCACTAATCAATTTTTGGGCGGGTCAATTAGAAACCCAAGTAAAGTAACGGGAGAATTATTTCACTCCTTCGAACTAGAGATTATGGGATGGAGGACTTGATTACGTTAAATTTCCCTAATACCATTTAAGTACCTTTTCTCTTTTACTTCAAAAAAAATTATTTGCAAGTAATTTGGATTGATTTTAACCTATCTCTAACATATAATGTGATCACACGGGTATGTAATCATTATTTAACACTCAATAATCAAAGCTTTAAATAAATTGCAATAAAAGAAATTACTTACCTCAAAACAATGAAAGCATTTATAATGTTAGCTTAAAATTCACATCAATAACCTAAATATGATTTCTAATTAATACACAATCACTCAAAGATTTTTTTTAAGGTTTTCACTTATTTAATGAAGCCTAAAAATTACATTTAATAACATACAAAACTATCCAACTAAAGTGGCTTGCAAGATACAACCTAACATGAAAACTATATATCACGTGACATTAATTATATGACCTAATATAATGGTAGGAAAATATAAAATGTGATTATCTTAATATGTCATACATTTAAATGATCCTAAACATGCAATGACTAAATGACAAGACATGCAAATGATGACCTAATTCTACGTAGCACATGTGGATATTTTTTTATGTTTTCTATTTAATTGAAATTCGAAATTAAAAATGCGTAATATTTAAACATGCAAACTATCCTAGAAAAGAAAATATGCTAGCAAGAATTAGATCCAACTCCAATATATTTTTTGGGATTTCTTTTATGGAAGCAAGATCAATTCGAATAAAGACATCAAGAACATCATGACAACAAATCAAGCAAGATATCATCCATGTTCATCTAATTTTGGAAATAAATTAACGAATATGAAATTGGATTGGCCAATTTTCACCAAATTACGAATCATATTTCACACATGAAATATTATTAACGATTTTTCTGTACAATCAGCAACCGTATCCTGGACATGAGATTAGATTGACAATTATAACACATTAGGAAATTAGGAAATTATTCACAATCTAAAGACTACTCAAGATTTTCATAAATATTACATCATTCAAAGATTTGAGTTTGATTGCAATATCAATGAATTAAGTAATGAAATAATCAAATTAAATTTGGATAATATCATTACCTATTTTGCGGATGGACTCGTCCGATGGTAAGATCGGGGATGGCTCACCTAACGGCAGGAGATCACACGGTGGGGATGTTCATGGACACAATGGCGAACCGCGGTTCAGGGTTGGGGCTCAGCTGGAATCTTGCAAAAAACCCAATGAAATTACTTGGACCTCAGGTTGATCCGGAATTTGTCCAGAAAAAAGAAATCCTGCAAAGAGATACTACCAAGATTTGTGATATTGCATGACTTCAATCAATGGTATTGGACGTGCTGACAAGGCTGAATTGGAGCGGTGGCAACACTGATTTCCCAATGTTGAAAGTGCGGCAAGTTGTCTTCCTAAAAACACGTTGGCCTATTTGGTAGCAAGATCAACGACTCCTGGACAGCAAGGATCTCGCGGTCAGCAAGCAGAAATAAGCGGACTCCAGAAAATGTGAAAGAGATGCCAGCAGCGAGGCACCGCGAGAAGGATGCAGGCAGCAAAGGGAAGTCGATAAGCGATCTCGTCGCCTTGGAAAATCGGATCACGACTGGGGGAGGACCTCGCTGGTGCAGCGGCTCGGCGGTTCATGAGGCGACGAGGATGAGCGACTACGCATGAGGCTCGTGTCATGAGCAGAGGGCTCAGCACGGCTGGGCACGAGCTGTGTGTGGCGTCAGGCGGCTAAGTCGTCGTGGTAGGGAACAGCATCAGCCCGGCGTTCGACGTCACTCGCTTTGAGGCGGAGGTACAGCACGAGAGGTGGCGATGGTGCAGTGAAGGGTGGCGCGACAGGAGGAACGTCTCGTCCGAGGATGGACAAAGAGGACTTTTTCCTCTCTTTCATGACCGCGTCCCTCTATGCTCTCCAAATGTGTCCACTCACGATTTCTCTCCCTAATGGCCGTGTGTGGAATTGTGTCGGCCCCCTTCTCTCGTGAGAGAGCTCCTCTACTATACTATCTACTTTCTTCTCGCATCTGTCAATATTGCAGATTGCAGGGCCTCTTCCAAAAGTATCACGATTTCCTTTTTTAACCTTCAACCAATATTGCTTTATGCTAATAAAGATATATTTTCAACGAATGTTACCCTCTTCTCGGTCAAATACATAACCTCATGAGAAATCTTTAGAACCTCATATTTTTATTCTTACCTTATTTCCTCCATATCCGAATGTCCCTTGACCAGATATTGCAATCTTTCCTATCATATGCAAACTTTGATTGCATAGAAAGGACTGATGAGCTGAGCCGAATTTTCGTGTTCTCATGGGCTTTAAGTTTAGGACTTCCTACTTGAGACCATCAACTCCAGTTCAATTAGATTCAAAACCATCTTGTTAAACTCATTCACCACCGATCCAATGCACGTGCAATTAATTGAAATATGTTAAATGATACATGCTCTTAAAACTATACGTTACGCAACTTAGTTCTAATATTTTTGTTTAGGAGTTGAAATTAATCGCTAATTTTCTATACAATTAATAAATGATTGAATCGTCAAAATTTAGGTGTCAACAAATGTAAAACTCATAAAAATTGAGTAACTATCTTTAATCTACTGTGAGAATAATGAGAATAACAATCTATGCTATATCACAAAAAACTAGACAACATATAATTATGAATTGTTGTGAGGTCTACTTTTTCAAGAATTTGTGGCTCACAACAAACTGTTATTTTCATAGTAATTCAAAAACTATTATGCTAGTAAAGCTCTGCTAGAACTATTAGTTTCAATTTAAAGAAACCACTTGCAATTGTTGAATGATTTGCTTCAACATGCAAATTACTTGTGTGCGCACACGCATATAAGGAAGGGAAATTGTTCAAGCGATCGATGGCTCAATGAAAAGCCAAGGCCTTATAGTTGCCGAGAGTGACAAGTTCAATGTTGTTGCATAAATCTGTCAAAATAGGTCACAACTTAATCCTCAACTCTTATATAATAGGCCGAGTTATTACGTGGATTAGTTTTATTCAGTAAATACATTGTATTTAGGATAGTAAAACCCAAATAATATGAATATAAAATGGGTTCACAATTTACCCAAAATTAATCCACCTTTGTAATCATCTCTTCATTCTCCGAGAGAAAATAACAAACTTGTCAAGTGGTTCCACGTTCAAAGAAGTCTTAGTTGGCCCACAAGAGGGGCCTGACTTCACTTTTATTACAAATATCAAGACGGTTTCTTTTTTTCCCAATCATTCTTTATTTTTATTAATCTTGTAATCTTCGTTTGTTAGTTATTGAAGTAAATGATTCTTTGGTTGCATTTTATATTGATTTTTTACTTAGTATTATATTTATTTCTTATCATTACAATCCATAGTCAGCATATTTCTTCTTTTTCGATAAATAACTTACATTTAATTAAAATTTCAATTCCTCCACATTATTTGTTTTTGTGATCTTATAAATTCATTGCATAGTATTAACTCACAAAAATTGAAAAATTCTATGTAGCTTTGAAAGCCAAATTCTTTAGCATCTTATAGTTGGAATAGAGATTTTATCCAAATAACATATAACACTTGACGAATTTAAAATTAATTAACAACATGAATATGGATATTCATATGTTAGATAAATAGAGAAGTATATTAATAATATGAGTCAGATATGAGTCGGGTTAAGTATAAGTCACTAACTTTGCACTGTATAGAAATGGGTCAAAACGGATTACATTGATCAATTTGGGCCAAATCATATTCGACCCAACTCACCCATTTAATGGCCACTAATTTGATCGGATTCTAGGAGAGGTCGCCATTTTTGGACTTTAAAAAAAGGGAATCTATGGTGGAGGGACAAATAATTTTATAAACTGGCACCAATTGTCAAAAGAGGATCATTTGCAGATTTCCGTAGTTTTCACTGGTGCGAGAAAATCCGAATTGTTAATGGTTGCCTGGTTGGAAGAACTTGGAAGAGCGAACTCCACAAGGTTATACTTACACAAACAAGAAGAATCTGCAGACCGAATGGATAAGAACATGTACTTATGCAAAGGGAAAAATCACCTAGAATTGGGATTGTGCGACTAAAACTAGATACAGTAGATTCCTCCGTCATTGCTGATGGCAAAGGACAGAAACTAGAACGTCTTATATATAGCATGGACTGGACCGTGCCTTCAACATTCGGCAACTTCTCTACAAAGAAAGATAGAGCACTGAGAAAAAGAGAAACAAAAAGATGAGTTCTTTCGAGAGGATTACGACTCTGGTGCTTGTGTTATTCTATCTTTACGACAAGGTCACCGGATCCCATCTGGATCTGACGGTGGTGTCCTCTGGTTGCAATTCCACTGGGTTCGGTGGGGGGAATGACGAGTCATAATACCACGATGCCTTGGAACAAGTTTTCCATGACCTGATTACTCAAACTCCATTTTCGGGTTACAGTCGCTACTGCACATTCCAGGTAGAAGATGGCAATGCTCAAATCCTCGATTCCTTTTATGGCCATGGAGCGTGCAATGGAGAGATTGAGATATACTTTTGTGCCAATTGTTTGAATGCTGCGGCTGGTCTAATCAGAAAAGGATGCCCGTCAAGACTTGGGGCTACTTTTCAGCTGAAGGATTGTCAACTTAGATACGAGGATTACTCATTTATAGATAAATGAAGTTGCATCTATGGTGATGAATGAGCTGTTCGATAAAGTGAGTCCATCAGATCACTTGAAAAATTTTAAGAAGCTGCTCCAGACTTCAGTTGGTATGTCTAGTAATACTCTGTCATCTATCGATTGATTAAAACTTTCAAATAGTGTAATAATGTCTCGAAACTTGTCAAAATAATGCAATCTGATTCTTTCATATGCTCCATCTGTTGCGAGTAAGAGACATGATCCAACATATCCTTTCTTCATTTTGTTTCCTAAGCGACCAAGTCATAGAAATGGAAAAGTTCTCCCTTGAACGACGTCGACATTCGCTACAGGGAAAGCTGTAAATTGGAGCATTTGTTACGCACGACATAGATGCATTTTAAACACCCCTGCGCTTCCGAGGATGTTTTCTGAGGCTCTCGTGACTTTATCCATTTCTGACTTTGGCAAGAATCAAACGGTGAGTTGCGAAAAACACCGCAGTTCTGGGACGTTTCAGTAGCGTCCCTGTACTTTCCCTAGGAGCGTTCATTTCTCGTCGCTGCTTCAAGTCCAGGAACGTGTTTTATTACAGCATTCCATAGCCGACAACTGATGTGGCCCTTTGTGTCGGCGTATAGGGACGCTAGAAGGATGTCCCAAGCCGGGACATGAGATAAACGTCCATGGCAGGGACGATTGTTAGTTTTCCCAGTTTGCATTCTCGATTGGTAAACAGATTCGCTTGGGGGGAGATCTTCTCTCGTTCCCACGTGCCTTTTTCCTTATCCTTTTTCACTTATCTACGGTTTCTTGCTTATTTTCACCTTCACATAATCCATGTAAACCCGTTCAACAATTTAGAGTAGGATAACACCTAGGGGGATTCGAATCCCCGTCTTCTCAAGAGAGTTAAGATGGGAACAATTAGTTTCAAGTGTAAGTTTTAACTCACGTACCCTACAAAAAGAAAATGTAAAAATTTAAGAGTGAGTTGAGAGTTAGAGTAGGATAAACAAAAAAATAAACATATCCCCAAGCCAAGTTGACATGGCCCTTAGCTTCTAAGTACAGAAACTGCAGAAATATATGTCCCTAAACCAGCTACCTCCGGAGAAAACCGACTATAGCTAAGGCATGTATATCTCGACCTATATCTAATACCAAAAGAATACGACCCAAAAATCCCAGTGTCGAACCACCCCTCCTAAGTCTGACAGGATGAGGAGTAAGTTTATTCATCTCATTATAGGAATGAACATCAATTGTTGTGAAAGCAAGCAATCCAACAGTAAAATTTGAACACTAAATTAACATTGTTTAGTCGATGTAACATATACGGGAGGCAAGAATTCAAAAAAAGTCAATAATATATTTCAATCGTACCAATATAATTCTAATTTTTTTTATGTCAATTGAGTTATAAATATTTTTGTATTTATGTAAATTCAATTTATCTAATCAATTTTATCCGGAAATCACTGACATTGATATCGACCATCCTACATCGTGTGGCCAATGCTGCATAAACATTCTTAAATAATATTTTATTCATTTTTCTTTTTCTTTTTTATTCTTCCTTCTTTCTCTAGCAAGCCAAAGGCAAGGGACAGCAAGGTCAAGCCTCGCTAATGACCAATGAGTTTGACCTTGCTAACCTTCGCCTCTGGAGGGTCACCAAACCTTGGTGATCGACCAGAGACAAGTTCACTAGATTCTCTCTTACAAATATCCTCACTTAAAACCAAATCACAACTCCCATCAAATGTCAAACTTATCAACTTAGAGGAATTACCAACGGGAGTAATAGTAATATTCTAATTATCAGGCAATGAAAATAGTAGAATCAAAGCACAAACCTCATCTCCAATGTCAATTTCCACTAAATTCATATTGAATTCATTAATATGATCAGCAATTGATATACTTTTGCTTATCTTCAAGTTGATAAACATCACACCAAATAAACCTTATTGACTCTAAAGGGCTTCTCGAACATGTCCAAGAGGACATTCAAAAAACCCACAATTTCTCTTTTACAATGTTAAATGCAATGTCACAAGTCAACATTAGCCAAACAACATCCAATGCTTGTCAGTTTAGATATTCCCATATAGCTTTGTTCATCAACTCAAGTTTCTTCCTAGATTGGATGAGTGCAGTTTTTTTATACAGATAATGTTAGTATGTATATTTCAAAAACCAAAATCCTTCCTATCAAATATATTGATTATCATTTTTCCTTCTTATATCACCATTTATTTGCTTCAAATCACCCAACCCTAACTCCGATCCAATTGTCGCGAAAACAAGCGATCGAACGATAAAATAAACAGAACAAGAAACTAAATCAAATATTAGATTTCAGCGATACGGTCTATGAAACCTTCATGTAGACCCTTCATCCACAAGAAGAGCATCAAAGAATTATATTCAAAACTCGTCAAGTAAAACTAGACCCCTTGAAAAGTACACAATGTTGCAACCAGGGCGTCTCCACGCATCCATCTAAATCTCCATCACACCACTGCGCTAGTTATTTCACAGACCTTGTGACACTCGAAGGCGATCGACCCAGTAAGCAAACCTTAGAAACTATAATAAGTCATGTCCTCCAACTTCCACTCTAGCCATCAAAAACTTTCTACTTAAAACAAAAGTCAAAACAGGCATAATGTAACTAATAAGCAGATTCAACTTACTCTCGGTAAGATACAATTATGGAACTTCTGATCAAGGGTCTAGACTCAAAGACAATTAGAAAAGTACGTGACAATCACTACGAGGGCTGCAAAGATTATACATTCACAGCGACACCAGAAAAGTAATAAACTGAGAAACTGAAAAACAGAGATCACAGCAAATCAGTTAGTCCTTGGTCCTCAATGGCCTAAATCGCCTAAAACGTTATCAACTCAAAGAATTAAGCTGTTCTTATTGGTATAAGATGTGTGAAGAATGTAAGCGGCAAAAACAAAAGGTACCTACCATTCCAGCAATAAACAATTGAGCCTCGTGTTCCTACCCGCATTTTGGGTGACCACTAAGATATTGTACAAAATTGGGTTTGATTCCCACAACTTCCCCTGTGCAAAAAAATTTGGGCAAAGTTCGCATCTTCATCTTCCCCAAAAGCCAGGTTGAATATCTGACTATAGTCATCAACAAAATGCACATCCAGGCCTTCTTTCACATTGGATGCGAGCTCATCATAATCCCTCCTGTTTGCTGAAGGGAATATTATGGTTTTAATTTCGCTCCCCCGAGCTGCTATAGTTTTTTCTTTGACCTGATGAACCACAATGAAGACACTCTGAATTCAGACGATCCAAACACTACGTAGTAGACAATTGCATGCAAAAGATAAAAATGACAGACTTATACAGAACATACCCCACCAATAGGAAGAATCCTCCCTGTGAACGTTACTTCACCAGTCATCGCAAGGTCCTTCTTGACAGGCTTCTTCATGGCAAGCGACAGCATAGACGTGATCATTGTACAACCAGCACTAGGCCCATCTTTTGGGGTAGCCCCAGCGGGAACATGGAGATGAAGCTTGGAATTGGCAAAGAAGGGGTTGCCCAGATCTTTATCGAGCAAAATAGCCCTCGCAACGGTGTGAGCAATCTTGGCACTTTCTTTCATGACATCCCCAAGCTGTCCTGTGACTTGGAGGGCCCCTTTTCCATCACCCTGCTCGACCAGAGCAGTTTCTATATACAAGGTGGAGCCACCCATTGCAGTCCATGCAAGACCCATTACAACTCCTACTGGTGTCTGGTCATAGATCCGTTCCGCATGGAAAACAGGTTTGCCAACAAAATCCGATAAATTCGATGTGTCCACCAGAACCTTTTCTGAATTATCTATTGCTTCACTTTCTTGGTTTTTCTCACAATCAGTATGGCCCTGTCAAGGATCATTTTACGAAGTAAACATGTGAATACAGGGTTGAAAAGAAAATCAAATACAGACAACTTCAAGCAAAGTCACCTCCTCAAAGTAAGACAGATTCGATTACACTCAAGTGAATGCTACAATCATGCAAGTGGCATCAATCTTGGTCCAAAAAATTTTCCTTCGAATTAGAAATGGTAGAACCACTTTTTTGCATGCATGTCCATCTGTGTGAAATATGGAATCCAAGAAGAAAAAACTGATAATGAAAGAAAATAAAGGTACCTGCTACTTGGTTCATTTTGCTTTAAGGGAAAAAAAATTGAAACCAACAAATTTACTTTGCTTTGACTTTTCCCTTAAGGCCTAAAATACTTTCTAATCTATTTTGTGCTTCATTTAACTACTTTACATAATTCTGTTCTACAGTTACCAACCATACTATTACTGATTACTGTGACCAAAAGCTAGAACCCACACTTATATGCTAAGCCTTTCAAATTGGACGACGATGTTTTTGCCTTTGAAGAAACCAATTTAAGCAGAAGCTAAATCAAATCAAATTAAAACATTTGGTTTAGCTGAGACCTATTTTTTACGAGTTTAGTTTCATTTCAGTTAGTTCTGGTTTGAGAAACACCACAAAACCAATTTTCTGGATCAAGAGACAAATTTTCTTATACATATGATAGAGCAGATCAGGTACCTTTGTTTCTGTAAGTTCATCAGCTGGCTGCGGTACCTGCTCAGCAGCGACATCCACTTCATTAGGAGTATCCGGAACTTGATCATGACCGCTTCTTTCATCTGACTGGGCTCCAGTGTGAGCATTGTTCTCAATTTCCTGTTTACCTGATTCATCAATATATTCTAAATTTGATTCACTGGGTTCCACTACCTGTGCTGCAGCCTGGACAAGTTCTGCAAGCTCTCTTCGCCGTACAAGTTGCAGCGCAATCTGGCAGATTAAGTTATGTGGTCACAGAACTAAAGTAATGAAGTCAATTGCCCAAAAGACAAACCTACAGCTATCTGATAATTATTAAATCGTCAAACAGATATAAGAACACACCGTCCGGTAGATCTTCTCTATCTGTTTCTGCAGATTTCGAACCCCTGCTTCTCGACAGTAGTCTTCTATTAGTGCAAGAAGAGCCGCATCAGTCACTTCAACCTGGAAGAGAATAGGCTTTCCAATTATTCACAACACATAAAACACCTTAATTCATTGTTCAAGATACCTAGCCTTGACCATTAATAATCAGTAAATCTCAAGTTAGCCCTTAGCGAAAAGCTAGCTAGAATCATTAATCATACACACAGAAACTTCAATCTCCCTACTCAAAGTACAATAGAAAACAAGAATTATAAAACTTTAGGACTGAAGTATGTTCATATTGTTGTAATACACATTTTCTCCATTCCAATGCATAGGTACCCATGCGGAGAACCAACCTGCTCAGGCTTGATGCCACATGCTTCTCGAGTACTCTTCTCTAAATAATCCCTGGCAATATGCACCTTCTCATCTGTAATGTACCCAGCAATGGCTATGACCTCCATCCGGTCCAAGAGAGGGCTGGGTATCATTTCCACCACATTGGCAGTACAAACAAACAACACCTGCATACATAAGTAAGAATGATCAATAAGGAAGCTCGAATAAAGGAATAACACAAGCATAGATAGCTATCATCACCTGTGAACAACAAAAGCATGAAAAAAGTCAGAAAAGCTGAAATCCACATCACTTCTAAATCCTAAAATATAAACATAGAATAATGCGTGCTCCAACTAAACAATGCAAAATTACGTAAATAAAAAGCATGTCTTAGTTGTCTTTTTGATAAACAATAGGTAAGAAGTTCCAGTACTCCCTGCTTCTCATCAAGCAGGAGCCAAAATATTAAGATATGATTGAAAAGCTAGTTATTCAGAGTCCGAGAGCAGCCAAGTCAAATGGAATGAAATTGCCATACTGTGATGCCCACAGTTCATAGACACCTTCACTCTGACAAAACTCAGAAGGTAGACAACAAACTAGTACTTTTAGCAGCATAAGAACTAACCTTTGAAAGGTCGATTGGTACGTCAAGATAGTGGTCCAGAAAATTAGCATTCTGCTCAGGGTCAAGAAGTTCTAACAAAGCACTGGCTGGATCTCCATCATGTCCTCTTCCCAACTGCAATGAACCACAAACTCATTCAACAATCTGAAGTCATCTACTGCAATATTTGTAATATCCATCTTGCGTCTCATTCTGGAACCACAAATGGTGACAAAGCTGAAATTTGATCCCAGAATTGATTTCCTAAGATTCTTGACCGGAAGATCAAGAAGATGCCTCGGATGTCAGCCGATAGTTGGAGAGGGAGGATATAAGGTCTAGGTTAAGCTCTCTACTAGGAATGTACACTGGCCAGAGAAGTTATTGCCCATACCTTGTCAATCTCATCAATAAGGACAAGAGGATTGGCTGTTCCAACATTCTTGAGACACTGCACCATCTTCCCTGGCCTTGCCCCGATATATGTTCGACGATGCCCCTGAAAGCCAACTCAGGAAACATATTTAGGTGCACCTCTGCACCAGTCCTGTTATAAGAGATGTTGATGCTTCGAATAACAATGTACAAGAAAAATTACCTTGATGTCAGCGACATCAGCTAGTCCTCCAACAGAAAAGCAGAAGAACTTTCTATCTAAGGCACGTGCAATAGAGCGACCTATACTAGTTTTACCCACTCCCGGCGGACCAGATAGACATATAATTTTACCTGGGTTCAGAACCAGATATGAGGAATAGTGCCCTCCAGCCATTTAAACCCAGGAAAACAGAGAACTAAAGCAAGAACATAGTCACCAAGCAAATAGGAGTGCCATGTAAAGCATACATAGCCAAAGCGGAGATGAAAGAATGAACAAACGCAATCCCAGCAGATTGTCTCTTTATGTTTGACAAGTCCAATCATTCAGAAGTTTTCATAATGAATACAGCAGACATGCCCAAATTTACACTTGAAGAAAGGGTCCAAGGCACAAGGCATGGCACAGACACAAAGTTGCGTATATGAATTATTAATGCTTCCACTTGCATATTATCTAGAATCTTCTCCTAATTATTAGTGGACTGATACCCACTTATTTATGTATACATAAATTACTAAATAAAGATAATTTGAATTAACAGCATCTAACAAGAAATTTCCAGCATCTTTCACCCGCATAAAGCCCTTAGTGCTGGCATGTGATTAGTATGATTGTGACATTTTGTGAGACGACTACCGACTGTTTTAAAAGCTCAAACTATTAGTTAAAGGCGTAGTTTATTATTTAAATATTCTAACAATCCCCCTTACGTGTAGGCCTTAGCCTAAAGCGTGAAAATATGTGACTTGGCAGGCAAATAGGGGCCTGAAAGATTTGAGCCTGGGACTCTAATATTATGTGAGACTTTATGGGATCACTGCCAATTGTTCTAAAGGATAAACTATCAGATGAAGGTGTGATTTATTATTTAAATATTATAACAATGATAATGGACAATCTGCAAAAAGTCAAACAAAATGGCAGCTAATCTTATAATGAAATATCCAAAAACCAAATAAAATGTCAAAGATCAGCTCTCACCTCCAAACTCTCTACTCCCACCCACAAAGAACAAAAATGAAAACCAAAAGAATAAAAGAGCAGCTACATTGTAACCCTTGTAGAAAGAGCAGTTTTCAACAGTAAAACCTCTAAGATCACATGGCACTTAACAGTGGATCCCCTATATA
This sequence comes from Corymbia calophylla, assembly GCA_014182845.1. NCBI lineage: Eukaryota > Viridiplantae > Streptophyta > Magnoliopsida > Myrtales > Myrtaceae > Corymbia > Corymbia calophylla. Next base: position 16,375,515 of record CM024694.1, on the reverse strand, counting down.
ATAAACAGAGGTACTTTCAACAAAGATGAATATTTGCAAACCTCTTAGATCACAGGATACTTACCGTTGGATCCCCTATAATATAAACACAGGTATTTCCAATAAAGAAGGATATTTCCACCATGTAATGAGCCAACAAGCGCATTCACTTCAAAAAGTATCATATATACGTTGCAATAATGGATCAACAACGTAACATCAACTCATATCTGTGCATGAACAATTCAAATAGAGGAACAACCAAGTTTTACACACCTTGGGAGGTTCCTCTAAGTTTTCCAACAGCAATGAACTCCAATATCCTTTCCTTGACGTCAGTCAATCCATAATGGTCTTCATCAAGAATCTTTTGCGCTCGAAGTACATCAAAGTTCTCGTCACTGGTTGAACATGAAAAATACAGACATTTGAAAAGAATCAACAAATCCAAAAGTAACAAGTACGTGGCCAATCTGGCAGCCAGAACAAAAAACGGCAGAAAAAAAATTTGTTCATCAAACCATCAGTGAATTTTTCTTATCATACAGCAGGAAACTAATACACATGAGCCGCCAGATACAAGTAACAGCGGAATTCACATGAAAGCAGACAAGCATTACAGAATGCAACCTCATCCAATATAATATCCATCCTTGTTGAAAAAGCCAACAGGAAACAGGAATAGTATAGAACATACGACACTGAAGAGATCATGTTTTTCAATTCTTTGAAAGCCAGATGCCAGTAATTAAGCTATTCGATTCTCAATCCCACAGCACAATAATTTGCATTACATGATATTTATAAATAGGGCAACCTAGCTAAAAGCACATTAACAAAATTCATCCTCAATCAATCTCAAAAATATGGACAAACTCACAGACCTATAATTTCCCCACGGCAGCGCAGTCAACCAATCCAGATAATTCCGAGTCACATTAAATTCACTGGAACTAGCCTCTAGTAGCTGCAATTTTGTAAGCTCTTCTTCAATAACTTGCAGAACGTGAGCTGGGATTTTATCCTTGTTGAGTTCGATTCTCTCACGAAATTTTGCTGCAGCAAGTGAACAGAAACATGATAGGCTGCACATCTTAAGGAAACAGAGGGAACAAAAGGACAAAGTCTTCCTCTTATCCAACTCCAAACAAGAAGGCTTCAATTAGACCTGATCCCAATATACTTAATGAAAAAGTGCAACCCACACAGCATCTATAGCCAGTACAAAATTGGAAGTTTTACATGAAGAGTCAGAAATTCAAAAATATCTTAGGGATAAGGGAGGTCCATGGGACCATCATGGAAACTCATTTTTGCAAACTCATAAAAGCAATACTAGAAACATTTGCAACGTCAACGCTGTCATATGCAGTAAGTTTAGGCTTGCTAAATCCACCTCATGGCATGAAATTGTGAGTACAACACAAGTTCAACTTGACAGTATTACCAGAACCAATATACTTTTCGGCCCTAGTAAAAAAAACCCTCCTTGAATAGATGCTCTGTACATAAACCGAGACAGGACTAACCTGAGAATGCCGTTTTGTCTTTTGTCTCCGGACCAAGTTGCTAAATCAGGGATGGTTAATTCAGAACCAAAAACCAAAAAAAGAATAAAAAAGAAAAGGAAAAGGTAAAACACAACTAAACCAGGCTCACATGCAGCTGATTGCCTCAGGCTCTCAACGCAGGTATCCTTCATTAGAACAGTAAGGAGCCTGGTTATAAGAAGATAAACAGGTTTAAGATGGAGTTACCTTTTTTATAGCCTTCAGCTGCTCATTCAACAAATAACGTCGTTGCTCACCACTTATCTTTTCCTCTTTTGCCTTTGCAATCGATTCCTATGAATGTACCAAGCCAATGAAAGATGTTATTATATTTACTTAAATTTACTATTTTTTGTTGATGAGGGATTTTGGGTATGCTTTACAGATCCAACTAGCAACATTAATGTCGAAGATCTCTCTCAACCCTTACCATGAGTCATCTGACTCCTGATTAAACAGATAATAGCATGACGTTTCACTTCTCTCCACGAGTGACACAACTTTGCATTGTCATTCAGGCTAACTAGAGAATTATCACAAAAACCGGAAAAAAAAAATAACAAGTACCTGGATTCTGCTAATTTCCAGTTCTTTCTTGACAATCTCCCGGGTAAGTTTTAAACGTTTATATACCTGTTATGGCAACATATTGCAGACAAATAAATCAATGAATAATCACGGAACCATGCAGGAATAAATACAAAAAAGCCTACATACATCTAGCTCTTCAAGCACCGCCAAGCATTGCAATTTGTTGGCCCCAGATATAGCAGCTCCAAAGTCTGTCAATTGTGCATCATTCAATTCACCTATATGCTGCAGATACAAAATGTTACCATCAGGGAATACAGAAGCGAAAAGGATCAAAATTAAGTACTCTATGGTACCAAAGTCATAATCGCCACAAGGGAAAAAAGGGAAGAATAAGCACAGCAAGAAAACTGGTCATGGGTTCACCTTCCCCAACAAGCATACTTTGCAACTAAGAACGAGTAGTTATGCGGAAAATGATACACAGACAAATAAACTACAAAAAGGAAGGAATAGAGTACAAGCAGGAGGAAGAAAATGAACCTGCTGAGATGTTTGAACATGATCTCTCCAAAGACTGCTTGTTTTCAGAACATCACGGAGGATTGATCTAACCACAGAAGATGTAGCTTTTATTACATCATCCTCCTTGTCAAATGGTAATTCCTGCAAATGGAAACAGGAAGGAAAGATTGGACATAGTCAGATATTTTTCTACCAATGTTTCTCACAGGGATTAGTTGACCCAACTAAAATCACAAGATAAAAAAGAACATGCCTTGAGATGGTCGACCTTGACAGTGAGGGGATCCTCGCTAACCTACACCAGATTCCAGAAAGAATTATTTGAACTGTGACAGAGAATCATTTAACATAAGAATAAAAAGCCAGCAGATAATATAAGCTAGAAAGTGATATGAGAAATATCATTTTTGAAAACATGCCGGAAAGAATATTGGTGAATTTTGACGAAAATGCTCACCATCTCAGTCTTTCGCAGTCGTCTATGACCAACAAGAGTCACTTCCTCTCCCATGATTCTTGATATCTGGAATATTAAGTTACAAGATGAGAGAACAGTAAAGTAAGTCAACTTACGGTAATTCAACATCTAATTGGCATATGTGTGATAATGAGATCAAGCACCTGGGCTAGCGTACCAACTTCATCAAGCCGATCATATAACTCTTTTCCTTTGAGGTCATGAATGCTTTTGTCTGATTCTGAGGCAGGACCCAAACTAAGATCAACACCAGGTTCATCTTTCAGGAGGAAAGCACCGCAATATGGGGCTTGCCCTTTCTGGCACTCCTGCAGAGCTGCCAATAACTTGGGATCCTGCATAATTTTGCTGTTCTGTCAAGATCATTCATCTGATGAAGACATTTAACAAGATCATCAACAAAACAGAAGATCTTCACCTTGAAAAATATGAAAATTCGTGGACAAAAATATCTTACTCAAAAGTTGATGCACGTTGAACTATCTAAACGTTAATAACCAGTGGTCAACCCAAAAAATTTTACTCGAAGTCGATGCATGTTACTCAAAAATCTTACACAAAGCATGACTTGTAAGATAAATTGCGAAAACACCTGCTACCAAGTATTAACATAGAGATGATGAGACACTTTACTCTGCTCTACCTTTACATGTATGGGCATGCAAAATCCAGGAAATAATGGCCGATGAGGCAAAGGTAATGCCAAAACCTGCAACACAAAGAAAAATTATAACACCAATGAGTTGAAGTTGATCCAGCATTCATGTTTACAGCAGCAATTCAGAAACAAAGGACTGAAAATCTTTGTGTCAGTGGTTCAAATCCACTTGGAAAGGTAGCTGGGAGCGAGACATATTTCGAAATTCAAGTGAAAGAGGAAGCCAAATGTCCGTAAGTGGCTCAAAAGAAAAATCAAACCAACAGCACAACAGAGTACTCTAAAAGTCTAAACAGCAAGACGAAAGCTATATGGAGATGATTTTCTTTGAAGGAAGTCCTAATAAAGCAAACATCAAAACCGCATAAAACCACAGCTATGATGGGCCATCTCTAATGCCAATCTATCCACGCAAGCACTTGAGCAAATTGCAGGGAAAAAAAGGGCTTGAGCTTCCTTGAAACACGACTTGCCACCATGATCATCAAATCAACTTCTGAATCCCCACTTTCAACAGGAAATGCGACAGGAAATACATTCCACCAAATCAATTACAGCAACAGGACTTGCCAGGACAAAAACAGCACTCTCTATAACATAATTGTTCAATTGGCAAGCTTTTCTCAAATCAACTTCGAAATACAAAAACTTTAACTTCACGGAAAGCAAAATGCAACTGCTTTTAGAATTTAAAAAGTCATCATTTCCGGGCTCTTTAGCACCACATTGCACTGACTCTCTCGCATTCAAACAACGGAGAACTCTAAAACATGTGGAATTCTAAAAGGTTATAAACCGAAGGATGCATCAAGGGTGCAATGGCAAATTTTGCAGTAATATTAATAGTAATGATTAATAATAAAACAAAGGGGAGATAAAGGGGAGGGAAGAGGACCCTTGTGTCACGGAGGAGAGGTTTCCCTTGTCAATGGGGCCTTTGTGATCGAGGTGGAACGACCCAAACGCCCCTCGAAGAATCCCAACGCTTCCGCAACCTTCTCAGGGACGGGCGATCATGTAATTGCGCCGTGGTCCAAACTCTTCCTATCTTAAATGTCGGTAGTTCCCATGACGTCATAAATGTCGGTGGTTGCCACCATAATAAGTGTCGGTAGGTGACGTCATAAGTACAGGTGGTAGGTGAGGCGCATTTATCTCGTCCGCCGATCGACCCGATCGGGGCTGTAATCGAGGCGCTCGACTATAAGAAGGGGTGCCCTCCCCTCACTTGTAATAATCCAACTATTAGCAATCTGAGTTCTCTTTCTTTCTTCCAGAGCTTCTCTCTCTAGTTTCTCTCTCTACGATCCGGTTGAGTGAAGTGATCCATCGATCCGAAGAAGGCTTGGCTTAGGAGCGACGATCCCCTGCGATCCAAAACTGCCTAAGTCGCCGCACGGTCGAGATCTCAAACGATCGGCCCGTGACACTTGTCTCTAAAGGAAAGAAGCAAATGGAGACATCAATCAATTCTCACATCAGCTGAAACCTTCAGAGTGACAATTGCCTCAGAGATTCCGACGAACATGACGCGAGCGTCGCCATCAGAACCACAAAACCAACAACAGCCCATTTCCACCAACACGACTAGACTCAAATCGCCACCGTTCCCACAAACTTAGGAAAGCCCGAAAATTCCGAGAAGAGAGGTTACCTCAGGACGCTCTTCTTTGTCGAGGTCGGAAGCCTTGGAGTCGGGCATGGCCTCGACGGTCAGGTCCGCCGAGTGCTCGATCCGGTAGCACTTCTGCACCTGGCGTTCGTCTCCTGACAAGATCCAAAAACCAGCTCAAACTCCATCAACATCCCGCGACCCACCAAGAAGAAGAAAAGGAAAAAGAACGCCAACCCGACAATCTCCGTCCCCAAGAAGCCAGAGGAACGGTATGTTGAGCAGCCATTGTCGTAGAGGAAGGTGCAGCGAACGAAGGTTTTCTAAAGAGATGTGAGGAGATTCGCGGAGCGAGGGAAGTGGGGAGGGGAGCTCAACTGCGGCCCTGAATAGAAGCTCCTGATCTCTCCCCCTCTGCCTCTCTCGTGCTTTTCACGAACAAGGCCACGAGATCTCTCCCTCTGCCTCTCTCTTCGTTTCACGAACAAGGATGGAGACTGGCGTGAAGGGGCGGCGCAAGTGCCGACGTATATTTCTTTTATTAAATTAATATTATTAAAAATCTCAAATTAATATATATTTATGATAAATTTATTAATTATTAATTTTGATTCATTTATGAAAAATTTACCCAAATTGAAAACCTCAAGCTGTGACACGTAGTCACATAATCTATTTTTATCCGAATATCAATTATTTTGATGTGACCTTTTAATCATGTGCTTCGTACATGGAAGGTTGACATATGCCGTTGATGGGTCATATTAAATAACGTGAGGCCTATGTTGTCCTATATACGCAGCTATCTGCCATAAACCCTTGCCAATAGTTTATTCGTCAATAATTGAATATGGTAAATCTAGTTGAACACAAAAGTTAAGGATCATTTTATAAAGTGATTAATAATAAATTGGAAACAAACTTGCTCTAATATGAAGTTAAAATATCCAAATAAAATATAAAAATTATTAGGTGAAAGCAAGTCAAACCTAGGTGTATGTACCACCTAAACCCATAAGATGGGTGGGTCGAATTGAAAATAGTCTTACTCAAATTGATCAAATTAATTTGTTTTGACCTATTTCTATACATATGCTAAAATACCTGACCCAATATTTATTGTTAAAATATTTTCATGTTTAATTTAATTTAGAAAAAATCATATCCAAATTGAGGTGAGAGCATAGAGTAAATAAGTGCGATAATGAGTGAGGGTAAGAAAGAATATAGAGATAATCATTGAGATGGGTTTGGTCTAAATAAATTCTAGACCCATTTAATACCTATTATTTTGAGTTTTATCATTCTAAACACATCTATGGCATATTTATGGAATATTATTAACCCATATAATAACTCAAACTATTAATTATGGGTTAAGAAATGCATTTTATAATTCATTTTTACATGTCTAAAAGTCACCAGTCAATTTTTAATTATTAATAAAAAGAAAATGAACCGTTCTTGGCCATATGTGTGGAGTGATGATAATAAACAACCTCATGCGTGGCCGGAATCATTTTCATCCGCATTCGTGTCATATTAAAGTCCTAGACACATCTTATTTCGACCGTATCTTAATCATAAGATTAATTTTAAAAAATCTCCTTATTCCTAGATCTAATTAGCTGCTTTGCGAGAGCACGAATCTGATGTCTAAAATTAAAAAAAAAAAATCGAAAAAATGAATAAAAAAATCTCCTTAATCCTAGATCTAACCAGCTGCTTTGTAATTAAGACCCTATATTTCACATTAATATATATTATGTGAACTAAGAATTTCACTATTATCTTGTTTAAAAATGGAAGATTAATGTGAAAGGGGATAGAACTGAATTAAAAATTAATACTGAAATATATACTTCAATATCACACAAATGAAAAAAAAGAAAGAAAAAGATCATGCAATGGTTATGATCCTAGTGGATGTTAAAAAAGACCTCTCTAACAAGAAAAACTCTTATCAGAACCCATATCCATGAACAAAAAGCAATCGGAGTCATTGATCATGTAGGACCTACTTGTGTGATCAAATAATTATGGCAAACTTGATTTACTTGAATCTAGATCCAAACAAGAATGTCCCATCTAGTAAATGTAACTTTAGGATGGATGGGACCCTAGTAAGATAAAGTCACGCTCCAAGTAGATTTATAGGATGGTGAAATCTAGGGAGAGGAGGGAAGGAGACAGTGAATCACGCATCTAATTGGGGTATAATCATTACACAGATTTGATCTTGGCTTTGCTAGTTTAAGGGCTTGCACTACAATGACTCAAAAACAGTCGTAGGCAAGTCTAGACAATGGCCTATAGCTTTTCTTTTGTAGGCCTTATACAATTATAAGGCCAACCAAGTTTACCCAACTTACATTCTGTTACATACATATATGTATATGTGTTTTGTGATGGGCTGACTTAGGTTATACTTTAAGCTCGGACTTGCCCATTGATCAAATCTATTCGCAAGTTATATATGTTGACACAATAAAAATAGAATAATGAAAATTTACGAGGTCTAGCGCCAAAAAATTATATATATGAATGAGTAGATTTTTATTTTTTATAGTTATGTCTTCTTGAACATCAAAGAGTAACCACCTAAAAGAAAAAGAAAAAAATCATTGAACCTGAACTTGAATGGGTATAACCATGTATTACACGTGGTCACATAATATATGTTTTACACGAATGTCTTTTTCTTTTCTTTTTTTAATGTACAACCTTTTCATGACGTGCTTCGTGCATGGTGGGTCATATTAAATGATACGAGGCCTATGTACCCCTTTTTTTTTTTGTCGGAGGCCTATGTGTCCTATTCTTAGCTAAATGCCACGAACTCTTTCCAATAATTTATATGCCAATAATTGATAGTATTACTTCTAGCCAAACACAGAAATCAAGGAACATATCATCGCTTCGATACGATATCAAAATATCAGATGTGATAACTTAAATTATGAAGTGGAAAGAGGTTTGACGTATACAAGATTTAATTAACCCATATGCAAGTGATGCGGAATACCTAAATGTTACAGATGAAAAGCCATTGTTGAAATAAAACGCAATTGAGAAACTGGGTTGATGTTATGAAAACATAAGATGGATTATTTTTTATTCTTTCTAGTAATCCATGAGCCTTTTGTGTCGGAATATTTACTGGCACTAAAGCAATCGAAACTTTTACAAGCAGCCCAATATATCTATATGCACCAGTCGGACTTGAGACTTCTTACCTATCCTATCGAGCAATTCATATTCGAGCGACGTTAGGTACGGATCGACAAAACCGATCCTACACGATGTAAAAGAAAATGATGGGTCATTTCAATAAGCGGGCCATGTTCAATATCCAATAATGTTATATAACATAGCTTGATGGGATAAGTGCACTAGAAGTCTTAAAATTTGTCGTGAAAGTATAATTGAATTATAATCAAGTCCTAAAATTGTCACGAAAGTGCAATAAAGAATCAAGTCCTAAAACTTATCGAAAAATACAATTGAATCCTAAAAATTTTCAAAAAATACAATCAACAGAAAGACTTTGACTAAATCAATTTTATAAGTTTTAATACTTGTTGCACTTTTCGAAAATTTTAAAACTCAATTATACTTTCGTGATAAGTTTTAGATTTTAATTATACATCTTAAAAATTTTAGGACTTAATTATATTTTTATGATAATTTCAAAGACTTTTAATGCACTTATCTTAAATTTAGTTTTTCTTATTGATAAATTTTGGTAAACTTTTCAATCATCCGCTCTTCGAATCGAGGAAGCAGCGAAGGGCCGAAGGCCAAAAAGGGATTGGGAAAGGTCACAAGAATAGGCGAGTCGCCACGTGACGTCCCTTTTCGTCGCCGTCCACCAACCTTCGTTGCCATTTCCACCCGCCCCAAAATCTAGGAAAGTCACAAATCAAACTTAAATTATTCAATTGGAAGAAGAAAAAAACGAATCCGTGGAATGATGACAAGTAGACAATCTCGCAATTCGAGGCCCGAATCTTTTTTGTCCGCATTCCGGGTCATATTAAAGCCCTTAGAATTCCCGACGACCGTATTTTAATCCTCATATTGAATTAAAAAAGAATAGGCTGCTGAGGGTTGACACTCGAATTTTTATTTATTTTATTTTAATTTTCTTTAATTTTTTTCGAATATTCAAAAATTCCAAAAAAATTAGAAAAAATTAGAAAATTCCAAGAAAATCAGTGATAAATGTTTTTCTTTAAAATTTTGGAAAAGCCAAAAAATACAAAATTTTTGAAAGTTTGTTTTCTTTAATTTTGGAAAATCCGAAAATATTTAAAAAATATAAAAATTTCATAAAAATTCAGAAAAATTCCAGAAAAATTAGAAATCCCTTAAAAAAAAAAAAAAAAAAAGGACCAAAATTGAGTAAGCCTTTAGGACTCTACAGTAGGTTTTTTCTAGTTTACGTTATTAGGATCATTCCTGTGTCTTATTTTGTCGTGACTTTTGGATATTATTTCCTTACCTTATAATGATCAGGAAACACTTTAGATTTCTCGAATAGATTGCTATGGTCTCACTAACGCACGATCAAGTTAGGTATCGAAAGGGCATTAGTCGCGTGACTAACGTAATTAAGTCCCCAATCCTAGACCCTTTGGTTGCGTAAAAAGTGAGACACGCTCCCATATCTCGCTTGGTTCCTAGTCGACCTCAATAGACTAATAGCGACTCCCTATTTGAAAAATTTTGTGAATATTCCAATGTCGCGCGGGATATGAGCTTGGGAAAGGCCGAGTTAATTAAGGGCCGTCGGTCCGAAATTAACAATACCCCTAAACCTATATTATTTAGAAAATTTAGGTCGCGACACTAAGCAGAGCGCGAATCTCATCCCTAGATCACATGTCCTTATAAGATTAAAGAAATTCACACACGACAAACTGACCAATCATATCGACCCGCATTATAGACATCAGGATTGTCGAGTGGATGGGTCGCATCGAAAATGGTTCATTTTTAAATGATCAATTCAATTTATTATATGGTAACTCATATTCATCTCATATCCAAGCCAATCCGTTTTCATGAGATTGAAAATTAGTTTGGGAAAAACATGTCGTGAAATTATCGGTTCGAGATTTTTTGAAAAACAAAAACTCTATAATTAACTTGTTCTTTAATGTATGATAATAAATAAAGAGATTGACAACTTGACACACCAAATGTACCCTCTTCAAAAGATTTTTTTTTTTGGTCCACCCGAGGAAAGGCCTATATGCTAATGCGAGTTTCTTGGAGTTTAAGAACGAATATAATTCAGAAAAAAGAAAGAAAGAAATGGTTTGCTTAATTAAGCTTTAATTTCCTCTTTTTAAATTGGGATTAGATCTGGAACGATGATTTGCGATTAGTGCACGAGATACTCAATGATTCGGTGGCCCCCCTTAGGTCGGCAGCTTACGCAATTATTTAACGGGTGGTGTCCACTCCCCGCGTACCGCAAATGGACGTCCGATTGTGTCGATTCAATGATTCGCCTGATTCCCCCGGCCCACCTGAAATTTAGGGAAACGGCGCATCATTTAGGTGGGGTTCGCAAAATAAATAAATAAATAAAGGGTTCGTGAATTTTGATTTAACATATAGTGCAGTCCCTAAACTCTTAATTCATTTAATACAACTCATGACCTTATGTTACGTGTTTAAACTCATACCTAGACATTCGAAAATAAAAAATCATGCATATAGGCCAAAAGTTATTGAATTTATTTATGTCACTTGACCATATGATATTTGAATTTTGAAAAAATGCGCTGTGTGGTCCCTGAATTTTTGACATATGTTTAAATTAGTTTAAAATATTTAATGTCATCCTTTCATTAATTCAAGTGATGGATAACATTGAATACTTTTATAGAATCTATGATTATTTTGAATGTGTATAAAGAATTTATGGATTACATTGTATATTAAGTTAAAGTTTGTGGAGTATTTTTGTCATTATCTCGAAAAATGAGATGTCGTTTTCCAAAAATAAATAAATTTTATTATTTGCATAAAATTTGGCAACTTTGAAAATCATTGTTTCGATATGTTAATAGAGAATCGAGAGGCACGACTTGATGAAGTTTGGTGATTTAATGATTGTGGGGAGCGAAAGCAAGGCTTTAAATAAAGTGAATGAAATCTATCCACACGTCACGCGATTCGTGAATAGGCCGCACCGATTTTGGTATGCTTAACGATTGCACCTACCGAAATAGATGAGCCCGCTTCTTTAAAAGAAATTAAAGGGACGAAAAAAAGGACCATACAAAATAAATAATTTGAATCATAGGTCAGAGTTTCTTACATAAAGACAGAAAAATGGTAGATCTAGTTTTGCCATTTTTAAATTTTTAAAAAAAGTTTGGTAGATCCCTATGCAATAATATATTGGGCACATTTTTTCCCAAGCTCAAAATTTATCCTAAAGCAAAAAGTACTCTTATTTTTATCGTTTCCAAAAAAAAGATGATAGATCCCCATGCGATAATATTTTTTGCTACATTTTCCAAGCGCAAAACTTATATTATACAATAAAGGAAAGAAAAAAAAAGGTTAACCAGAAGATGTCCCCTCGAGATGCATGGAGTTGCTTTGATTTCAGTGAATCAAGAAGATAATATTGTCCCTCACCTAACTTCAACAAATTTGGTTTCTAGAGTTATCATATGAAAAACGAAGGGAGAATTCAAGTTTTATATTGTAAATACTCCCACGGTGAATAATTTATGTTGACGTAAGTTTAATTCAAGAATTACGTTTACATCGAGTTAGGGCAAGTTCTATATTTATACTCCCAAGACGAATAATTTATGTTCATATAAGTTTAATTCAAGGATGAGATTTACATCGAGTTAGGGCCACTCACCTTGATCGCCAATTATCGTATTATTTTTCGATCCAAAGTATGGCATATTCCTAATTTGATTATTGAAAAGGTAAGATATGAGAATATTATAGAACTTATTTGGGAAATTTTTTTCTTGCAATTTTAGCTATCCTGTAGTGCTCGCACCATCCACCGTTCTAACTACAACACACCCTAATAAGAGTCTCCTAAGGCGAAGCTAGTCTTCAATCCATGCTGCGATCCAGACCTATTCGCTAGAAAAATATCACAGCTTATAAAGAAACAAGCAACTTTACTTCGAACAGAATTGTACAAACATAAATCGTGTCGAAATTTAATTAACGGCAGTACTTGAAAAATACAAACTCTACAACGGAACTAAACATAAACAAACTATGTTAGAATTTAGTTGACGATAAAACTTAAGAACGCGAAAATACTATACCGGAATTTAATCAGCAATGCAAAATCCAGATAAAGATACATATCGAAATTTAATCGATGACACGGGTCTAAGAGATAAAAGTACAATATAAAAAAATAAAGGTAACTGAAAGATAGTACATTTGTTTGATTTGTGTAGAAGCTCTTTAATAGACAAACGACAATATTTATATTGATTGTGCAATAACAATTTTTGAGCAATTCTCCTGCAATTGTAGTCACGTTCCTTTACCTCGAAAAGTTTATGCTCATGTTCTCGTGATGCTACGATGTTATTTTCACGTGATTGTTCCTTTATAAAAGCGTCAGTTACTCCATGACCCGTGGCTTGAAGCATGTGACCGTGCCATAGGACCGTTTCTATACTAACCAAAAATCGAAAGTTGGGCCCTCAAGATGCGTGGCGTTGCCTTGATTTCAGCGAATCAAGAAGATAATATTGTACCCCAACTATAACTTCTATAGAGGTTTTTTGGAGCTATCATATACATATATATATATATATATATACCTAATATAAATAATTCACGTTGATGTAGGTTTATGGAAGGATTACATTTACATCGAGTAAGGACGAGCGCCAATGATAATCATATGATCTCCGACCCAAAGTATCATATTCGACGATTTTTTTATTTTGAATGTCTGAAAGGTGAGATATAAGAACACTATGAAAATTTAATAGAGGAATTCTTTTCTTGAGACATGAGAAGATGTTCCACACATGACGTTGCTTTGATTTCAGTGACTCAAGAAGATAATGTTGCCCCCGCCAACATCAACAAATTAGCCACAGGGGCAATCTTGTCATTTCGAAGAGGTTTTTCTGGAATCTTTTATTTTTCTTGTCGGAACTGGGGTCTTTCTTTTTCTTTTTGTGCAAGTAAACTTAGCGAAGGCGGAAGAGGCTTCTAGCACAATAGCGGCGACCAAGAACGAAAACATGCCTAAAATGGACGACCCTCGTGCGGCCGTTTGGTTTGCCGGTCTCCCAAAACTTCAAGACAGTCCCACGAAGCCTTACTAGCCACTATCTAAATTAATCCGATTTATTTGACTATAATGAAAGGGACGAAAGCATCACGAGTATTAAAATTTATCGCGAAAATGAAAGCAAGTGTTAAAAATTTTCAAAAATTACAATGAAGCTCCAATAGAGTACAATCAAGTCAGCGAAAATGAAAGCGAGTGTTAAAAATCTTCAAAAATTACAATGAAGTTCCAATATGTTGAAAGTGCGGCAAGTTGTCTACTTAAATACACGTTGGCCTATTTGGTAGCAAGATCAACGACACCTGGATAGCAAGGATCTCGTGGTCAGCAAGCAGAAATAAGCGGACACCAGAAAACCCACAATGATCTTCTCTTTTACAATATTAAACGCAATGTCACAAGCCAACATTAGCCAAACAACATCCAATGCTTGTCAGTTTAGATATTCCCAAATAGCTTTGGTCATCAACTCAAGTTTCTTCCTAGATTGGATGAGTGCAGTTTTTTTTACACAGATAATCTTAGTATGTATATTTCAAAAACCAAAATCCTTCCTATCAAATATATTGATTATCATTTTTCCTTCTTATATCACCATTGATTTGCTTCAAACCACCCAACCCTAACTCCGATCCAATTGTTGCGAAAACAAGCGATCGAACGATAAAATAAACAGAACAAGAAACTAAATCAAATATTAGATTTCAGTGATTCAGTCTATGAAACCTTCATGTAGACCATTCATCCACAAGAAGAGCATCAACGAATTATATTCAAAACTCGTCAAGTAAAACTAGACCCCTGGAAAAGTACACAATGTTGCAACCAGGGTGTCTCCACGCATCCATCTAAATCTTCATCGCACCACTGCGCTAGTTATTTCACAGAGCCTGTGACACTCGAAGGCGATCGACCCAGTAAGCAAACCTTAGAAACTATAATAAGTCATGTCCTCTAACTTCCACTCTAGCCATCAAAAACTTTCTGCTTAAAACAAAAGTCAAAACAGGCATAATGTAACTAATAAGCAGATTCAACTTACTCTCGGCAAGATACAATTATGGAACTTCTGATCGAGGGTCTAGACTCAAAGACAATTAGAAAAGCACTTGACACGATCACTACGAGGGCTGCAAAGATTATACATCCACAGCGACACCAGAAAAGTAATAAACTGAGAAACTGAAAAACAGAGATCACCGCAAATCAGTTAGTCCTTGGTCCTCAATGGCCTAAATGGCCTAAAACGTTATCAACTCAAAAGATTAAGCTGTTCTTATTGGTATGACATGTGTGAAGAATGTAAGCGGCAAAACCAAAAGGTACCTACCATTCTAGCAATAAACAATTGAGTCTCGTGTTCCTTCCCGCATTTTGGGTGACCATTAAGATATTGTACAAAACTGGGTTTGATTCCCGCCACTTCCCCAGCGCGAAAAAATTTGGGGAAAGCAATATCAACAGACTGATCGCTTTTTTGCAGCTTCATCTTCCCCAAAAGCCAGGTTGAATATCTGACTATAGTCATCAACAAAATGCACATCCAGGCCTTCTTTCACATTGGATGCGAGCTCATCATAATCCCTCCTGTTTGCTGAAGGGAATATTATGGTTTTAATTTCGCTCCTCCGAGCTGCTATAGTTTTTTCTTTGACCTGATGAACCACAATGAAGACACTGTGAATTCAGACGATCCAAACACTACGTAGTAGACAATTGCATGCAAAAGATAAAAATGATAAGACTTATACAGAACATACCCCACCAATAGGAAGAATCCTCCCTGTGAGCGTTACTTCACCAGTCATCGCAAGGTCCCTCTTGACAGGCTTCTTCATGGCAAGCGACAGCATGGACGTGATCATTGTACAACCAGCACTAGGCCCATCTTTTGGGGTAGCCCCAGCGGGAACATGGAGATGAAGCTTGGAATTGGCAAAGAAGGGGTTGTCCAGATCTTTCTCGAGCAAAATAGCCCTCGCAACGGTGTGAGCAATCTGGGCACTTTCTTTCATGACATCCCCAAGCTGTCCAGTGACTTGGAGGGCCCCTTTTCCATCACCCTGCTCGACCTGAGTAGTTTCTATATACAAGGTGGAGCCACCCATTGCAGTCCACGCAAGACCCATTACAACTCCTACTGGTGTCTGGTCATAGATCCGTTCCGCATGGAAAACAGGTTTGCCAACAAAATCCGATAAATTCGATGTGTCCACCAGAACCTTTTCTGAATTATCTGTTACTTCACTTTCTTGGTTTTTCTCACAATCAGTATGGCCCTGTCAAGGATCATTTTACAAAGTAAACATGTGAATACAGGGTTGAAAAGAAAATCAAATACAGACAACTTTAAGCAAAGTCACCTCCGTAAAGTAAAGACAGATTCGATTACACTCAAGTGAATGCTACAATCATGCAAGTGACATCAATTTTGGTCCGAAAAATTTTCCTTTGAATTAGAAATGGTACAATCACTTTTTTTGCATGCATGTCTATTTGTGTGAAATATGGAATTCGAGAAGAGAAAACTGATAATGAAAGAAAATAAAGGTTCCTGTTACTTGGTTCATTGTGCTTTAAGGGAAAAAATTGAAACCAATAAATTTACTTTGCTTTTGGTTTGACTTTTTCCTTATGGCCTAAAATACTTTCTAATCTATTTTGTGCTTCATTTGACTATTATACATAATTCTGTTCTACAGTTACCAACCATACTATTACTGATTACTGTGACCAAAAGCTAGAACCCACACTTATATGCTAAGCCTTTCAAATTGGACGACTATGTTTTTGCCTTTGAAGAAACCAATTTAAGCATAAGCTAAATCAAATCAAATTAAAACATTTGGTTTAGCTGAGACCTATTTTTTACGAGTTTAGTTTCATTTTAGTTGGTTCTGGTTTGAGAAACACCACAAAACCAATTTTCTGGATCAAGAGACAAATTTTCTTATACATATGACAGAGCAGATCAGGTACCTTTGTTTCTGTAAGTTCATCAGCTGGCTGTGGTACCAGCTCAGCAGCGACATCCACTTCATTAGGAGTATCGGGAACTTGATCATGACCACTTCTTTCATCTGACTGGGCTCCAGTGTGAGCATTGTTCTCAATTTCCTGTTTACCTGATTCATCAATGCATTCTACATTTGATTCACTGGGTTCCACTACCTGTGCTGCAGCCTGGACAGGTTCTGCAAGCTCTCTTTGCCGTACAAGTTGGAGCGCAATCTGGCAGATTAAGTTATGTGGTCACAGAACTAATGTAATGAAGTCAATTGCCCAAAAGACAAACATACAGCCATCTGATAATTATCGAATCATCAAACAGATATAAGAACACACCTTCCTGTAGATCTTCTCTATCTGTTTCTGCAGATTTCGAACCCCTGCTTCTCGACAGTAGTTTTCTATTAGTCCAAGAAGAGCCGCATCAGTCACTTCAACCTGGAAGAGAATAGGCTTTCAAATTATTCACAACACATAAAACACCTTCATTCATTGTTCAAGATACCTAGCCTTGAACATTAATAATCAGTAAATCTCAAGTTAGCCCTTCGCGAAAAGCTATCTAGAATCATTAATCATACATATAGAGAAACTTCAATCTCCCAACTCAAAGTACAATAGAAAACAAGAATTATAAAACTTTAGGACTGAAGCATGTTCATATTGTTGTAATACACATTTTCTCCATTCCAATGCATAGGTATCCATGCAGAGAACCAACCTGCTCAGGCTTGATGCCACATGCTTCTCGAGTACTCTTCTCTAAATAATCCCTGGCAATATGCACCTTCTCATCTGTAATGTACCCAGCAATGGCTATGACCTCCATCCGGTCCAAGAGAGGGTTGGGTATCATTTCCACCACATTGGCAGTACAAACAAACAACACCTGCATACACAAGTAAGGATGATCAATAAGCAAGCTCGAATAAAGGAATAACACAAGCATAGACAGCTATCATCACCTGTAAACAACAAAAGCATGAAAAAAAGTCAGAAAAGCTGAAATCCACATCACTTATAAATCCTAAAATATAAACATAGAATAATGCATGCTCCAACTAAACAATGCAAAATTACGTAAATAAAAAGCATGTCTCAGTTGTCTTTTTGGTAAACAATAGGTAAGAAGTTCCAGTACTCCCTGCTTCTCATCAAGCAGGAACCAAAATATTAAGATATGATTGAAAAGCTAGTTATTCAGAGTCCGAGAGCAGCCAAGTCAAATGGAATGAAATTGCCATACTGTGATGCCCACAGTTCATAGACACCTTTACTCTGACAAAACTCAGAAGGTAGACAACAAACTAGTACTTTTAGCAGCATAATAACTAACCTTTGAAAGGTCGATTGGTACGTCAAGATAGTGGTCCAGAAAATTAGCATTCTGCTCAGGGTCAAGAAGTTCTAACAAAGCACTGGCTGGATCTCCAGCATGTCCTCTTCCCAACTGCAATGAACCACAAACTCATTCAACAATCTGAAGTCATCTACTGCAATATTTGTAATATCCATCTTGCGTCTCATTCTGGAACCACAAATGGTGACAGCTGAAATTTGATCCCAGAATTGATTTCCTAAGATTCTTGACCGGAAGATCAAGAAGGTGCCTCGGATGTCAGCCCACAGTTGGAGAGGGAGGATATAAGGTCTAGGTTAAGCTCTCTACTAGGAATGTACACTGGCCAGAGAAGTTATTGCCCATACCTTGTCAATCTCATCAATAAGGACAAGAGGATTGGCTGTTCCAACATTCTTGAGACACTGCACCATCTTCCCTGGCATTGCCCCGATATATGTTCGACGATGCCCCTGAAAGCCAACTCAGGAAACATATTTAGGTGCACCTCTGCACCAGTCCTGTTATAAGAGATGTTGATGCTTCGAATAACAATGTACAAAGAAAAATTACCTTGATCTCAGCAACATCAGCTAGTCCTCCAACAGAAAAGCGGAAGAACTTTCTATCTAAGGCACGTGCAATAGAGCGACCTATACTAGTTTTACCCACTCCCGGCGGACCAGATAGACATATAATTTTACCTGGGATCAGAACCAGATATGAGGAATAGTGCCCTCCAGCCATTTAAACCCAGGAAAACAGACAACTAAAACAAGAATATAGTCACCAAGCAAATAGGAGTGCTATGTAAAGCATACATAGCCAAAGCAGAGATGAAAGAATGAACATACGCAATCACAGCAGATTGTCTCTTTATGTTTGACAAGTCCAATCATTCAGAAGTTTTCATAATGAATGCAGCAGACATGCCCAAATTTACACTTGAAGAAAAGGTCCAAGGCACAAGACATGGCACAGACACAAAGTTGCGTATATGAATTATTAATGCTTCCACTTGCATATTATCTAGAATCTTCTCCTAATTATTAGTGGACTGATACCCACTTATTTATGTATACATAAATTACTAAATAAAGATAATTTGAATTAACAGCATCTAACAAGCAATTTCCAGCATCTTTCACCCACATAAAGCCCTTAGTGCTGGCATGTGATTAGTATGATTGTGAGATTTTGTGAGACAACTACCGACTGTTTTAAAAGCTCAAACTATTAGATAAAGGCATAGTTTATTATTTAAATATTCTAACAATCCCCCTTATGCATAGGCCTTAGCCTAAAGCGTGAAAATATGTGACTTGGTAGGCAAATAGGGGCCTAAAAGATTTGAGCTTGGGACTCTAATATTATGTAAGATTTTATGAAATCACTGCCAACTGTTCTAAAGGTTAAACTGTTAGATGAATGTGTGATTTATTATTTAAATATTATAACAATTATAATGGACAATCTGCAAAAAGTCAAACAAAATGGCAGCTAATCTAATAATGAAATATCCAAAAACCAAATAAAATGTCAAAGATCAGCTCTCACCTCCAAACTCTCTACTCCCACCCACAAAGAACAAAAATGAAAACCAAAAGAATAAAAGAGCAGCTACATTGTAACCCTTGTAGAAAGAGCAGTTTTCAACAGTAAAACCTCTAAGATCACATAGCACTTAACAGTGGATCCCCCATATAATAAACAGAGGTACTTTCAACAAAGATGAATATTTCCAAACCTCTTAGATCACAGGATACTTAACATTGGATCCCCTATAAAATAAACACAGGTATTTCCAATAAAGAAGGATATTTCCAGCATGTAATGGGCCAACGAGCGCATTCACTTCAAGAAGTATCATATATATGTTGCAATAATGGATCAACAATGTAACATCAACTCATATTTGTGCATGAACAATTCAAATAGAGGAACAACCAAGTTTTACACACCTTGGGAGGTTCCTCTAAGTTTTCCAACAGCAATGAACTCCAATATCCTTTCCTTGACGTCAGTCAATCCATAATGGTCTTCATCAAGAATCTTTTGCGCTCGAAGTACATCAAAGTTCTCGTCACTGGTTGAACATGAAAAATACACAGATGTTTGAAAAGAATCAACAAATCCAAAAGTAACAAGTACATGGTCAATCTGGCAGCCAGAACAAAAAACGGCAGAAAAAAATTTGTTTATCAAACCATCAGTAAATTTTTCTTATCATACAGCAGGAAACTAATACACATGAGCCGCCAGATACAAGTAACAGCGGAATTCACATGAAAGCAGACAAGCATTACAGAATGCAACCTCATCCAATATAATATCCATCCTTGTTGAAAAAGCCAACAGGAAACAGGAATAGTAGAGAACATAAGACACTGAAGAGATCATGTTTTTCAATTCTTTGAAAGCCAGATGCCAGTAATTAAGCTATTCGATTCTCAATCCCACAGCACAATAATTTGCATTACATAATATTTATAAATAGGGCAACCTAGCTAAAAGCACATTAACAAAATTCATCCTCAATCAATCTCAAAAATATGGACAAACTCACAGACCTATAATTTCCCCACGGCAGCGCAGTCAACCAATCCAGATAATTCCGAGTCACATTAAATTCACTGGAACTAGCCTCTAGTAGCTGCAATTTTGTAAGCTCTTCTTCAATAACTTGCAGAACGTGAGCTGGGATTTTATCCTTATTGGGTTCGATTCTCTCACGAAATTTTGCTGCAGCAATTGAACAGAAACATGATAGGCTGCACATCTTAAGGAAACAGAGGGAACAAAAGGACAAAGTCTTCCTCTTATCCAACTCCAAACAAGAAGGCTTCAATTAGACCTGATCCCAGTATACTTAAAGAACAAGTGCAACCCACACAGCATCTCTTGCCAGCACAAAATTGGAAGTTTTACATGAAGAGTTGGAAATTGAAAAATATCTTAGGGATATGGGAGGTCCATGCGACCATCATGGAAACTCATTCTTGCAAACTCATTCCCAAAAGCAATACTAGAAACATTTGCAATGTCAACCCTGTCATATGCAGTAAGTTCAGGCTTGCTAAATCCACCTCATGGCATGAAATTGTGAGTACAACACAAGTTCAACTTGACACTATTACTAGAACCAATAAACTTTTCGGCCCTAGTAAAAAAAATCCTCCTTGAATAGATGCTCTGTACATAAACCGAGACAGGACTAACCTGAGAGTGCCGTTTTGTCATCTGTCTCCAGACCAAGTTCCTGAATCAGGGATGGTAAATTCAGTACCAAAAACCAAAAAAAGAATGAAAAAGAAAAGGAAAAAGTAAAACACAACTAAACCAGGCTCACATGCAGCTGATTGCCTCAGGCTCTCAACACAGGTATCCTTCATTAGAACAGTAAGGAGCCTGGTTATAAGAAGATAAACAGGTTTAAGATGGAGTTACCTTTTTTATAGCCTTCAGCTGCTCATTCAACAAATAACGTCGTTGCTCACCACTTATCTTTTCCTCTATTGCCTTTGCAATCGATTCCTATGAATGTACCAAGCCAATGAAAGATGTTATTATATTTACTTAAATTTACTATTTTTTGTTGATCAGGGCTTTTGGGTATGCTTTACAGACCCAACTAGCAACATTAATGTCGAAGATCTCTCTGAACCCTTGCCATGAGTCATCTGACTCCTGATTAAACAGATAATAGCATGACGTTTCACTTCTCTCCACAAGTGACACAACTTTGCATTGTCATTCAGGCTAACTAGAGAATTATCACTAAAACCGGAAAAAAAAAAAAAAAAAAAAAGTACCTGGATTCTGCTAATTTCCAGTTCTTTCTTCACAAGCTCCAGGGTAAGTTTTAAACGTTTATATACCTGTTATGGCAACATATTTCAGACAAATAAATCAATGAATAATCACAGAACCATGCAGGAATAAATACAATAAAGCCTACATACATCTAGCTCTTCAAGCACCGCCAAGCATTGCAATTTGTTGGCCCCAGATATAGCAGCTCCAAAGTCTGCTAATCGTGCATAATTAAATTCACCTATATGCTGCAGATACAAAATGTTACCATGACGGAATACAGAAGTGAAAAGGATCAAAATTAAGTACTCTATGGTACCAATGTCATAATCACCACAAGGTAAAAAAGGGAAGAATAAGCACAGCAAGAAAACTGGTCATGGGTTCACCTTCCCCAACAAGCATACTTTGCAACTAAGAACGAGTAGTTATGCAAAAAATGATACACAGACAAATAAACTACGAAAAGGAAGGAATAGAGTACAAGCAGGAGGAAGAAAATGAACCTGCTGATATGTTTGAACATGATCTCTCCAAAGACTGCTTGTTTTCAGAACATCTCTGAGGCTTGATATAACCTCAAAAGATGTAGCTTTTATTACATCATCCTCCTTGTCAAATGGTAATTCCTGCAAATGGAAACAGGAAAGAAAGATTAGACATAGATATTTTTCTACCAATGTTTCTCACAGGGATTAGTTGACCCAACTAAAATCACAAGATAAAAAAGAACATGCCTTGAGATGGTCGACCTTGACAGTGAGGGGATCCTCGCTAACCTACACCAGATTCCAGAAAGAATTATTTCAACTGTGACAGAGAACCATTTAACATAAGAATAAAAAGCCAGCAGCTAATATAAGCTAGAAAGTGATATAAGAAATATCATTTGAAAACATGCCGGAAAGAATATTGGTGAATTTTGATGAAAATGCTCACCATCTCAGCCTTTCGCAGTCGTCTATGACCAACAAGAGTCACTTCGTCTCCCATGATTCTTGATATCTGGAAAATTAAGTTACAAGATGAGAGAAAAATAAAGTAAGTCAACTTACGGTAATTCAACATCTAATTAGCATATGTGTGATAATGAGATCAAGCACCTGGGCTAGCGTACCAACTTCATGAAGCCGATCATATAACTCTTTTCCTTTGAGGTCATGAATGCTTTTGTCTGATTCTGAGGCAGGACCCAAACTAGGATCAACACCAGGTTCATCTTTCAGGAGGAAAGCACCGCAATATGGGGCTTGCCTTTTCCGGCACTCCTGCAGAGCTGCCAATAACTTGGGATCCTGCATAATTTTGCCATTCTGTCAAGATCATTCATCTGATGAAGACATTTAACAAGATCATCAACAAAACAGAAGATCTTCACCTTGAAAAATATGAAAATTCGTGGACAAAAATATCTTACTCAAAAGTTGATGCACGTTGAACTATCTAAACGTTAATAACCAGTGGTCAACCCAAAAAATTTTACTTGAAGTTGATGTACGTTACTCAAAAATCTTACACAAAGCATGACTTGTAAGATAAATTGCGAAAACACCTGCTACCAAGTATTAACATAGAGATGATGAGACACTTTACTCTGCTCTACCTTTACATATATCGGCATGTAAAATCCAGGAAATAATGGCCGATGAGGCAAAGGTAATGCCAAAACCTGCAACACAAAGAAAAATTATAACACCAATGAGTTGAAGTTGATCCCGCATTCATGTTTACAGCAGCAATTCAGAAACAAAGGACTGAAAGTCTTTGTGTCAGTGGTTTGAATCCACTTGGAAAGGTAGCTGGGAGCGAGACGTATTTGGAAATTCAAGTGAAAAAGGAAGCCAAATGTCCATAAGTGGCTCAAAAGAAAAATCAAATGAACAGCACAACAGAGTACTCTAAAAGTCTAAACAGCAAGACTAAAGCTATATGGAGATGATTTTCTTTGAAGGAAGTCCTAATAAAACAAACATCAAAACCGCATAAAATCACAGCTATGATGGGCCATCTCTAATGCCAATCTATCCACGCAAGCACTTGAGCAAATTGCAGGGAAAAAAAGGGCTTGAGCTTCCTTGAAACATGACTTGCCACCATGATCATCAAATCAACTTCTGAATCCCCACTTTCAACAGGAAATGCGACAGAAAATACATTCCACCAAATCTATTACAGCAAAAGGACTTGCCAGGACAAAAACAGCACACTCTATAACATAATTGTTCAATTGGCAAATCTCTCTCACTCTCATTCTCCGTGGTATCAACCAAATCTCTCTTGCTACCACTGAAATGAAAGCCGAAACCAAGCTTTTCTCAAATCAACTTCGAAATACAAAAACTTTAACCTCACGGAAAGCAAAATGCAACTGCTTTTAGAATTTAAAAGTCATCATTTCCCGGGCTCTTTAGCACCACATTGCACTGACTCTCTCGCATTCAAACAACGGAGAACTCTAAAACATGTGGAATTCTAAAAGGTTATAAACCGAAGCATGCATCAATTCCACACAAAATACGCGGAGAAAGCCCCACCGTCAGATAATCATCAAGCCTCGGATTGGTGGGGATGATCGCGGACACGGGCTTCTCCGCAGTATCGCTCTCGGAATCCGCGGCTTTGCCCTCGGCCTGCGCCGCCGCAGCGCCATCGTCGCCGGTCGAGTCTGAGCAAAAGAACGCCCTTTGCCCCGAATTAGGGCTCCTCCCACCCAGCCCTCTCAGCGAGCTCAGCGCCCTGAGCAATGGGTTGCTCGGCTCGGTCCCGGATCGGGGGCAGCCCGGGGAGAGGGACGACTCGCGGCGGCGTGCCGGGCTCGCGTCTGGAGGCACGCCGAAGAAGACAGGAGCTTCAACATTGGCGGAGGACGAGGGGAGGTCCGGCGCGCACAAAATTGGATCTTGGGAGGTGGGTGCCCTAGCTTTGGGCGCGAGGGGACGCCATTGGAGCAGTTCTGCGGAGGAAGAAGGTGGCTTTGGGGTGTTGCAGCTAAGCCCTGCATAAACCCTTGTTTTAGGAGAGAGAAGGAAAGAGAAGAGAGAGAGGGTTTTCGGATGACTAAAATGCCCCTGACTTTGGTCAAACTTTTGCTGGGAGTCTCGGTCTTTTTGCCAAGGCAAAAGAACATTTTATTTCAAGTGAGGCTGGTGTTTTTGCCAAAATATTCTTTGCCCACCATGAAAATGCCTTCATGCCGTACTCTTCTTATAAAAGAAAAAGGTTTTGAATTACTAATTAAATCATTTGTGAGTCTTAGCAAATTTCGTAAAATTTCATAATAATTATAACCGTACAACTTGATTATATCTAATACTTAATTGGTCTTTCAAGTGTGTCTTGTGTTAAAACGTCACTAGCCTCAAAAGGGTTTTTGTCATTTTAGACCAAATTTTAGTAAACAAATCTTATGAAAATTTCTTCAAAACATTATGATTTTATCAATAGTGGATATTATCTTCTCAAAACACATATAAGAGGACAAGGTGTTTTTCGAGAGTAACACGTGGTTTTATTTTCCAAACATAATTGCATTACATTCAATTAGGTAATAGAGTCACGCATGAACCAATCTTTCAGCCATCCACAACCTTATTCTTTATGCATATCATATGTTATTTACAATGAAGAGTCTTATTATTATCATCTTAGTTTTACTTTTACTAGCCAATCTCATGGGGAGAGAAGTAGTAGCACAAGGAACCATAATCCACCAATCCTACACACACAACCTTAGGAAAGATCCCTTTCCAATGCTTGTCAACTCCCCCAATGCTTTCTTTGGCAACCAGATTTCCTATGTTTTGGGTCACATCCTCTGATCATTAGGGCGACATCTGATTCTTTCTCAGCGTCTAAGGTTTACCAGTTGACCAATCAAAACCAACGATCCGAAACCAAGAGAAGAGGACAAAGCATCACCTTGTGGAAGGGGCAATCTTGTCATTTCGAAGGGTTTTTCTGGAATTTTTTATTTTAATTTTCGGAACTGGGTCTTTTCTTATCTTTTGTGCAAGTAAACTTAGCGAAGGCGGAAGAGGCTTCTAGCACGATAGCGGCGACCAAGAACAAAAGCATGCCTAAAATGGACGACCCTCGTGCGGCCGTTTGGTTTGCCGGTCTCCCAAAACTTAAAGACAGTCCCACGAAGCCTTACTAGCCACTATCTAAATTAATCCGATTTATTTGACTATAATGAAGGGATGAAAGTATCACGAGTATTAAAACTTATCACGAAGATGAAAATGAGTGTTAAAATTTTTCAAAAATTACAATTAAGTTTCAATATAGAACAATCAGGTCTGTCCATTAAAGCATCACCAGTATTAAAACTTCGACCATGGGCATAACAAAAACTGGCGCTCCGCAATTACAAGGTTTCAATTGTGCAAGGAACACGTTGAGTTAGGTACAAATCTCCTTCTTTGCAGATTTTCTTTAGTTGTCAGTGCGTTCTAACAAAGATTTCACATAAAAAAACCTGATTTTGGAGTAGTCTGAATGTTCAAATATTTGTCCATAGGGTGCGCAGGGTTGGAAGGAGGATGAAGCTTGGTTTTCGCTCCTTTTATCCACAGCCTTTCGGATATTGTTATAGTCGCTTGCAAGTATATATCTACTTGCTTGTGCCCCAGTCCATACTGGCTAATCATTTGCGGCTTGAGTATTATCTGAATTTGCAAGAATTTCTCTCACGATTTGGTCATCAAAGTATTCTCTCAAAGAAGTTTCATTCCATCTATTTTCCTCCCTTACAATGAACTTAGCAACAAATTGTGGCTCGCCCCTATTAGAAAGGCCTCCCTATAACTCCTCTTTTCGGCCATTTGTCCTCTTTGATTCTTATATGTTCCCTATTTTCCTATTGTTAACGCCACGAAAAGCTCTATACTAGTAAAATTGTGACAAATTTATCTCAAATTAATTATTTTACCATCGAAATCCTCAAATTAGTATACATATAATAAATTTATCCTTTGTTAGTTTATATTAAATTTTATCATCAAATTACTAAGTCAAATGCCATCTAGCAGTTGATGGAAATACCAATTTATGGTTTTATCCTCCATTTATCATAAATATTTTTTCATGATATCAATCCAATTTAACACAAACTATTTTTCTATTGGTTAAAATTACAAAAAAATCCCAAACTAGCATACTTGTGACAAATTTACTTCAAA
This sequence comes from Corymbia calophylla, assembly GCA_014182845.1. NCBI lineage: Eukaryota > Viridiplantae > Streptophyta > Magnoliopsida > Myrtales > Myrtaceae > Corymbia > Corymbia calophylla. Next base: position 16,348,527 of record CM024694.1, on the reverse strand, counting down.
TTAATTTTTGACCAACAAAATTCTCAAACTAGTATAGTTTTAATAAATTTATCCTTAATTAGTTTCCATTAAATTTTACCATCAAATTATTAAGTTGGATGCCACGTAACAGTTGATGGATGTCTAATTTATGGTTTTAACCTTCATTTGTCACAAATATATTGATTTCTGATTTTTCATGAAATCAATTCAATTTAACGAAAATTAATATATGATAAATTTATTACAAATGAATCGGTTTGGGATTTTTGTAATAAAAAACTTAGTTTGAGGTAAATTTATTATTAGTGTGCTTGTTTGGGATTTTGGGTGGTCAAAAATTAATAAATTTATCATAAGTGTATAAATTTGAGATTTTCGTGATATTAATTTTTATTTATAATCACATAACTAAGGGTGATGTAGAGTCTCTTCCTAAGAGAAGACTTTGCCCGTCCTAAGACGGGTGTGGCCCCCTTCCAAGCATGTGAAAGTCTGAAAAATAAAGTCCTTTGAAAAACTTACTCCAGAGGGATGTTGGACTTTGGGTCAGCAGTTGGTGATTGTGATGTTCAAAACTTTTGATTGAACAATTTTTTCAAATAGAAATTATATGTGGCTGTTGTTCTTGCTCCCTTTCAGGATGATGATGCATTCTCAAGTTCATCTGGACATTGTTCTTGCTCCTATGAGGATAAAAGTTGATATCGTTTTTGGCATACTAAAAGGTGGCCATGGTTTTCTATTAAACCATCTTCTCTATCTTTTTCTCATAATTTTTTATCCACTTTTTCTTTTTTTTGAAAATGTTATTATTTTTCTTTTAAATTTAAAGTTTCGTTTGATGTGTCACTCATATATCTTAAGAAAATAATCAAAAAAAGCCACGTCAATATTTTCCATTGAAAGAAATTAATGAAACAATGTGATTATCCTAAATTAATAATTTTATAATTGAATTGTGCTTTTAAAATTTTTGAGACTCGGTTGTGCCGTTACAAGAAATTTCAGAATTTTTAATACACTTATCTCTATAGTAAAACACATCCCTTAATACAATAAAGAAAACCTAAACCACCATGATCTTAAAAGGCCATATACGTCATAAGATGAATAATAACCTTATCTTACCAAATAATAAGCAAAATGGTAGTGAGTCTAGTTTAACCGAGAATTGGCCCAAACCAGAACCAGGACCAAACTAGGTTGAACCAATTGGTTCTAGGTCGACTCCAAGGAAAATGGGTACGATTCTTGGTTTCACAAACCTAGAATCGGCTTGAAATCAATCGATTCTTAGTTCCAAGATCGATATAGCCAATCGTACCTAGAAACTAGCTCATTACCATTTTGCTTATTATGGAGTTCAAGTATTGCGATGTTCCTATGACAACTTCTGAGCTGACATGGATTCAATATCCTATACCAACTTTGAGTGTCTTCTTTAATCATACCTAGTATCTATTGCGATAACATTGATGTTACGTACACGTGTGCTAAATCCATTTTTTCATTCCAAGATGAAACCTATTGCCGTTGATTATTATTCCGTTTGTGATATGGTTAACAAAGGCTAGTCCACTCATGATCAACTTGTGGATGCACTAACAAAGCCTCTTGCACGATAACAATTTCTTCTTCATGGTCCAAGATTGACATTCACGATGGACTGCTCTCTTGCAGGGACATACCAAAGAAAATATCTCTCAAAAGCAAAGCAATTCAAAAAAGTGCTCTCAATCATATCAAGACTAGTCAAGTAATTCGTGTACTCATGGCAAATGTGGCAAGAATTTTCAAAATTAACAAATTCATTTTATCTTTCCATGTATAAAGGCCATAGTTTGGGAAAGTTATTATGTTACAGTTATTTTAGCTGATGTGTTTCTATAAACCATTAGCTAACTTGTACTTTAAATACATGTAAGAAATAATAATAATAATAACTTGTCTTGTCCAATTCTTTGATTGTTATGTCTAAGGCTACACCCTTTAGATGAAAGGATCACCATGTAATTGCCCCAGTTCTTGTTGAGCTGCAAGTGTGACACTTTGGATTGGCAGTTGGCAATCGTAATATTCAAAACTTTTGATTAATCAATTTTTCCAATAGAATTTATACGTGGTTATTGTTCTTGCTCCTTATCGGAATGATGGTGTACTCCCAAGTTCAAATGGCCGTTGTTCTTGATCCTCTTTTTTTCTTTTTTAAAATTTTTTATCATTTTTAAAAATAAATTTAAGTTTTGTTTGATGTGACGCTCACATGTCTTAAGAAAATAATTAAAAAGTCACGTTAAAATTTTTCATTAAACAGAATTAACGAAACAATGTGACTGGCCCAATATAATAAACTTTATAACAATTAAAAGTTTTGGGGCTTAATTGTACTTACGAATTTTAAAACTTTTAGTACACTTATCTCTATAGTAAAACATATTTTTCAATACATTAAAGCAAACATGAAGTACCATGAACTTAAATTCTCAATTGGAGCCCTCCCCCAACACACACTCAATTTAGATGGAGTGATTAGGAAGGAAAACAAGAGATTAAGAAACTACGGAAAAAGGGAAGAAGAAATATAATTTGAAGGGATTGAATTATCAAGTTGTTGGGATGCAAGTTGAGTGGAAAAAAGGAAAATGCATTATCATTTAAATACATTTCTGTGTTTATAAATAAAAATAAAATGAGGGTAAGTGAGGAAAGAAAAATAAATTGACCTTACCATCGGCACCATTGTCCCAATCCCTTTTAATCTTTCCTAATTCCTTTTAATCTTTTGCCTTTTCTTTTCTCTCCATCCAGACATGATTGTGCTTTTAGAGCCATCTCTTTTCCCTCTTAATCCATCTTTTAACAAACATAGTGTTTGTTGAGAAAATTTCCTAATATATTTTTAAAAATGACAAAACCTTTTATACATGTTTAATAATTCGGATAATAAGATTCCCAATAATATTCTTGGAGCAACTTGTTTCATATTTTATTCATTATCAAACTTAGAGACTTAGTTGTCCATTCAAGAAATTCTGAATCTCTACGTCAAAGATATTGTTATGTCATGATAATCAAGTTATAGAAGAACAACAACATATTTTATGTGAGGATTATTACAAGACAACATACTCTGAGAAGTATTCAGATCTTCACATTAGTTTGGATTATGTGAAGCAGAACTGCTAGTAACCTAATCTTTCTATAATAAGGATTCATGATTTATGTGACAATCTTCTAGAGACGAGATACTCTTCTTTCCTAACAAGGAGCTCTACTTATGGAAACCCAAAATATGTTGTGTGGGGCAGTAGAATCAAAGGAGACTCTAATCTTGTAGTCCACACAGTAAATTAGATATTGCATGTCATTCAAGTCCAATGGATTGATTGGATGAATGATCCTCAAAAGTTTTGTCAACAGTCAGCTTGGATATCAAGGAGTACAAGAGGAGATTATGGCGCAAAAGAAAGAAAAAGATCTAAAGTTTATAATTCCAAAGTTCAAAGAGAACTTCGATTTCACATACTTGTCTCAATGAGCTAAAATTGTAATCGAGGTTGTTATTTAAAGTCTAAGATTGATCACACGTACTTGAGTAAAGAGTAGTCAAATTTTGCAACCTCTAATTAATTCTCTAGTGAAATTTAGCCAATAAACTATTAACACCGGGGAGTGGACGTAAGTTTATTATAAGCCAAACCACTATAACCATTTGGTGCAATTTTCTATATCCTTTGATCTCTCATTATGTTTGATAGTTTATTACACATAGTAAAGTCTGATTAGTGCGAAGTTTATCTATAAACATTATTCATTTGCAATATTGATCTTGATTATTTTAAATTTCATTTCAACTGTACTTAATCACCTATTCACCGTCTTTTAAGTGATAGTTCTAACCCTAAAAGTGTTATTCTTGAAATAGGCTTTTCGAATTCATTCACAATGATCGGACAATCCGTCAATATGTCGTCAATTCTGAACTAAGGTGAAAATGGGATCATTTGTTTCTGGGTGCATCCGTCTCATTAATCTCCATCGCATAATAAAATCATTTTTTTGTTGTGTTTTGCACTATTCTACAGGTAGGTAGTTGAAGGCATTATTAGGCTTTGGCCAAAGTCATTTATCCAGGCCTCCAGGGGCATACAGACCAACCCAAATGTCAAAAACCTCCGGTGGGCAAATTGGGCTTAGTCACTCTCTTTTAAGGTCTGATACGATGTATGTAGAGGCCCATTCGAAAGATTGAAACCGTAAGAGGGGAGCTTGAGCGATGTCTCTCAAGCATTGATGTTAGGCTTGGCTTAGCCTTGCCCGGCCGAAGTGCCCAGTAACTTTAGAAGGATGCGTCCATTTGATCATATATTTTAGGTCCCTTTCATAACAATGGGATGTCCGAATCGAATTGATTAGTCTAATCGAATCCCTTTCATTTGTTGTAGATTTGTACTTTGTTTGCATCTATGAGGAAAAACAAACCTCTATTTGGGCCTTTCATGAGAGAAAAAAAGTGGTGGTCTAGAAATGATAGACTGTTGAATTTATGATTTGTATGGCACATTCGGAGTTTGAATCCGAGCTCATGCAAGTAAATGGGGGATTTGGGCACACTATGGGATTAGTTGAGCTGAAAAGTTTCGATATTTAGTATATCAAAGAAGTGATGTTGCTAATGAATGCTCTAGGGATAGTGGTTAAACATCTATGTTAAGAAATTTTGTCATTTTCAAGGCACTGACATATTATGCACAAATAATAAATTGAAATGAAAATTTTTCTACATCAAGAAATTTTGTCATTTTCAAAGCACTATCATGTATGATTAACCGATGCACTTAGGTTATATTTAGTCGTCCAAATTTCTAACAAGAATAGGACTGGATATGATATGATATAAAAATCTAGAGAATTTTACTGTATCATATTCACTGCTTAGTGATTGCAGTAATTAAATCGGATATATTCATATCATATTCTATATATTGTTTGGTATAAACATCATATTAATATAAATGAACCATAAATTTTACAAAGGAGATGGTAAAAATTTTCAAAACACTTTTGTTTACTTTATTTTTATTTATTCTATTTTACTTTCTTTTTTATTTTCCCCTTCCATCATTCTCTAATAAAATTTTATTAAATAGAAAATTGTACTAATATACCTAAAATATTAAAACACCTAAAATATGCAATAAATATATATTTATATTGAACTTATATTACAAATTAGAATTAAGTTTGAATATATAAATAGAAAGAAGATTAAATTAAAAAAATGAAATTGTTAATTTTTGTTATTTTGAATTTCTTATATTAAAATTCAAATATTATTTATATTGAAATATAATTGTATATTTGTTAATTTAAGAAGTGTTAACTTTTTTATTATGAAATTAGAAATCCTATCTACTTTTATCCCACTTTTTCCTATAAGATAATTTTATTCGGCCTATATCCTATTTATATCAACTTTATCTTGTTTTGAGAGGTACAAAACATAAGATAAGATAAGATAAATTCTATGCTATCATGAATTTTATCCCGATCGCCAAATGCAACCTTAAGGTCCAATCCAAGTCCATCTCATCGAGTCATCGGTTATTCCATTCTATTACTAAAAGATAGCGGGGATTACCGGGATTTGATTAGACTAATCAGTTTGAATCGAACATTTCATTGTTCTCAAAGGCATCAAAAGATATTGATCTGATCAAGGGACTAATCCTTAGCCAAGCCTAACATCAAGCCTAAGAGACATTGCTCAATCTCTCCTCTTTATAGGATTGTGATCGCATTGTAAAAACATTTAGAGATTCCCATCGAACCTTTTCAAGTTCTTTCTTCTTGTAATTATCGTAATTCAATATCGAAAAGAATCATGTCGTCTGATGTACAGAGGAAGTGAAAACGAGATGCAAATATCGACCCCCTACTGAATTCCAAGAAAGACTCGATCACAAGAAAGTAAAAGACGTGAGGAGTTCTCACACCACAAAGAGAATGCCTCTCGCCATTAAAAATGAAACTTGAGTTGTTCTAGGAAATCGTTTTTAATTAGTTGCTGAATAAGGAAGATTAATTTAAATTTAAAATCCATGAAGAATTTGTGGACAACATATGTTGCTTAAACTTAAACTAGGGGTAACCCCGTTCTATAGTGGGTAGCTTCTTGGCATAGAATCGGAATTGACTTCTATGACCCTCAACTCTAGAAAACTAGAATCAGAAATTGAATTGGTCGACTGCAACCTTCGGTTTCTACGCCAACTGATTTTGGTGCAGATCTATTGGGGAACCGGTTTTTTTTGGGTCAAAGGGGAACCGTTCTATATATTAGGCAAAAAACCAAATTTAAAGGTGGCACCATTTCATTGTAAACACATTTGTTGGTTAAGTGTTTATGTTTATTCATGGTCAAGCCCCATTGGCCCGGTAAAAGTACTTTTTTTTCTAACAAGAGATTTTAAAACTGGTTTAGAACTAGTTCAACTTGGGAACTAGACTAGTAAGTCTGCTCTTAGGTAGAATTGACTATTTCGATTTTGGAACCACAAATCAGATCGATCTTAAGTCCATTCTAGGTTCATTAAACTAGGAACCATACCAATTCTCCTTGGAATCGACCTTGAACTGATTAGTTCAAGTCGGCTTGGTATGGTTCTCAGCTTGGGTCTGTTCTCGGGTTGAACTAGAGTTGCTACCATATTGCTTATTATTTGGTAAAATAAGGTTATTATTCATATTATAACATATATGGCCTTTTCATGGAGTTTGAGGGTGACGGATGTGAAAGTCAAGATACCTAACACAAGTGTTAACTAATCTCTAGATTAACAATAATATGTTTGTGAAAGAGGGATTAGGAGGGAAGAAAAGGGCTCCAAAAGCATAACCGTGTTTGGATGGAGAAAAAAAGGATGGAAACAAAAGATTAGAAGGGACTAGGAAAGATAATGAAAAAAGGTCCCGTCAATACATTATATATTGGATTAATGAGACAAATTAAGTCTTCTATCTCACTTCATCATTCTACTTTTATTCACAAGCACAAAAAGGATATTTAAGTAATAATGCAGTTTTTCTTTTCTGTAGAGTGGGTCACATCAATCAAACAATGTAAATTTGGAGCCTAATTTATCTTTTATTCTATTTATTTTATTATTTAATCGGTTGTTTTCCTGGTAGCATTAAAAGGTTTTGACCCCTAAATCAGTAATTAAAAGCTCCTTACTTAGGTAAGCAAGCGACAACATAAAACCTGTCCTTGTCTGATGTTTCCAGAGACGTGTGTAGTGACATTTAGATTCTGTCTGGCTGGTCTGTTCACACTGCTCTCCTTCTCGCTCCATAGGAAAATCCAGATGAACGAAACATGGTTGGATATATTAATCTTAAGTAAGCAGCATCATACTCAGTTCAAACTTGGTTGGGTAATACAATAATATGATGTTATAATTAAGTAACCCTTAATCAATAAATTTATACGTCAGATGATAGCCAATTTTCGCAACCCCAATTTCAATTTTTTCTTTTCATCTAATATTCAGGGAAAAGTTTCGGTTGTTCTCTCTCGTCTAATGCGCAAGTCCGCACATATCTCGCGACCACAAGCAACTCTTGTAACTTGCGTTCTTGAGGCGTGATTCTGCCTTGATCCTGCCATCAAAGCTATGGAGGGTGGCGTCGTAATTGCTTGTCCTATCGACCAAAAATGCAGTACTCGGTGAAAAGAGGTGAAAAAAAAGATAGATTCATTTGAGGAAGACGTAAAGGACACAATCAATCATAATATGAAAAATTATACGGGAACTTATGTTTAGTTTATGAATTAATACAATGAAAAACTCCTAAATAGTGTATTTGTGACAAATTTACCGACTAATCGCCTATGACAAATTTGCCTTCCGTTAATTTATGTTAAATTGGATGAATATCACAAAAAAATCACAAAATAATACACTTATGACAAATGAAGAATAAAACCTCAAAATAATACACTTGTCATTGCCGCATATCATTTAACTTATTAATTTAACCATAAAATTTAATGGAAACCAAGTATTTGTTTGAGTTTTTTATGGTCAAGTTGTCATGGATGTAATAGTTTGGAGTTTTTCAGAATATAAATCCTTAGTTTTTCAACGAGGTTCAGCATGATTGATCAAATTCACGGAACCAACTGTGGCGATATGATATTGTCCCCTAGCGTTTGTGGTGAGGGGGGGATGGTTGACCAATCTCGTTCTGTGGTCGGTAGAGGATTGAAAAAGCAGCGTTGCATGGACCAGTGAACAGGAGGAGGAAGGCTGTCCCAATCAGCATCCCAAGCACCAGCCGGAGCTCATACGGCACATGGCTTCGTGTGGTCGACACGTTCCCGTGCGTTGATTGATTCTCCACGGCCAAACGAAAAGCCCCGCCCTCTTGGCTCCACTCGGATTCGCTTTTCCCACCTTTGATTATTGCTGATCGCGACGCCTAGTGGACGCATTTCGGAATTTTCCATCCAATCGGTTGCGAAAGCAGCTGCAGATTGATGCAATACCAGAACTAAAAGAGTTCTCATGTGCAAGCACAGGAACATGATTCGAGTGTGGCGCGGACTTACCGAAAAATAATACTGAATATAACACGACGCATATTTTCTAATTTGCAATTGACACGACTTGACATTTTCCCAATCATTTTAGTGGACATAAATTGTACTTTAAGAAATAAAGATCACTTAAGCATCAACTTCGAATTAAAGCAATTTTCCTAATTGACGTGACTTGTCAGCGTGCCTAGTTAGATATAATAGCCTGAATGACGTCAATATCTATGTTTTGCCCCCAATATAAACCCTAATTTTGATTTGCTCAAAGTAGGGATTTTGTCCATGTTATACAATTTTTTTGGTCAATTTGCAGACGATCAAAGAAGATGAAAAGGTGGAAGATGAGGAGGTGATGATGAAGATGAGGAAGGTAATGTAGGCCACTGCCTCAGTGGAAGCCAAATATGGGCTTGGCAACCAATAACAATGGAATTTGGCAAACAGCAAGCGAGCAGGAATAAAAAAGACAAAGTGGAACAGAATGTAGAAGACAAAGTGGAACAGAATGTAGAAGACAAATCAGGAAGGAATCGAAGTCGTATTAAAAATCTATTTAAAATCATGGAGACAATCTGAACTGCGGTGCACTAGGAAAGGATCTCCTCTGTCGTCGAAGGAGATTAAACGAGAGTGAAGAATAGTGAGCTACCATATGGTGTCGTTCTTGGAGAGTCCAGCCACCTCTAGACTAGGTTGGAATTGTTTTTAATAAAGAAAAAATCTTGTATGGATTATCATTTAATTAAAAGAGCTACATAGGACTTTTGGCCGGAAGTTATCATTGGAGACACTTAAATGATTGTTTTTTCACCGATTTGGCACTTAAGTGATTGGCAAAAAGTTTTTTCATTCAAAGTGAAAATCATACGAAAGTTATGATACTTTTAATGTCATTTTCAAGATAAGTCCAATTCAAGACTTGTTGCTCTAAAGAGCTTAATAGACATTTAAGCATTTAATTTCAAGTTATGCGGATATCTTGAATTTGATTCCTCACATGTCCCATTTACCCCGGTCAAGTATTCCTTTGTTTATATGCACCGAATCTAAATTCTTTGCCCAAAGACCAAACATATCGGATTCACATGTTTTAGGCTTCCTCTGCACCACATTAGATCTTGCAAGAGAGGTGATATCGAAAGCTACAATGAGGCCTAATGATATTAAAATAGATATATCAGTTAGAAATGTCATATACCATATACGAGAAGAGAGTAAAATAAGGAGATAATTAAATGCCATTCCCATATATTTTGAGCACACTAAATATCTTAACCTAGAAGTTATGAGATAGTCTAGTGCAATAATACAGCTGACCCACGATACCATTTGACGCAATGATAATTAAAAAAAAAAAGTTACCGAAATATATTTAAAGATCGTATCCAACTTAGCAGCATGTTCAATTGATTTTATATTTAGATAATCTTGTTTAAATAGTTAATTTATCTTTTCTAAAAGTAAGCGTGTCCAGAGATGAATGGTGCGTGGGAGAAATTATTATTATTTTTATACAAAGTGGACCTTACTATTATAATTTTTTAATTTCTATTCTCCCGATTGTCTCAAGGAAAAAAAGGTTCTTTCAAAGATGTCCCTCGTTTCACATTCAATGTCAGTAGTCGCATTGCATAGTTGCAATTTGTTAATTCGTGAAAGCGACTCCACAGGCAAGTAGGCAATAATAATGTGGACCATTACTTCTCAAAGTGGCACTTTTCATGCCGGTCGACAATTCATATTTTTTCAATTAGTCTATTACGTGGAAGCATATATGTCTAACTTCGGAAAACATTTTCCTAAAATGATTGATTGTATCGCTTGATAAATTTTATCAATGAAAATTGTTTTTCATTTTACATCTAAACAATTTTGTGGATGATTGTTAGAGGTATGAATAATCATTTTTTGGAATTTATCCAAATCATTTGATTTCTACAAAACAAATACGCCCTTAGGCTTTTCTTTGTTTCATTAAAAATAAATGGTTTAAAAAATATTTTCTAAAAAATCATCATTTGCATCGTTTTGAAATAATTAACTAATGAAAATATGTATTTTTTATTGACAACAATTTATGTTCAAATGTTTTCGTGATAATAAAAATATTTTTTCCATTCATTTTTGTAAGTGACATAAGTAATTATAGTTAGGAAAATATTTTTTAAACCATTCATTTTCTGTAAAATAAGCATAGCCTTAGTAATTTTTCGATCTTTCAACTTTGAACACTAGAGTTTCCTATCAAATAACCGTTCAAAATAGTGTTGCGAAAATCAAGTCAAAATTACAATTTAAATCAATTAAAGGGCGGAATTCATCCAATTTTGGAATTTAAAAGTTGGAAGACAAAAGCATTAAAGATCATGTCGAAACATGAGAACATCTTCAAAGGTACAAAGAATCCAATCGATGACCTGCGCACTACAAAAGGGATGGCTCATCTCTCACTTGCACCACCGGAATTGCAGGGAAAGGGCAAGAATAAAACAATGATGAAAGATCAAAATAGTACTAGCCCCATATTTTCTTTAAATATTTAATTTGTACTTACTATGGGCTTCTCCTCTTTTTCCCCTTTGAAAAAAATAAAAAAATAAAAAAAAAGAAGCTTCAATGACATTGAAATGTCAACACTATGAAGCTTTTTAGAGGTGGCCATCCAGGGCCATGTAAAGTCACCTCTTTTTTGTGCATGAGCCGACAATGGCGCAATTGAAAGATGCCAAAAATTCATCAAGAAGTAAAATCTATAATGGCATCTTCAAGGAGAACATGTAAAGTGCGCATATGGTTCAATGGGGCCTTTAATTAAAAATGGCCAGTATTATAAGAGGAAGTGTCGTAATTACCAAAAAAAAAAGTCAAAAACCTATTGTACGGATTTTAATATATTATTAAACTTTTCGATTTGACCATTTAAACATAAATCTATTGATAATTTATCAATGTAATCCTTTCACCTAGTTTAGACAAAATATGGATATTGACTGTCCTATATGATACAATCAGCGTTGATGTAAATAATTTTTGTAACTCTTGAAAAAATTCTGAATATTTATTCTTTTTTAAAGAAAAATACAGAAATTTGTCCTCGTTTAGTATCGGGCGTGCCATGTAGAAAGGTTGGCATTCACGTTAGCTTTTTTTAGAAGAATTACATTGGCAAATCATAAAAAGGTTTATGATTAAATTGATATCCATACAATAGATGTAGGACTTCTTTGGTGATTTTCCTTAGAAAAGTTCTAAATCTTCCGGTTTATACAATCACTTACTATATAGAAAGATGCAATTGATTCTAAAATTTGAATATGTTTAAACAACTCATAAACTTTTGGTGAACAACGCAAGCATAGCTCCTTATTAGATAGGAAACATTCGTTGCACCTGCACATGGGTGCCACGTGTCCTGAAAAAATAATGAAAGAATCGCATTAATACTCTTGTTGTAATTTAAATTGGAGGGTGCTAACGAAAGTAGTTGATTGCATTAACTGGAGAAGTTTTAGAGTTTGGGCGCATTATTTGAAAATTTTAGAATTTAATTGTACTTCCATCATAGATTTAGGATTTTTGGTGCACTTGTCCAAAAAGAAAAACATCAAAAGGAGGAGAAAGAGAATTGGTTGCCAAGGACGGTAAAGTTGTCAAAATAGAGGCGTTACTTATAAATGAATTGTGCCCCTATGTCGCATTGTCCTCGATGTGCTTTGAGGTGGCATCTCTCTCTCACCCTTTTATGTTGGCGATTTAGGGCTGTTGTGGCGACAAATGGACGCCACGTCAGCTCCACATGGCTGCTGTAATGCCACATAGGAACCGTGACAAAAATTTCACTGATATTTAAAACCTGGATTGATTAGAAGTAAATTAAATATCAGTGTAGGGATCAAATGTCATTAAAGTAATGCTAATTAGTAGATGGTGTGGTCATAGATAGTTGTAGCCAAGTACAATAAGGTGAATGGTGAGAAAATGACCCCCACTTAGACCAATGCTAAAGATCAACGGCCATAAACTTACGAAATCCGATCATTAAATAGGGTGGCAAACTGTAAATAAATATTTCAATAAGCTGTACTATTCAAATACCAAATCAAAAACTTTACACGTTATTTTTAAATTTTTTTTTCGTAGTATTTTTAGCATTTTATATTTGAATATATGGACAATTATATATTTTCTTTTCCAAAATTAAAAGCTAAATAGATCTACTAGCTCTAACAAAGAGAATCTACGTGAGATAAGGAACATATATACCTATAAAATGTAATTCCATGAGGAGAAGAGCATCATATAGTTATTTTCTGGGCAAGACTAAGATATCAAAGCACGCAGATGTAGATCAAGATTATGTTTAACTCGTCTTGGTTTATGAAAAGCTAATTAAGTTTATCTTTCAATTTTTCCCATCAAAACAAAAGGATCATTTTAAATTAATAGAAATCTAATGTCCATATTAAATGCTTACCAAAAACTTGAGCTAAACATGGTTCATTTGTTTTGTAAAAAAATGAATGATTTGGAAAATATATTTTTAAATATGATTGATCGTATCACTTAAGAAAAGAAAAAGGATAAGTGAAAACTATTTTCATTATCTACGATAACGTTTGAGTACAAATTGTTGTCGGCTATGAAAACCTTTGTTATTGACTCGAGCGATACAAGCGCATGAATAGAATAACGAAAGGTAAAGTCAGTCAGACACAAGAAATTCGCTCTTTGGTGAGCTTTATCTACACGATAACGATGCAAAGAGGAAATTGACGTGCACGCCTTCACTAGATTAGGGTTTCCATAGAAAATGATCTTCTCATGAGAATCTTTGCGTTCACACGAAGAACTCACACGCTGCAATAGACCGGTCCCAAAACAGAGAACTCTACTCGTGCCCCAGAAAGCAAATTTCCAAGATCTGATCGATCCGAGAGCGATTGCTGTGTGACTGTGTATGATGCTGTTTTGCCAGAGACTGGCATGCCTCATGGAGGTTTGTTTTCGTTTCGCAAGATGAAGAATCTCACCGCGTTTCCCATCGTCTGATTTTTGATCGCTTATGGTGGAGGTGAGAACGAGAGCCGTGTGAAAAAGACCCGCCAAGAGCGAATCTAAGCACCCCTACGCAGACCTCTTTAGAAAACGTCACACAAGGGCATGTTTCGCACCGTCGTGAGTAATTTTAGGGATTCGGAAACCACTTTTAACTTGGCATCGAAAGGGCCTAAAATGTCAACTTCTGCCCGCTTCGTCTGCGTCAGTTTTCGCACAAGACATCTTCAGAAACGTCAAGACAAAGACGTGCTTGACGTTGTCGCGGGTTCGGAAAACTTTTTAACTCCATATCGAAAGGTCCTGAATGTCAACTTCAGCCCGCTTCGTTTCGTCCATGTCAGTTTTTCGTTCGTCTTGTTTCTTGATCGATGAGTATGTATCGTTTTTCATCTCCCGTTTGGACGGAGTGGGAGATAATTAAGCTTTTTGCCCCCACAAGAATTTTCCCTTCATAGGCCAAATGAGAACCGAAACAAGAAGGTGGGGGAAAACCAGTACATTGCGTCAGATTGCGGGATACAACAGCATCGCGCCACGCGCCATTAGCTTCCGGTCATTCTGTGCACGAATTTAACACGAAACTGAGACTTGTTTAGAATCATATTCCGGTCAATTTCAACTTTTTGTTGCCTTTTAGGAGATGTACATGCACCCATCCGAAGGGACAAGTTTTGTGCAAGGAGGATTGCTAATATTCACTAATCTTCTTATCGCATCAAAGGAAAAGTTTCGATCTTTATTTCATCAACGTATAATTTACATTTTGAAATCTCAAATTTCAATGACTTTATCAGTTCAATTTTAAAAATAAATTATATTACGAGCTAACGTCAGTACCCACGACAATATTAAAGTTGACAAAGTAAGATGTAGCGTGAACGGTAATACAAATAGATCAAACTTGTCTAGTCATATAAATTTACCAACGAAAAAAAAGAAACACCATGACAAAGTTTCCAATACAAATTATAATATAGGGGAAATAGCGCAACCCTCCACACAAAGTGGTCCCCACAAAACCCTCCATAAATAGTCAACCATTGGAACCCTAGATGTTGTCACAAATCGAGCTGTATCTTGTGAGGAGATCACATCGCCCTCTCTCTCTCTGAATTTTCAAACATTTCCTTCTTCATTTTGCTGTGTGAACTTTTGCTTCCATAGCCTCATAGTGTCGACATGGGATGCCAACAGGACCCTCTTGTCCAAAGAGTCTGCGAACTGTACGAGAAGATCTCAAGCCTCGAGTCTCTCAAACCATGCAAAGATGTCAACATGCTCTTCAGTCAGCTGTTCCTCACGTGCATGCCACCAAACTATCCGATCGATGTCACAAAACTATGCAGAAAGGTTCAAGAAATGAGGTCAACCTCATCAAACTCTGTGGTGAAGCTGAGGGGTCTCTTAGAGGCCACTACTCCTCCCTCTTGGCCTCATATGACAACCCGATTGACCACCTTCACATCTTCCCTTACTTCAACAACTACCTCAAGCTGAGCCAACTTGAGTTCAACATCTTGAGCCAGCACCACTCAGGGCGTGAGCCGAACCGGGTCGCCTTCGTGGGCTCCGGCCCGCTCCGCTGACCTCGATTGTCCTAGCCCTCTAACCACCTGACCAAGACTCATTTCCACAACTATGACATTGACCCCTCAGCCAATTCCAAGGCACTCCAGTTGGTCTCAGCTGACTGACCTGTCAAGAGAATGTTCTTTCACACCACGGATATAATGGATGTCACATGTGCCTTGAGGGACTATGATGTCATTTTCTTGGCAGCTTTGGTGGGTATGGAGAAGGAGCAAAAGATTAGGGTTATTGAGCATGTGGGCAAGTACATGGCCAATGGGTCGATCTTGATGCTCGAGGTGCCCATGGGGCTAGGGCTTTTCTGTATCCTGTGGTCGAGGCCAGTGACCTAAGAGGGTTCCAGGTTCTCTCTGTATTTCATCCCACAGACGAGGTCATCAACTCCGTCATCATCGCCCGCAAGTGCTCAGCGCTCAATCATGAAATGGGATCGCCACTCGGGCCCATCATAATGCCTAACAAGTGCTGTGAGATCCACCAAGTCTTCAATCCTCTCAACCACGGGAGTATTGTGGAGGAGTTGACCATTGAAGAGAAATCATCCTAAAGACAGCTCCGTTCTATTGTCTCTCCATCTCTAGGTTTGACATACATGCATCTTTTTTTTTGTGCAAGTGTTTTTGACTTGTCGCCGAGTGCATCCGTCTCTGCATATTCATGTTGAGAAATAATTCCGATCTGTATTGGTAAAAGTTACAAACCCTACTTTCCTGTTTTCTTTCTTTTTCCTGCTTTTTCCGGGTGGTTTTGTGGATGTTATGTTGTTCCACTATGTAATCTCATGTAATGACCAACTTAGTCATCAAATATTTTAATTATTATCTAATGTAGTGAATTGTCCTTTTCGATGGTAAAAGACAAGGCTGTCAAATCTTCACAAAGGAAGTCTCTAGGGGTGACTCCATTTTAAGGATTTATGCTCTGAACTCAACAAGCCCGAGTATATTTGTACTAGTTTTGGGGGCAAAAGTAGAAAGCTTCAACACATGGAAGTGTGATCTAGGAACAGCTACATTTAACAGACTGACCGAATTGGCGATTCAATGATTTTGAAGACATCTTCTTGAAAGTTATGTTGTTATTCGTGTGGGGGACCTATCTGAAGATGAGAATCGGCGGTGAGTGGAGGAAGGAGATGATAGAGAGAGAACCTTCTGATTGATTCTTGAGTGATGTTGCTGCTGTTGGTTGTTTGGATCTTGCAATCATTTCGTGCCGTTCCAATCAATGCAAATTGCTAGGGAGAGAGTCGATAAACCGAGGGTCATGGGTGCTTCGTTTGTATCTGCTGTCTGGCCATGGGAAAAAGACGCTCCTTGAAAATTGTCCCAATCCAATTGGTGCGTGCAAAGGCCTTTCCAAACTTTTTGTTTTTCTTCCCGTTTTTGATTGGACCCAAGTTTGCCAAATGAAACATGGGATAGAGCTCCTTTTATCTTTCGAGATTTGTGACGATGGAACAGATGATTAGATGCATGATCTGACCGAGGGTAATGTTTTCTTTTGTTTCAATTGGTTTTTCAAGAAAATATACTAGCATTTCATCTTTTATCGAACGATCAAATTAGTCTACGAATTTTTTAATTCCTCTAAGTTCTTGATTGATGTTGTTTTATTGCTTTAGTTGATCATTCATACGTAAGGGAAATGTTGATGTGAATATTTAGCGCCATGCTAACATCCAACATGGTAAGTCAAAAATATAAAACAGGGTATACCTTAAAATAGCTGAACAAAGGAAATTGAAAGAAACGTTCTGTGTTTGATACGAACAAGGAAGTATATGCCAATCATCGTTTTTGGTTATCATTTGCTCATATGATCAAGTCATATCCGCGCCATGAGCATCCTTGTGGCAATTTGCTCGACTTGATGCATGGTTGGAATCGAGGACGGAGAAGAAGACCACTCCTGGGGGCCGATGCACGACTAATCAAGAGTCAGACGATCGTCAATAGCAGTCCAAATGAAAATTGACATATCACGAGATTTGCATCCAAGCTGTTAAAGATTTGGTGCAAAAGAGACTTCTTTTCTTTTTTTATGGTCGTTACAAAAGAGACTTCAACTGCTAGAACAAGTGCTGATTTATTTTCGCCGCCAACTTTGAGTTAGAATGAGAGACTTTCAATACAAGACGCCCGAGAAGTCACGACGATATGTCAAATTGACCGAGGGATGAAGAGGTTATATTTGACACCTCTCAAATCCGATTTACATGCTCACGCCTCATCGTATCATGCACACATTTCTAGACATATATACAAACCCAGCCAGGGAAATCGAGCCAATATGAACCATACACTACAATCATCTGTACACGGTATAAAGGAAAGGTACACCATCTTTACATGTTGAATGTCGCCCTTACACCGATCTTCTGAAGCTTCATGGGCAAAAGAACAAACCAAAGGGAAAAGAAGATTTCTCTAATAAAATGGACAAATGCACATAAGCTTCAAAAGGAAAATTTTGCCAGCTCAAAATAGCTTTCATTTATCTCATTGCTTAAGGCAGTATTTGGAGCGGAGATTATCAAGACTCTCTGCATGCTCGATCGGGTAGCCTCACTACAGAATACTTCCTTCCATAGTCTGAGAAGATCTGCTCCAAAAAGAAAACTATGGTCAGATTCTCAATCCAATTGACAAAGTTAAGTCCCCACTCTCAAATCTTTCCATTTTTCATTGCCAATGTTACCACGTTTTGCACACTTTCATCAATCGACCAGAAATAGGTGAGAATTGACCATGACTGTAATCAATGTTTTCACCCTCAGAATATCATTCATTCAGCTTTCACTTTAGAAGACATGTAAATCACTCATATCCAGAGTTTTAAAGATGACCTCATGATGGCAATAACTAGGCCTAATCTGTTTTAAATTGCCTTCTTGGCAATTGGCATTAGTGTTAACTTGTAGATGCAAAGAGCTGCCAGCACACACATTGTGCTTTGAAAATCCTATAAATATCTGCTCTGTGATTGCTAAGGTCAAATATAAACGTTGCAACTACACATGAACATACAGACACCTGCATGTCAACTCCTACTCCCAGGAACAAAGTAACCTTTGGTCCACCGTAATTGAATTAGGTGTCAAGAAAGGCATATAATGTAACTAGCAACAACATTTTTTCAGTGACCATCTAACATACAGAAGCAGAAGGAGCATCTGCTGGAATTGCAGGAAGCAAATGCTCATAAGTCATCAGAAGAAATATGCACGCATGGTAGATTTTCCCTAGCGTAGGCTCCCGAGTCAGTTTATGACAGTGTGCATCAGCAAGCAGCACATGCAGTTGAATTAAAGACATCGAGCTTTGTAGTGTGTCTATGTGTTCAAAGAGATCAAAACGAAGTGAAATTAATAAGCGGCCTATATTTACTTCAGAAGTGAGCATACCTGCTTTATCTCCAGAAGAAAGACACATTACTATCGTATCGAATCTTGGGACCTTCGTCAAATTATCCAAGTAATTAACAGCCAAATCTACATCCTCACTGTCAAAAGGTAGAAAAAAGTTAGCCAAAGGAAATAGCGGTAAACTCAAACAAAGTCCCCAAGACATCCTGGACAAAACATAATAACGAGATCCTCCACATACGTGAAAAATGTGGCTATACACTTGATGATATCAACCAGTAAAGGAGCAGAGAGTGCATTTTTGAATATCTGTGGCAAAGAACCTGGAGAAGTAACCTACAAAAAAATAACAGAAAGAAGTTGAGACATTAAGACAGTTGTTAATATGATTGCCTACAGGAACAGAGCCCACATTAACCCTTAGATCTATAGCACATAAATTGAACATCCACATTCTTAGTAGTAAAGCTATCACATTACCACATTTCATGCAAAAATTCCGGAGGATCTAGCAATGCCAAAAGTTGGATAACCTAATCTTACTCTGACAGTTAACTAATTATTACAGAGATGTAAGGACTGTCTTCTTTTCAGTTCATTAAAAAGTTGCATACTTAACCAGAAAATGATCTGTCCGAATTTCTGACCTTGAAAGAGACTGAGCATTAAAGACAATACTCATGCCATGGACTGGTATCGGCGTCTAGAAGGGCCAAATTATTAGATCAAACCAAACTTTTAACTTATAGCACCTCAAGTTACTACAAGAACAATTAGTTAATGAACATAATTACAAAGCTAAATGATAACAAGAACCTTTAATAGATGAGCTTGTAGAGAACGATGCCAGAGAATCCTCGCCAAGAAACCTCGAACTGATAGGCTGAATTTGGTGGAGTGATTTTTTAGCTGCTTCAGACATAGCACAGAAGCTGCTCTGAGTCGCAGATCTTGCACTGATACCTTCAGCTCCTGCTTTCCAGATCTTTCATGTCCCTGAAGATTTGCCATGAGAGAGTACAAAACTAAGTCAATAATTCAAATAGATAAATTTTCAGTTTAAGTTGTGCACAAACCAGACACAATACAAGGCATTTATTGAAAAAAGAAAATTTCAAAAGAACAAAAGCCCAGGAAGATTTTTATGAACATTCTGGGACAAACAAAAAGCAAGAGAGTTTATAGTAAGACCTTAGATTTCTGTACAGCAGAACCATTGACTTCCTTAAAAGTCTTCTTGGAGTCATCTTCACTTCTAGCTCTAATGCTTTTGCTTTTTATTTCCTCGATGTGGTTGGAAGGCTTTAAGGACACTGGCCCATTGTGCTCCTGCCAAAGGTGTAGAAATAATCAGAACTTACGATCAGTGTCTCTCTCTCCTTTTATATTATTTATTTACTGACAACCTAGCAACTCACGATGCTTGGAGAAAGATTGCTTTATATTTCACAAAAGAAGCAAATTCACAAACCATCTATAGTCTGAAGACTCCTATACTACATTCTCAAACATGCCATCTATGTCATTGGATTTCCCAATGATCAAATATGCAATTGGAAGAATATGAAATTTTGAGGTATAAAGATATGATGTCAGATTTAAAACCCAATTATATCCTCTCAACAATCAGTAGAAAATCCAATTACTCATAATTCTTGGTCAGATTTAAACCCAATTATATTCTGCACAACAATCAGTAGAGAATCAAGTACTCGTAATTCTTGGCATATTCTTGTTTCTTGTAGTTCCACTTGACAGACAATAAGCTGTCAAACAATTTAAGCTAAAGCAGTGGCTCCGTCTTTATGCGCAATTGTTTTATGCCCAGAGCAACCGACAAATGGTATTCCTTGCCCTATAATACCAGTTCGAGAGTTTCATTAGGACAAAAAAGAAACAGAACCCTCTTCTTTTAAACTTTGAAAGTCAAAAAAGAAGATGAACGCCCCTTTCCCCACCACCAATTAAAGGTTAAAAAGGAAGGCCATTTCCACATCCCATGTTCCTGTGCATTCTTTTGTTGGAGGCATTCTAAAGTGCAGAAATGGATTAGTCATTATATGCAACGAAGATGCTTTACCTAGCTTGCTCAATTTGTTCTGGTTTTCTACCCTGCTCCCAGCTAGAAACCACTTCTTTTCCAGGAAAAAAATAGAAAATCAGTTCAACAGATGTCAGATATGTGAACATCAGCAACCACGTTATTTAGCAATCTACTCCAAAAAGACTCAATGTTCACACATAATCCTCCTCGCAAAAAAATAACTAATTTTACTAAATTCTGGCAATCGCACAAATTTCACAGAGTAATTGCAACTCCCCCAGTAGATATAAAAAGTTCATACCTTTTTATGATCTTGAACTGCAGCTGCTTCTGTCCGCTGGTTACTGACAGAGGATGACTGGGTGTGACGTCCATTTTCTGATTTCCCAGATTTCTGAGGACCTTGAATAGAGCTTCTCAATGCCCCGGTCGCTTTCTTTAGAATCTCTAGAAGGGGCCATCCAACCAATTTAATGCTGAATAGGAAATGGTTTTACAAAACAAACTTAACAAAGAGGCCTTCTACGCCTGGGTGCCAATAGGAGGCAAAATTGCTTTTCTTTTTATACGGCGGTATGATATCAAGGAGCAGTTTTAAATGCATAATTTACTTCCTGAAGCTCTCGACAATCTTCTGTGATTTTTATCTAGTCATACTGGTAAACCAAGGATTCAGTGGCAGAAGTTACAAGCCAAAAACAAAACATAGAGAGCAATTGCGTACTTTCTCATACAAAAGATTTCGCATCTGAATACTGTTTCTTGATTTCTTCATTCTGTGGCTCCAACTTGAAGAGCAAACTCCGCATCTGCAGTTGCTATGATTAATATACTTGGCCTGGCAGATCATGTGTCAAGATTCAAGAATATATGACAGGATCATTATCAGTGCAAATTACATATCCTACAAAAATCACCAGTCTACAATCTTTTCAGGTCAATGGACATGACGTTTTATTGGCTCACATACCCTCAAGTGATTCTTTATATTTTGCAAGTTCTTTCCCTTGCTGTTTGCTCGTGGTAGTATGCTTTTATGTATCGATCATCTAAATTTAAGGCCTCTGTGCAGTCATCCTCAGCCTCTTTGAACCTAAGGCACCAAGGAAATAATGACAGGAAAGAAAACCATTAATATGTTCCTTCTCTGATTTTCCTATGTTATGACTTATCAGAGCATTTCCCCTTTTCGGAATATAAGTGCATTTCTCATCATCAGAGAATTTAGAACTCAAAGGGGAATCTGGCCCAAAATAACAACAATAATAATAAGAGAAAAGAGGGGAGGGGGGATAGGGAGACACTGGCACCAGCTTTTCTATACCTTCTGATCTTGAGATAGGCCATCGCCCTATTTGCATAAGCAACTGCAGTTGAGTGAAAAGGCAATACTTCTTGAATAGCAATCAATAGCTTCATTAAATTTCTTCTGCTTGAAGAACTCATTACCCTGTCATTGAGGGCATTAATCAAACAAATAGCATGTGAAGCTGATTTCACATAGCAAGAGACAACAATTGTTGATTATTTAAGCATGATAAGAGGAAAATTCCTACCAGTTCCTTTTCTGAAGCAGCATCTGGAACAGACTCTTCCATTGAGAATCTACCTCCCAAACTCTTTGAGCTGCCACTTAGATTGATTCCTGCTTTTTTATCCACACTAGGATATCCTCTCGTCGATGACGGTGATTCCTGCAAGAGCACCGATGAAAGACTTGACATTTATATGCTCTCAAAGCTTTTCCATACATGTTCACGCACAGACTTCTGCATCATAACTCCAGACTCCATAAATATATCAAGCGAATGCTAGCTATGCCTCTTGATCTTC